>JADMNL010000045.1:0-480000 GCA_016271365.2 Neoceratodus forsteri
CCCCTGAGTGACTTACTGAGCTTAAAAAAAGGTAATTGAACTGTAAAATATAAATAAACACATAAAATGTAGTAAAATGCATAAAATTCATTTGTTTTTCAACATATTCATCCTCAGAATAAAATAGCACCCTTATAGGGTTATGGGAGGGGTGAAAACAACAACTCACTGAACAGGGATAAATAAAAAAAGGCAATGAACCACGGGTGGCACTTTGAAGACAACTCTGAAGTGGGGACATTAAAATGATAAAATCACTTGCCATTTCCTGCACTGTAGAAGTTGACTTGCCCATTGAAAGTTGGAGCATTGAAGACAAAGGCTCCCTGGTGAAAGGCACTGCTGCTGACGATAGATGGCGATGTGGTGCTGTTTTGATGCTGCTCTTAAAGAGGGTTGATGCTGCGAGATGGATCTTTGGCCTGCTTGGAGGTTCCCCCAAGAACTCGGCTTTACTTTCTCCGGTCAACTGATGTCGATGCCCAGTAAACCCTGAGGCTTGATTCGCAGTGATGCCTGGTAACGGATATTACCTCCCGACTCTGCAGTCCAGCTTCAGAAAGTAGTTGGGCAGACTTGGCATGCACTGAGTGGTTTGTGTACATCTAGAACAGGTAGACCTCTTTGCTGATGCACGGCATCATCGTTGCAAGGTAATTAACACCTAATGGTTGCTGGGTATACCACACAGGGGAACTAACAAGAAAGCTGGCAGGGAGGTGCTTTGGGTGACAGTAAAAGGCAGGGGCAGTGTCAGGTAGTTTGCTTAGATATTTTTTAAGGCTGGAAACAGGGCAGTTGTGAGAATCAGGCTCTGCATAGATGAAACCACGATGCAACTCTTTGTTGATTTCTGACAGGTTGTTGTGATTTGTATTCAGTTCATTAAAGTTCAAGGTCGCATACTCAGCTCCATTTTCATCACATTTAAACTCAAAACTTCTTGGAGTGAACTGACGGAGGCGCTCTCTGCCCCTCCTGACCACATATAGTTGCACATCAAACCACACCTTTCTCTGCAGGCCAGGAGGGGTGTCTGTGGACAGAGCAGATGATTTGTTAAGCAGTTCAAGATTGGCTTTGGAAATGGGTGGGTGGTGCTTGGAAGTATATTTCTGAGCCGTTCGGTAGTGCTTGGTGACTTATAGGAACACATTATTGCTTGTAGTAAATACTGTGTCTGACAGAATATTTATTTTTCTGCCAATGCTGACTGAACTTAGATGTCTGTTTAAGCCCGAATGAATACTACAGTAGCTACTGATAGTGTACTGTTTCCCATCAGTGTTTCTCACTTCAGCATTGAAGAATCGTAAAAGATCATTTAATTCATCAAATCCCACTGTCATTAGACCAATTTCTTTGTTTTTTTGCTGCCAGCCAGTCCTTAAATACTCGGACAGTCTAGGCAGTGGTTCTTTTTGTATTTAACTCATTGTTGCCATTTTCTATGACATCTGCAGCTTGAGCTGTTAATGACAAATGCCTGCTGCTATTTAAAATGTTTATAGGAGTTACATTACTGTCACTACTCTCTGTGGTAATCTGTTCCTCATTCACATCTTCTGTCTCTTCTTCTTCTGACAGCCTGAACATTTCTTCAAGCTCCTCAGCTGTGATGCCAGTGCTGAAGTTTACTGCTTTTTGGACTGACATGGCAGGAGATGATGTTTCAAGGTAAGTGGGCAAAAAATTTGCTGCCAGCTGAAATGCCAAGGTTCTAAATGCTCCTTGATAAGGTTCCAGACTGTTCACTTCTGAACAGTACTTTTTACTATGTGTAAACCATAGTTTACACATAGTAATTATCTAATCAGATTGCTGGGATTTACCCTGCCATTTTATAACATGACGTTTACTGTTTGTTTTTTTCACAAAAGCTAAAATTACACAGTAAGTGCATCATTCAGTTTGTCACTGTATTTGGGAAGGTAAAGTGGTTTTATTATTTATATTCAGATAAAATTCATATTGTATGAAACTCAGCTCTCTGTCCTATTATACTCAACCGTACAGATATAGAAACACAGACAGAATTTGATGGCAGATAAGTACCACTTGGCCCACCCAGTCAGACCATTTTTCCCACCTATACTGTCACAGCAAACACTGCTTGGTCTCTGACTCCTGCCCCCCCCCCTTGCTTTCAAGTAAGATTTCATTGTGCCAATCCCATGCATGCTTGAAGGCCACCATGTGTAGCCTGCACCATCTCAACTGGAAGACCATTTATGGCATCCACCACTCTTTCTGTAAAGAAATACTTCCTCACATCTATCTTGAATTTACCCCCTTCCAGCTTCATTGTATGTCCCCTTGTGCTAATGCATATTTTTCTCTGAAAATGCATCCCCTACTGTACCTTATTTTACTCCATGAGGTATTCAAAAGTATATCATATTTCCCCTCTCCCTTCTGTCTTTCAGGGAAGAGAGTTCTTACTGCTGGAGGATTGGAAAATCAGAGTATTGGCCTATCTGTTGTGGTTGCTGACTTAGCCGCTACTGCTATAGGATTTTTTAGCTGATGTCCCATGCAAGAAGGAACCATGAGCAACCATTATAGAGGCTGCCTCATGGACTTAGGGGATCTGTGGTGCTGGAGCAGTGGTTGAGTGGTGAGGGTAACTGGTGGGGCAGGAGGTGGGAACTCAGCTGCCTCTCAGGAGAACCTCACCTGTTTCCAGCTGCCCAAAAGCAATCCTTGGTGCAGATCCTGGGCCAGAAAAGGTGGTCCTCTTATGCTTATGGGCTGAGTTCTTTTGTGGGGCTCCTGCCTGGTAACCAGTGGATTATGGCACTACTCGTGTTTGGATAAATCAGCACTACAGGGACAAACTGTATTGTGTGAAGGAGATAATTCGAGAATGCAAGGATTTAGAGTCATCATCGCTGGATTTTCCTATTCTGAGTGAGTATGGTGAATAGCTGCTCCCCAGAAAGAACTGATGAGAGTGGAACTTTTCAGTTTTAGAGCTTGTGGAAATAGCTTGTATGAAAAGGATGCCACCGTTTTTTCTGCCAGGACAGGTTTGATTGTTTGCTGCAGAACTATATGATTATTCAAACTGAACTGGGCTAAAATCCCTTGGTGGATTGGACTGATCTGGACAGTACTTTGTACTTTATAAGTTTCCCTATTGTTAGTTGTTTTAATCTATGTATTGGGGTAGGGGTGATAAAATCTGTTTTAGTGGGGGTATTTTCTGCTTGTGTTAAGCGGAGGTTGAGGAGGGGTTGGATGCTATTGTATGAGTGAGTGGGGTGTATGGTTGGGGAAGAATTAGTTAGTGTATGAGTGGTTGAATAAGGGGAAATATTTTGTGTTTAGGACCGATAAATATGTGTCGGGGGGTGTCTGCCAATTTATGGTGGGCTAGGATCGTGTACGGGGTGTCCCAGCTTTATGATCTGCAGCCCTTTAAGGCCCTCCTGGTATCTAGTATTACAGCTCATCACTGCTGGGAGGTCAGAATTGGAAGAAGATGTGGGGGCAGAAGCTGGCAGTGCACCCCGTGCATGGTCGAGGGGGGCAAGATAGAGGTGGTTGGGTGCAGAAGGCACCCTGGGATGCGACAGGGCTTGGAGAGATGCTAGACAAGTTTAGTACCTGTCCCCAGAGTTCCCTTGAGACCACGTGGGCAGTTAGCTAAAGGGCTGCACTGTCCACCAATCCCTGAGAGTGGTGCTGTGCAATGTCAGGTCAATCAATAATAACTGCAATTATTGTGATTTGATTTTGTTGGTCAACCTGGCTTGCATTATGGAAACCTGGTTGAGGGATGATGCTGGGCTGTGTTAGAGGCTGCCCCTCCTGGGGTATTCCGTTGTGCACTGCCCCAAAGAGGAAGTAGGGGTGGAGGAGTGGCTATTTGTTTTAGAGCTGAGCTAGGTTTCTGCTGTGCACCCATTGAAAACACTGGTCTTTGTGAATGTGTGGCCATTCATGGGGGTCTGGGCAGGTTGCAGGATTCTCCTGATGTGCCCTCCTCCTGGGATGGCTGGAGAGTTTCTGCAGGAAGTGGGTGACTTTGTGGCTGGTGAAACGTTGGAGTCCTCCAGATGTTTAGTCTTGGGGACTTCAATGTTTGGGCCGACGATGAGTCATCCAGGTTGGGTTATCACTTCTTCCAGATGATGACATCTCTGGGCCCGTCACAAGCAGTTACTACCAAGACCCATCAGGGTGGCCACGTGCTGGACCTGGTCTTCTCATTGGGGCTTGAGAGCAAGAATCTTAGAACTGATCAGGTCATTTGGTCTGATCACTGCATGGTGGAGTTCTTGCTCAGGGCCCCCTCTGAGATCCCTACCCCAGCAGAGATGCTGAGCGACCGCCCGTTGAGGGGTTTGACCCTGAGGGTTTTTTGGTGGCAGTAAATGTATCTAGTGTGGACAGTGCATCGGGGAGGTGTGGGTGAGGCAGATGCTACCTATAATAGGGCAATTACTGAGGCATTCTACTCCCTTGCACTGTTTCGAGTATGACCCAGATCTTCTCACCTGATGTCCCCATGGTTTGATGGGGAGCTCAATGCATTGAAGATCAAGAGTCAGAGGTTGTAGCACTGCTGGTGGAAGACCGGGTTGGTGGTGGACAAACTGGCCCTGTATACACATACCAGGGGCCAATCAACCATAAGAAGGCAGTGTTCCTGTCCAGGGAGATTGCTGCTGGGAGAAACTGACCAGCTATGCTTTTTCAGACTGTGGATAGGCTATTACATCTAGCCTGTTTACAGTCGAAAAAAGCAGTTTCTGAGGCCTTGTGCAATGAGTTTGCTTGATTTTTCTCAGACAGGGTGGCTGCCATCAGACAGGGAATTCCACCAGTGAGCTGTTCTATGGCCAACAGTGGTCGCCTTTAATTGTCAACAAAACACTCTACTCGTTGGGGGAGTTTAAACCAGTGGAGACAGCTGATGTCATTGAGGTGACTTCAAACTGAAGCACACATATCGTGAGCTGGACCCAGTGCCAACATGGTTCCTAATGGGATGTGTCAATGCTTTTGGCCTGGCGGCCGTTCTGATTGTCCAGTGTTCCTTGTCAGAGGGGGTCTTCCCAGATGCCTTGAAGGAGGAGCTGGTGAGGCCCCTTCTGAAGAAGTCATCATTGGACCCTGACATCAAGGAGAAATTATTGACCGGTCTCCATCCTTCCATTTTTGAGGAAGGTTGTGGAGAAGATTGTGGTGCAACAGTTGGGAGAACACCTTATGGCATTTGATATCTTCAAGTTGTTCCAGTCAGGTTGTCATGCAGGACATTCAACAGAAACCACATTAGTTTGGGTGCACAATGATCTCCTCTCAGTGAGGGATAGAGGCAAGGGGGCAATTCTCATTCTACTCGATCTCTCCTCAGCTTTTGACATGGTGGACCAACGTGAGTTACTTGACTGCCTGATGGACTTCTGTGGACTCACAAGCACTGTTATTTGCTGGTTTGAGTCATTTTTGACAAACAAAAGACAGAGAGTGGTAATGGGGACTTTTTCCTCATTTCTGAACCTTCTGTCTTCTGGAGTACCTCAGGGTTCGGTCTTGTTGCCGATGTTGTTTGCTGTGTATATGCTGCCCCTGGGTGAGATCATTAGGAAGTACAGCTTTGGGTTTCATTGTTATGCCGATGATACCCAGCTGTACTTTTTCTTTGCCACTGGGACATCCAATGCGGTGGAAGTATTAAACAACTGTCTGGAAAAGATCAATGACTGGATGGCCTCTAGCTAGCTGTGACTGAACCCAGATAAGATGGAGGTACTGGTGGTGGAGTCAAACAGGAGGCATGAGAGGTTGGCCTCTGGGGCAGATACTGGACTAGTGCTAGGTCTGTCCCATTGATGGCCTCCAATGTATGCAATTTGGCATGGTGTTAGACAGCAGTTTGATGATGGAATATCAGGTGTCATCCATTGTCAGGATTAGTTTTTTACCATCTGAGAAACATTACCTGGATTAAGCACCTGACTCCGCCCCTGGACCTCCCCACCTTGGTGCATGTATTTGAAACATCTAGGCTTGACTACTGTAATGCATTCTACCTCAGGGACTCTGGAGGCACCCTCCATCAACTGCAGCTGGTACAGAACACAGCTGCCAGGTTGTTGTTCAAGTTCAAGTTCAAGTTTATTGCAGGAAAACTCCATTGAGCAAGCTCATTCACAAGGAGGTCCTGTGACATAAACACTTGAAGTACAAACTCAGATAGGTCATAACAGTATATACATGAAATGCACGTTACTTGATACAGGCTGGATATACATACAAGGGTACCACATAGGGTGACCGCAGGTGGTAAACATTGATATGAGACAGGGAAGCTTATTATCAGGTTGCATACTGATAAATGAAACATGATGACTGGTGTGTGATACACATATACAGTATTTTGGCAGCTAGAACAAACAACAGTTTACAACTGATATGGGGGGGAGGAGTGATTTGATAGAGTAACAGTGGAGCATAAGCAAAGATAAAGCCAGGAGTAGAAGGGGAAGGGAAAGCAGTTAATATGACAAATCAATTATACCTTACCAGTGGATAAGTATGGCACACATGGGGAAGGAAGAGACTTAATGACAGTTACAGGTGTCTTCTATTTTGGCTGAACTTAGCGATTTGTAGATGTTTATCGAAATTGTGCTAGTTAGTTTCAGTACGGTTTGTAATTGGTTCCAAATGGAGGGAAGGGCATATGCAATAGCACGTTTACCAAAGGAAGTCCGCGTCCTTGGTATGTCAAGCATAATAAAGTCAGATTTTCTTAACTAGTATGCACTATGTGAAATACTAATAAGGGAAGAGAGATAGCTTGGCAATTTCTGCAGGAGCAGTTTAAGAGTCCATAGCCCAGCATGGAACAGATGCCTAGTAGTAAGGGATGTCCAACCAACAGCTGCATATAAGTCACAGTGGTGCGAACTGTAAGGGAGTTGGTAATGAACCGTAACGCATGGTGATAAAGGATGTCCAGTTTACTTAGATTTGCAAGAGTGGTGGAGGAATAGATTACATCGCCATAGTCTATAGGGGAGAAAAGTGGCCTGTACAAGCTGTTTCGAATTTCAAGGGGTAAAAGGGCCTATTTCTGCAGAAGAAACCTAACCTTGCTTTTAACCTTCTAGAGACATCTTCGACTTGGTCACTGAAAGATAATTTATTGTCAATCCAGATACCTAGATATTTAAATTTGGTTACAACTCTCCAGAGGCTCTAAGCTGTGGTGACAATAAGTCTTGGGCAAGGGTATTGGGGGTCTTGAGACAGCACTCATGGAGAATATCATTGCTTTAGTCTTCTTAGCATTGAGCAGAAGCTTTGCCTTTATTAGATTATGCTCAAGTTGTGCGAAGTCTGCTTGAAGCACCTCTTGACTTCAGATAATGATGAGCCAGAAGTATACAACACAGTATCATCTGCAAAAGTGCAGACTGGACGAGATATGTTAGCATCTAAGTCATTAATGTACAGAGAAAACAAGATAGGGCCTAAGATGGATCCGTGGGGACTCATCTTGCAACTGTAAGGCAGCAGAAAAAGCCTTCCGCCTTTACTTTTGGAATCTTCCAGTTAGGTAGCTAGAGAACCACTGGGTGGTATGGTATGTGGCACCCAACTTTGCAAGGCAATTGACTAATAGTTTGTGATCAACAGTATCAAAAGCTTTGCTGAGGTCCAAAAAGACTGCACCAGTTACCTTCTTAGCATCTATAGCAGAGATCCAATCATTGGTTACTTTTGCTAGTGCAGTGATTGTGCTATGATTAGCCCGAAGCCAGATTGAGCTGGGTTAATGAGAGAGAAGGTTTCAGTGAGATTTCAACTGAATATGGATCAGTTTTTGAGAACTTTAGAAAGGATAGGACATATGGAGATAGGCCTATAGTTGTTTACATCACATGGGTCACCAGATTTAAATAGAGGGAGGATATGTGCTGATTTCCAGCAGGACGGCACAGTAGCAGATGTAATGGAAAGATTGAAGATGTGGAGAATTGGGGCAGTGAGATGGGCACAGCCTGACCTTACTGAAAAGGGTTCCAAGCCATCGCCCCGCGCTTTTGGTGTCTAAGTTAAGAAGAGAATCTTCTACTTCTTTATAAGTTATCTCTGCAGTTGGAAGGGGCTGGGTGCAGGACTAGATGTGGTGGGAGGGTATGCTGGCTCACCGCAGCACCAGCATAAGGTGATGAGTCAAAAGCTAATCCAGCTGTGGCAAAGTGGGAGTTAAGTTCCTCCAGGATTAGGGACTTGTTTTCCACAATCTTGCCACTTACAACTATCTTTGTTGGGACAGAGGGGCTATGGGCCATCTTTCTATAGCTTTGATAGTCTTCCATATTTTATGAGGGTTACCTTTAGCTTGTTCGAGAGTAGAAATATAATAGTTAGCTTTAGCAGAGCGAAGTTTTTCATACAGTTATTCCTGGCTGTTCTAAAGGCCTGCCAATCTGAAGATTCTTTGAATGTCTAGCTTTAGCCCAGAGCTTATCTCAGCTATAAGGGGCTGCCTTTGAGATCCGAGGTGAACCAGGGATTGGAATTGTTCCTGCTCCTTACTTTGATGAAAGGGCATGCTTATTTATTATTGTAGTGAGTTTGTCATTAAGGTGCAAGCTGCCTTGTTGACATCTTTGGCTAGGTAAAGATCTTGCCATCTGATCATGCTCAGGTCAGATAGAAAGTTTACTGCACCGAATTTGCGAAAGGATCTTTTGTTGTAAAGATGGCTATGGACGGTCTTAATTTGAAATCTTATGCAAGCAACAATTCCATGATCGCTCATGTCGTTGTGAAACACTGCCAAATTAGATATTTTGTGTGGATGGGTGGTTAGTACCACATCTAGAATGGAACTGTTGGCAGTATTTAGAGTGTTGTTCCTAATAGGTTCACTGACTAATTGCCCAAGACCTAGCTCGTCACAAAAGGATTTGAGGCCGTGTGATTTAGGTGACAGCCAGTCCATATTTAGATCTAGAAATATTGTTTCAGTTTTTGCATCTACGAACATGGATTTCAAAAGATTAAGGACTTCATCACCACCAGACAGGGGGTCTATAGCCACCTAGGATAGTGATACATTCCGAGGAGGGGAGATGAAGGCTCAGCGAAACTAAATCAAATTCCTTGGCTAGAGATTTGCAACTAATATTGGTGACCAAGTACTTAGATTTGGCATAGATAACCACACCCCCGCCTCTAGACTCTCTATCTGCTCTAAATAAATTGTAGCCCTGCAGTGATATGTGTTGATCAGTGTTCGTCTTTTTTAACCACGACTCAGTAATTATGATAAGGTCTGGGTTAATGTGTGCAGCCCAGGCTTGCAGCTGTACAAGTTTTTTAGGCAGGATTAAAATGTTGACCATCATCATTTTGAGACCTGTGGCCTCAGCAAAATCGATAGGCGAGGTAAGTTGCGGGGGGGGGCCAGGGTTGAGCTCCACATTTCCTGAGCAGAGAAGAAGCAGAAGTATAACTTTCTTTAAGGAGCTTATAAGAATGGAGACTGCTTTTTATTTCTTTGTGGTAACCTCATATCGTATGCAGAGGCGGCACCACTGTAATGACAGTTGATTGTGATCAATGTAAGTGCTTGGATAGACATAGGTGAGGACAGTAGCAAGGGGGTGTAGGCTAACCAGGGGAATAGGCTAAAAGGGGAGAGGAGAATAACATAGTGTCTGCACGGTAGACTGTTATAACATTAGATATTGATAAGGTACATTGGAGAACTGAATTGCATTTAGGTACTTCGAATTGCACTGTATTGCTGAAAACTCTGCACCTTAGGAGCAATAAAAACACAATAAGGAGAGCCATGGTCCCAGATTGAGTGGTCTCATGAATTGTATTAGTGCAATATTTTCTAGGCAAGAAATTTGCCCACCTAGGTACTCACTTAAAACCTAGATGAGGAAATACAGCAGAAAGGGGAACAAGGAGAGCAGGAGCAGCTTAGTTAGTGGCCATCCACCCTTCAGACTCAAGTCCCCTTGTAGCAGAACCGGGAAAGAAGTAGAATGATAATGCAGGCCATATTGCCCATGAATGAATACAGTGATTTATAAAGAAGACCAAGAATCCCTCTAGTGGCAGGTCTGTATAATCTGCTAATGGAAAACTAGCCCAAAAAAAAAAAGGTAGTTAGACTTATCGGCACCAAGGCAGAGTGCTTGGATGGGGCGCTGCAGGAAGAGCAGTCAGACAGAAGAGGTGTAAGCACTTTAAAACAGTAGTAGAAATTACAATCCAGCTAATACAGTTGAAAAACTCCTAATAACACTGTTGAAATGTGCTTAGTTCAATGGAAAGTCTAACAAAGTGCCAGGTGTCTATAGCAGGGGAAAACTCCTGCCAATCAGAGTGGGTTTGCTGGAAGCACCCGTGTTCCGATTGGCTGCGCTGTCCCGTACCTTCCAAGGAGCTGCAGGCGGTGTCCTGGTCTTGGTCGGTGGCTGGCTGGGTGCCGGCCGACCGTGGGTGAGCTGGAGCAGCCCTGTTCAGGGACAAGCAGCTAGAGAGAAGAAGACAGAGCAGGTCTTAAATAGCATAGAGGTAAAGGGGTTAGATTTGAGCAGTTTAGTAAGACAAAAGGTAGTTAGATTTATCGGCACCAAGGCAGAGTGCTTGGATGGGGAGGGGGCGCTGCAGGAAGAGCAGTCAGACAGAAGAGGTGTAAGCACTTTAAAACAGTAGTAGAAATTACAACCCAGCTAATACAGTTGAAAAACTGCTAATAACAATTGCAACTGTGTTCCCATTGGCTACGTTGTCCCGTACCTTCCAAGGAGCTGCAGGCGGGTGTCCTGGTCTTGGTTGGTGGCTGGCTGGGTGCCGGCTGACCGTGGGTGAGCTGGAGCAGCCCTGTTCAGGGAGAAGCAGCTTCCAAGGAGCTGCAGGCGGGTGTCCTGGTCTTGGTCGGCGGCTGGCTGGGTGCCGGCCGACCGTTGGTGAGCTGGTGACTGGACAGTCAAAACACTGCCATGTCACCCTGGTGCTGTGGGAATTGCACTGGCTACCAGTTTGATGGAGAGTGCTTTTTAAGGTGGGCTTGCTCATCTATAAGGGCCTACATGGACTGGGCCCTTGCTACCTGGTGGACCTTCTTACACCCACTGCCTCAGTTCGCCCCCTGTGATCCTCCTCAAGGGGCCTCCTGGTGATTCCCAGGATAAGGTTGAAAATGGCTGGTGACGGAGCTTTTAGTACTGCCGGCCCCATCCTGTGGAATTCGTTTCCTTCATTGGTAAGGGAGGCCCCATCAGTGGAGGCATTTAAAGCCCACCATAAATACTATCTGTTTAGCCAGGCTTACTCAGGTACTGTATGATGACATTGTTATCAGTCCCTTTTAAAGTAAATGAGGGAGATTGTTTATATATAGGGTATTGGTTTTGATATGTGATTATTTATTGTATGGTGTGTTATCTATATCTATATATATATATATGTATGTATATATAAATATATATATATATATATATATCTATATATATTTTTTTAATTAATTTATGTGTATTGTGCTGCACCCAGAGCCTCTGGGATTGGGTGCCAGAAAAAAATAATTTGCCTTGCCTTGCCTTGCCTAGCCTACATATTGAGGTCCCTTAGTATCTTCTCATAATGATCTTGATGCAGACCCTCCACTATTTCATTGCCCTCATCTGCACTGCCTCCACTCTGTCTATGTCCTTCTTTAGATGAGGAATACAGAACTGGATACAGTACTTCAGGTGCAGTCTCACCACCAATCTATACAGGAACAACACAACTTCCCTCCTTCACTCCCTGTATGCCCCCCAATATCCCACTGGCTCTACCCACTGACTTGTCACACCATTTTCCCACCTTGAGGTCATTAAATATGATTACTCCCAGGTATCTTTCATGTTTAGTGATCGTCAATACCTCTTCTCCCATTTTGTATTTCTCCTCTGGGTTTCTGTGCCCAAGTGCATGATTTTTCACTGAAACCCAGTTGCCGTATCAAGTTTTCTCATGTCTCTGCTCATCCTTAACACCCCCTGATCACTCTTTCTACCTGCACTAGAGTGTCTACCTTATTGCAGACTTTGATGTCTTCTGCAAAGAGGTAGACCTACCTTCCAGTCTATCTGCAATGTCACTAATAAAGACATTAAAGAGGACTAGTCTGAGTACTGAGACCTGCATCACTCCTCTGGTCACCCTCCTCCCTTCCATGGAGTGAACTCTGTTTATCATAACCCCTTTCTTCTATCCCTTAACCAGTTTGTTACCCAGTTTACCACCATTTCACCCACGGTTAAACCGCCTAGTTTCTATAGAGAAATGTCAAAAGTAACATTAACTCCAAATGGGCCACATCTACCACCTCTCCCACATCTATTTCCCTAGTCACCCAGTCAAAGAAATATATCAAATGTGTCTGACATGACCTCCTTCCCATTAATCCATGTTACTTTGGGTCTTGTAATCCATTGGCTTCAAGATACTCCACATTCCTTTATCAATGACTCCATTATCTTCCCCATCACTAAAGCCAGTCTGATGGGGCTATAGTTCTCAGCCTCCTCCTTGTTACTACTTTTGTTCAGCGGACTACATCTGCTTTCCTACAGTCCTCAGACCCAAATCTATTTCCAGTGATTTGCTAAAAGAGCTGTAAAAAGTGCAGCCAGTACCTCCCTGAGCTCCCTCAGTACCTTTGGGTATACTTCATCTAGCCCAAATGCTTTGTTCACGTTCAGATTTAAAAGTCTCTTCATGTTTCTCTCTCGTAAAGGGACTTGTGTCTATCTCCCTCTGCAGTGTCTCCATTGCTTTTATATGACTGATCCTTTTCCCATTCTTCTGTCCTCCACAGGAGCTTCCTCAGCCTCTGCCAATCTTTTCCCATGGGCTTGAAGTCCATAGCTGTGGTTAAGGAGCCTGCCTGAAGATCGAGAGTTAGAAGCAGGGGTTCTATGAAGAACTGTTGCTCGGTTACTGCACTGCAATGCACTGACTGTTTTCTACTGTTGTATCGTTGTGTACAGCTCATAGGGAGGTTTGTTCATGCTGGTAACTAAATGTTGTGTGGCTGCATTTCATTCAGTGAATTTTAAAATGGTTTTGTTTGCTGTTTGATAGAAAAGGAATTATTGGAAGAACCCACCAGGATAAATAGTAATAATCATTTATATTCAACATCATTGGATCTTATTTTTACAAACTGACCATATAAATATTCTCAGAGTAGGGTTCTTCCTGATGCATTCTCCGATCACCAGGTTATTTATGCACATAGGAAACACCTAAAACCTTGCAGACAGGTTCAAACAGTTGAATAGAGGAATTTTAAATATTTCAATTATGTTGAATTTATGTTAGATATTGAGAAAATAGATTGATATAGATTAGACTTGATACCCACAGCTTCAGAAGCATGATTGTATTTTCAGGAAGTTTTTAAAATTTGTGATTATCATGTTCCGATGTATTACAGAAGAGTAAGGGCTAAAAATGAAAAGTGGTATAATGCTACCCTACACAAACTTAAAAGAGAAAGGGATGAAAAGTGGTTTAGAACAGTACATTTGGGTATTGCTGGTGACTGGAGCCAATATAGACAGGCTAGAAATAAATATATCAAACAAACTAGGAAAACTAAACAAATATTTTTTTTAAAGAATTAGATAGTAATATAAACCAAAATCCCAGACTTTTCTGGAAAACAATGGCTAAATTAATGGGAAGTGCCAAAAAGAAGCAGGTAAAAAGGACTGAAATTTAAGGTCAAATGGTTTCCCTAAGTAACACTGTAGTAAATGCCTTTGATGATTTTTTGTAGATGTGGGTATACAAATTCTGGAGTCTAACAGTACTGGTAATATGGATAAAACACAGGAGGAAAAGATGTCTCAATATCTGAATGGGTCTAAATTATTTAAGTTTAAAAGCATTAAGGTGCATGAAGTTAGGGATGAAATCTTGAAACTGGATGTAAAAAAGCCATAGGACTGGATAACACACAATCAAAGTTGTTGAAATACAGCCTCATGCATCACATACCGAATAACATATGTATTTAATCTTTCTTTGTCTACTGGTGAGTTTCTAAAGGTGGAAAACATTTAAAATAGTACCAATCTTTAAAGGAGGAGCTCATCATATTATTAATAACTATTGACCTATCTCCGCTTACCCATGTTGTGTACAAGATTTTGAGAAAATTGCAGCTTTTCAATTCAAAATAATTTTGGAATCAAATAAGCTAATGAATGTTTATCAGTCGGGATTTAGATCTGTCCATAGTACAAATACAGCATTGACAAAAGTAGTAGGGGACATACAGAAGAGTCTGGACAGGAGAATGTCCATGGGTGCTTTATTTATAGATCAATATAAGGCATTTGATACCTTGCACCACAGTGTTCTCTGGTCTAGACTCCAATAAATGGGGGTGAGAGAAATGAAGTACGAATGGCTTAGAACATATTTAACAGGTAGAGAACAAGTGGTAGAATTGGGTAAACATAGATCTAAATCAGTACAAATTAAAACAAGGGTACCACAAGGATCTATTTTAGGTCATCTTCTATTTAACATATAGATCAATAACTTACAGTTTTTAGATCCTGTGATGAACTACTATATTACACAGATGACACTGTCATTTATGTAGAAGGGAATAAGGTTATTGACATATAAAATAAACTCCAAGATGCCTTTTATAATCTGCAGGCCTTTTTTAGAGAACATAAACTTTGTTTAAATACAAAAAAAATCCAGTCAATGTTGTTCACCCACAATGAAAATAAGATTGACATGCTAAAGTTCCAATCTCTGGAAGGTGTCCAGATACAACAAGTTAGTAAGTATAAATATCTTGGAATCACTGTAGATGAAAAATTGAATTTGAACCCCCCACTTAGAGGCTCTATTACTAAATGTAGGTAAAAACTTGGGTATGCTGTATAGATTAAAATATTTCATGTCTACTGACACAAGGAGGAGGATAGTAAATACCACGGTGCTCCCTGTAATAACTATGGAGATATAATTTATGCAGGGGCCTCTGGGGTGGAACTAGCCAGACTGGGTATTTTGTTTAACAACTGGCTCATTTCATCCTTGACACCCCCAGGAGAACTCACCATTGTAAATTGTTTAAATCCCTGAACTGGATGATACTTAGAGATAGAAGAGAGTGGCACCACTCACATGTATGATTAAAGTGCAGAAAGGAAAAGTGCTTTTATATATCCAGGAATATTTTAAAATTAAGAGAATGAGAGAAAACCTAAGGTCAGCTCAAGGTTTGGAATATATGATTCCAAAATGTAACTTGAATATAGGTAGGTCAGCGGTTTGGCATAGGGGACCATTGTTATGGAGCTCTATGCTTATCTCTATGCACTATACAAATTGCACCATATATATGGCTGATTTCATGAAAAATCAATGATGCCTTTGCTGTGCTGAGGAGAGTGATGGCATAGCACTCCATTAAATGCATTATAATTTTGCACAGTATCCAAATTTGCTAGAGTTTAAACATTATGGATTTAATTTATTGTGTGATTGTATGTACTGTAATTTCTCAGCCTGTAATGTTTATTGTATTAATTGCACGTATTGTATGTACTGAAAATTGTAGAGATGATAACTAGTTATGCTATATAGGACCTCCTTGGACATGAGCCACCGCTCAATGGAGATTTGTACCATCTATCCTTTTCATATACATTTTATGAATAAAAACTATTACTATTACTACTTACTACTACATTTCTCAGTTGTTTTCTTTTGTATGCACAGCTTATTATAACATGTTGTAATGTGTTTAATATGTTTTAGATGTTGTGCCTGAAATCAGGTTGACAGCTGTTGTACTTAAGCTTCTGAATTAGCTGATATACCAGGGATAGTAGCCCAAAACAGTATTCTTTTGTTTTGCTTTACTCTGAGCTCTTGTTACAAATCCTGTTCTTCTTTTTTCTTACTTTTTTGAAATTGCCAAGAAACCTGCTTAATTCTGCAACTAAGAAGAACATAAGATCTGGTCAAGATTCTGTCCAACATGTCTGAGAAATAAGAGTCTTCAGAATGCAGAAAAAGTCAGTTAATTATAAGGGCTTGAAAAGAAAACTTCATAGAAGAGCATCTAGCTAAGTATTGCCATTTGGACTCAGGCACCACATTGAAGTTTGACTTTTATATCCACTTTAACTTTGTGTGTTTTGAGGTGCTGGTAGCAGGAACTCAATGAGCACATGTTTAAATAAGCGACAGACAAATAACAGTTCTAGCACATAGAATTGATTCCTCAAAGCCTAACCTGTGTCCCAATGTAAAATAAATGGAGGCACGTTTTTCCACATGATATGGGCCTGTCTTAAAGTTATACCATATTGTCAAGAAATAGTGATAATATTATCCAGGGTAACAGGACTCATGAAAACCTTAGACCCAATAGACATTCTCCTGGTTGGACCTAGGGAGAGATGAGACAGGGGTCAGAGATCACACACTTATGGCAGAATGGGTAGTAGTCAGCAAACAAGTTCTGGTAGGCATTGGTGGCTTGAAGTCACCCCTACAATAACACAATGGACCCAGTCCTTCTGCACTGCATGAAATTGGAATACCCAATACTTAGCAAGAAATCAGTATGAGAAATATCAATCAATATGGAATCCTCTAGAGGCAGCAATAGGAGAACCCTGGTTTCCAGTATTTTAGGAAAGCCACTTTGACTTTCCAAAACAGCTACATCGTATACTGCTTGGTAACTCTAATGGCAATACATAACATGCACCACTAGAAAGTATTTGTTCTCAGCATTTTCTCTATCTCCATGTATTGCTTTATTTTACTGATCATTGTCAATCTGTTGTTATGCTGACAGTTTTAAAATAAAGTTTACAAAAGCAAAATAAGCAAAAGATTTCTGCAAGCAAGTAAAGTCTCCTTGACTCTTTGATTTTTAATTTTCGGATCATTGACTACAGCTGGACTATCATATCTATCAGTTATTGGGTTATGGCTATTTATTTGATTCTTTTAAGCAGTTGTCTTTTTCTATAGTCATGAATAGTCCTGCTTGGTGAAACCTAGACAATAATAGAAATTACTTTACTTGCTAGGGTATTCAATTCACTCTTTTCTTTACTTTCTGTAAGTAATTAGATCAGAATGGTTACAATGATGAGGGCAATTACTAAAAGAAACTACTCCTTCTGAGGAAGCTATTATATCTACCTAAGCTGAGAGCTTTAAAAGTGACACAAAACTAAAAAGAATAATTGTGGGACCATGAGAAGGAAGAATAAACCAAAAATGTTACAGCTGTAAATCAGCAAATAAAAAAAAAGATAAAGAATGGCAACGCTGCTAAAAGTAAAAACCAATGGATTAAAATGTCAGACAAGAATTTCACCCCTTTTAGTACAGCTAGATCCATTTAAGGTCCCTACAGAAAAGATGGGGGAAAAAGGGGAGGATTAATGTGATTTATTAATAACCAGTATTCACTCAACATCTATACCTCAGTTGCAGAACACCTGACCACTTATGGTTCAGACTGAGAGGCTGAGCCTCATGGCAAATTTTTTTTGCTGAATCAGTTGATAATCATAACAACCATAGTAAACAAGTGAATGCATTGCATAATAGTGAAGACCTAGGTGCTAAAACATCATTTAATTCCAGAATGGATATGAATAGACAGTCCTTGCAATTAAATCAGAGTGAGTGTTCTCCCTTTCCAAGTTTCATTTTACCTCAGGCACTACAATGTTTAATTCAGCAAATAAAAACTTTGCACTGAATCCTGCAGATTCTTTTCAAACAGCAAAAAGTAGTTTGTATGTGTTCCATAAATATGCACACTGCACTCATGCAATTGAAAATTAAGAAATCATTTGTGCAGCACCCGGCTGTGCATTGCAGAAAGAGTAACGTGTGCTCCAGGACAGCCCAGGTTCCAGTTGCCTTGGTGGCACAGATGGTTATCATGACCAGAATGGTATTCCGGGTGGCCTGGGTTCAAGTCCAAGCTGAGGCACTTACTTCTTTCTCTCCTCTATTTGTAATTCTTATGTAATATTTTTATATTGCTTGAATCTAATTTTGAAAGCTGTAACATTTCAACAGTTAATACACTTCTTCTCTGTTGCTGTATGCATTTACATGTCACTACAATATTTATTTATTTTAAAGTTTCACCAGGAAGACATACTGAGCAAATTGCTCATTTCCAGATGCATCCTGGGGAAGGAACAAAGGCAAAAATACAAGCAAAGAATACAATGACAACAACAATGCATGTCAAGTGGCTACTAGTAACTACAGATATATAAGTGCTACATAACAGGATAAGCTAGACTCTGGTGTAAGGTATGGTAGAATGAACCCATGCAGGTTTAGCACAAGGGAATAGCCAGTGGAGTGTAGTAATATAGGAAGGGAAAGGTGTTAGAACAGTTGCAGGTGAGGGAGGTGAAGGTTCAAAGGAGGGAGGAGAGGGTGTGAAGGGAAGGGGGATTTTGTATGGAGGAGGGAAGTGAGTTCCAGAGTTTGGGGAAGTGATGGGAGATGGATTTCTGGCCAGCAGATGAAGTCCTGTAGGGAATGGCAAGGGTGCGAGCATCACTACTCCTAAAGGAGTGAGAGGAAGAAGGAGGTGGTGAGAGGGAGGACGAGAGGTAGGAGGGAGAGTGCTCCAAACCTGACATTACCAAGACTGCTGCACAATGAGCCTGGTATCTATCATTGAAGGAAGAAAGCACTGAAGATTGATATGAGGAGCATTGATGAGTACAGGGATGGCAGTTGAGAGAGAAGCAACAGAAAGAGTGGAAGAGGGTGTCCAATCTGGCTAAGGTGGTTTTCGGGGTGACACTATAGACCATGTCACCATAGTCAAATGATGGGAGGATCATTCTCAGGATAATTTCTCAGCAGGCCTGCAAAGGGATGCAGTCATGATTCCTGTATAAGGCAACCAGTTTGGGCAGTGGTTTTTTGTGTATAGCATCCATGTGGCCAGCAAAGTCAAGGTGATTATCAAGCCACACCCTGAAGTACCTGAATGAAGTAACATCTTTCAAGATTTTCCCATCAAGCGTGTGGAAAGAGGGGGAGGGAGCATAGATAGTCTCTGCCTTATACCAAAGGACATGGAGATTGTCTTCTTGTCATTCAGAAACAGTTGGTTGGAGCATAGCCAGTGCTGGACATTGTAGAAATCCTACTAAAGACTTGATGCCACCATGGAAGCGGAAGGACCAGACATGATCAGGATGGTGTCATCCGCATATATTTGAATGTATGCAGATGAGCAGACCGAAGGGAAATCATTGAGGAAAATGGACACTATGGTAAAATGAAAAGTGCTGGGCCATAAACAGCTGCAAATTAACTGACTAGTCAAAACTGAATGAGGAAGGACAACTGCATATCTTAGCACCCTTCAGCAACCAGGCACAACCAAGACTTAAAAAAAAAAATACCAGCCTTGGTACCATCCCTGACAACTGGTCAGAATGGTTGGGCTCATGCTTCACAAGCCCACAATAATTGTGTAAAACATTACATTTGTACAAGGTAAGTAAGACTTAACATACCACAGCATAAATACTTCGAAACAAAATTAAAAAAGCATAATAAATCCTACAACATGTGAAATAAATAAATATCTATATGCACATGTGAAATAAATGTATATACAGTATATGCAAAATATGTTAAATAAATCTTGTATGCCAAGACTGTACCCCAATCAGAAAAAAAAGACAGTTTGCATTTATGCCCCAACATCCCCATAGCCACACATGTACATTAACAAAAAAGCTACAGTACATCCTAACTTTTCTTTGTTTTCCTTTTCTTATCTCCAACAACTGCAGAAAACAATTATGACAACCTGAAAGGAGACGATGACAAATCATAGAATCAGACAGCAATTCAAACTAAAAAGGCAAGTGCAATAACTATTGGAAAAAATACAATATAGAACTGCCACCCCCCATGACCACCCACATTGCTGAATTTTCAGAATCCATACCCCAATGCAACCCCCCCCCCCCAATGAACTCTAGATCTAAGAACTATAAGGTTAAATATATGGTAGAAAACACAGATAAAAAATTAACAACAATGCACAAAACGGAAAATAAAGTGAGAAACTATATTTAATCTTGAATGTAGAATCAGAAATGCTTGTATTTACTTATATTTGCATTACATTCTGGCATTACCAATGCCCTCAACAGCAAAATAATGTCCAACTGCCCACAAAAAAGTTATACATTCCAAAAAATCATACATATGATGACTTTTTATGCCCACAACTCACAAAGACTTGGAGCACAGTGAGGCCTACTACATCATGAGCTACATACTAGTTCCCTGCAACAGCCCTAAAAAATGACTTCTATTTTTAGGGCTACAGTGGTGTAACTCTGCAGACCTCTTGCTATCAAAAAGCAGTCAGTGCACTCTTTCCAACTAAACAAACATGTTAGAGTTTCAACACCTCAGGACCTGAATAACGCCACTCTCTGTATTCATTGCAGCAGTCCCATGGTGCTATTTTTTCAGTATGTGGGATGGAAAAAATCAAAGTAATTCCCTTCCCTCTCTGTCTCTTTCCTCTGTCTCTCTCTCCTCCCATGATAAAAATTCACTAGCCAGCATTGGAAAATAAATAACATAAACACCTATCTCTAGCCACCCACCTCCATCTAGAAACACAGTGTCAAGTGTAAAGATTTGAAACATCCACTTACTAACTGAGAGCACAATTTCTTACCCTGTGCAAAATCCTGGTGCTCAATATAAAATATTTAGCCTCTTACTTGTTGAGTTGTTTTGTTGTCTCCCTCATAAAATATAAATTTCAATGTTTTAAGCATATTTAAGCCGTGGCATTTTCTTTCATGCCGGCGCATGCAGATTACACTCATAGTGACCATGACGTCTCATACAGGGAGACTCTCTGGGAAGCTTGCAGCCCACTGTCGACACAATGACAGAAAGTGCTAAATACAAATCGTATTCAAAGTGTCAGCCAGTCCAGCTGTGTCAGCATGAATATCATTGTGACCCTGATTTTGATTATTTGAACATTATGATTCAGATACACTCACTATGGTGTATTGTATTTTGTGAGTAGCTTGAGGGAAAGCTGAAAAGTCATCAGATTCTGTGCTTCTGAAACAGAAATCCTATTGTTTGGTGCACTTGGTGCTGTACACACACACACACACACACACACACACACACACACACACACACACACACACAGAGTAGAAACTTGTCTTGTGCCTAGCAAATCTAATTATTGAAACTTAGAGATATTTTTGTGCCCAATAGCAAGGTAATTCAGGTTCACGCTAGTTGCACAAAAAGTGAAGCTGTCTATCATAGAAACATAGACTCTGTTGGTAGATAAGGGCCATATGGTCCACCTAGACTGCCCATTTCCCTACTCACTACTGCAGCCCCAGATCCCATTTGATCTGCTGCTCTCCAGTTCTGCACATCTCCAGTGTACCTTATGTCAATCCCATGCACTCTGAACCCCATATTGTTTTCATACCCACCACTTCTGCTGGAAGGCTGTTCAATGGATGTACCACCAACTCAGTGAAAAACTATCAGCACTCAAATGTGCAAATGGATTTTACCATTTCATAACCAGGTTGTTTTAAACACGCGCCTTATTTTCAGTACTTGGGGCAAACCATCGCTCCAAAACTGGTAATTCATGCAAGTGAAAAGATTCATCTAGCCTTACAACTTCAAATGGATAATCTTCTTTCTTTATCTTTTTCAACACAAAATAGAAAAGCCAGGGAAATCAAAAACATATAGTCAGATTACTGCATTGATGTACATTTAATTTAATCAAGGGTCCATAACTGTCTCTCTGGTAGCCAACGTTTCCATATCCTAGCCTGGGGAGCAATAGAAGACCCTAGAGTGCTTTAATGCCATGGTTATCTGGAACCAGCATGAATCATGCATTCATCCTGGATTAGCCTCAGCAGCTTCATGAAAGAAAGTAAAAATAGTGTCCCTAGCCAGGGTGAAATAAGGAAGAGTTGGCCATCATGATGACAGTTACGGACACTTGATAAGCAAGTCATTTTGATCATTTGATCATCCAAAGCTTCCTTAAATCAAGGAGGTTATTTTCTAGACTACACTGAATTGAATTATAACTTTTTGGACCTGTGTAAGTAACTAGCATTGATTGTGTTTTTGGGGTTGACTTTTCTTAGTTTAACTTTAATTTGCCAGGGAGGAACTGTAGCTGGGAGATATTTGCAGTCATTTGTGACTAGACCTGTTACTTAACCTCTGTGAAATGGGTGTATGAAAGGAAGGAAGGCACTCCCTGGGTTGGAGGGTCACAGTTGTAGTTGATTGTTTCTGGAGGGCATAGGTTTGTATGTGGGGAGTGGTGCAAAGCACTGGCTGTGGAGCAGCAGTCTTCTGGGAGACATTCTGAAGACTGCATTGCTATCCTATTTGCAGGCACCTCTCTGGTCTGAGGGAGGAGGTTGTTCATCTACATACTGACCTGGCAGGGATTCGGGAAACCTGCTCCCCACCCAGGGACCACCCAGGCCACCACCACTACCTCAGAAGTTGCCAAGAAAGAGGAGTAGTTTGACCACAGTGGGCTCAGGGAGGATGAGGGTGGTGGAACAGAGGCACATCCCTCCAGTTGTGCCTCTCCACAATTCATTCACCATTCTGATGAAGCATGGTTCCTCTATAGAGGCACCCATAGTGGAGACCAAGAAGGATGCTGGTAACCTCCACAATGGAGACCCACAGGAGGGTGGCACAGGACCCCGCAGGGGAAGGAAACAACTCCTGGTGGGGGAATCAATTGTTATGGGGTAGAACTGGGGAGGGGAGGGAAGGAAAGGAGGAAAGGTGCCTGCCCTGCACCATGACTTGAAGGACAGGAAACGAATCTCACGATCATAGGAGCAGCTGCAAGGGGAGGAGCTGGATGTCATTATCCACCTAGGGACAAATGACCTGGCTGAGAATGGATTCAGAGCAGTGCAACAGGAGTATGTGGAGTTGGGAGGGGCCTGGACAAGTAGCACAAATGGTAACTTTCTTGGAAGTGCTACCTGTTCTATGGCATGGATGAGGCTAGGTACTCCACACCATGGGATTCAATGACTGGTTGAAAACTGGTGCAGATCTCAGGATTTGGCTTCATTGGGGACTGGGGCTCCACTTGGAGGGAAGCAGGCCTATACAGGTGCGATGGACTGCATCTATCAAGGACGGAACTGGGATCCTAGGTGATAGGTTTAAAGGCTTCATTGGCAAGTATTTAAACTAATCAAGGGGAGGCACTGAAAAGGAGAAAGGAAACCCTAACACCCCCCAAAAAAAATCAGGGTAGTTAGTGAGGTAAACACCAAGACAGAGCAGTCAGTAGGGAGAAGGGCAGGGGTAAATGGAGAAAAAGACAAAGGCAGTAAGGACAGGGATGGGGCAAAAAGAAATAAAGCTATAAAAAAAATGGAGTGTAATGAGTACCAATACCCATAGTCTAGGTAAAAAGCTTCATGAAATGGTGGCCTTGATAGAAGAGGGATGCCTAGATATCATGGCAGTCACAGAAACATGGTACACAGAGAACCATGATTGGGATGTCAACATACCAGGGTACACAATATACAGAAGGGCCAGGGAGGGAAGAAGAGGAGGAGGAGTAGCTCTCTATGTAAGGAGAGGGATCAAAACAACAGAACTAAAGGGTAAACAGGGAGGAGAGGAGGCACTGTGGATCACCCTGGAGACTGGAAATGGCACCACAATCATCACAGGGGTTGTATACAGACTGACCCCCATGTCAGTGGGGAGGAAATGGGCAAGGAAATGATAGAAGGCATCCTTAGGATGGCAGAGAAAGGAGAGATATTGCTGATGGGGGACCTGAATATGCCAGATGTTAACTGGAACACCTTTGCTGCAACCTGGTACTTTCAAATGGGGAATGAGAGAGGATCTCCTAGCTTGAATTGGGTAGCCATCTGGGAACAAGCGACCACCAAACAGTGTGGTTCATGATAAACTTAGTTGTATAGTCAAGCTGTACAAAAGTGAAGGTACTGGACTTCAGGGGGGCTGATTTTGTCAAAATGGAAAAGAGCCTCAGAAAAGCACTAGCAAACAGGCAAGAAGATGGGGTGGAGCAACAGTGGGGAAACATCAAAACCACCATCACAGAGGCAACAAGCCTTTGTGTGAAGCAAATAAACAAATCAAAATGAAAGAAAAAAACACTATGGTTCTCAAAAGAAGTGGAGGGGAAGGTTAGGAAGAAAAAGATAGCATTCAGGAGCTATAAGGAAACACAGAAGAAGCAGGACAGAGAACTGTACCAGTTAAAGCAGAAATAAGCGGTGAAGGCAGTCAGAACAGCAAAGGCCCAAACCGAGGAAAAGATAGCCAACTCGGTTATGAAGGGGGATAAAACCTGTTATAGGTACAGTAGGGAGCAAAGAAAGACTAAGACAGGAATACTGAGGCTGAATAAAGAGGAAGGTGGTTGGGAGAGGGACAGTGAAAAAGCAGGGATTCTGAATGGATACTTTCACTCAGTATTCACAATGGAAAAGCAGGGGGAGATACTTGATCCAGTTAATAGAATCACTCTGTATAGGGGGGTGGATATTAGTCCTTTCACAGAAGAAAGGGTTCTGAAAGAACTCTTAAAACTGAAGGTAGATAAAGCAATGGGGCCTGATGAGATTCACCCCAGAATTCTAAAAGAGCTAAGGGAAGAACTAGTAACACCACTGACTATCCTTTTCATTAAATCATGGGAGGATGGTGTAGTACCTGAGGACTGGAGGAGGGTGGATGTGATTCCCCTTCACAAAAGTGGGAATAAGACTGAGGTAGGAAACTACAGACCTGTCAGTTTGACCTCAGTGGTAGGGAAAATGATGAAATCAGTTCTGAAGGAAAGAATTGTTGAGTACCTAGAGGCCAGCGGGGCACAGGACCCAAAGCAGCATGGATTTACAGCAGGAAAGTCATGTCAGATGAATCTAATTGATTTCTTTGACTGGGTGACCAAAGTAGTAGACCAGGGAGGGGCTGTGGATATGGCCTACCTAGACTTTAGCAAGGCATTTGACACAGTACTGCACAAAACATTAATAAACAAATTAGGCAGCCTGGGAGTGGGTACCAGGGTGTTAGCCTGGGTAAAACACTGGCTGGACAACAGGACACAGCAGGTGATAGTAAATGGAGTCCACGGTGAAGAAAGAGGGGTTACTAGTGGGGTACTGCAGGATTCAGTACTGGGACCAGTCCTTTTTAATGTCTTTATAAGTGACATCACAGAGGGACTGGAAGGGAAAGTATGTCTCTTTGCAGATGACAGTAAGATGTGCAACAAGGTTGATATGCAAGGTGGGGTGGAAAGGATAAAAAGGGACTTGGCAAGGTTGGAGGAATGGTCAAATTTATGGCAGCTTAGATTCAACACAAAGAAGTGCAAACTAATGCACCTGGGAAACAAAAACCCAGGGGAAGAGTACTCAGTGGGGGGTGAGATACTGACAACAACAAAAATGGAAAGGGATCTGGGGTAGTCATATCAGATGACCTAAAGGTGAGCCAGCAATGTGAGAAGGCAGTAAAGAAGGCTGGGTGGATACTATGATGCATAGGGAGAGGCATCACTAATAGAAAACAGGAAGTTGTTGGCCCTCTGTACAGACATTTGATAAGACCACATCTGCAGCTTATCCATTAGGTAAGGAAATGGGCAGACTAAGTGGGCCAAGAGGTCCTTAACAGCCATCAAATTCTGTCATATGGGATTAGACAATTGAGCCGGGAAGATTAAATGCACATCAATGTGGTAAAGTGACTATGTGTTTCTGAGTTCCTGACTGTTCTATTTTGTGCTAAAAAAGAAAGAAGGACTCAAGTAATCTATTTGAAGTTTTAAGAATAGATAAATCATTTGACTTGCAATGAATTATTGATTTTGGGAATGGTGGTTTGCCACAAGTACTGAAAATAAGGTATGTGTTTAAACAATTTTGGTTATGAAATGGTAAAATACATTTGTGTTTTTGCTGATAGACAGCTTCACTTTTTGTGCAGCTAGCCACGAACATACACATGTGTTTTCTTGCTGCTGATCATTTCCCAATAGAAAGCTTTTACAGAGTTCTGTGGCAATTGCTATACATTTATAAGTGGAGATGACGAGGGCTGGTTGACAGTAAGGCAGAGAAAAAATTATCAAAGCAAAACAAAAATAAATAAATGTCATATGCCTAAATGACACCTAATGATCGACAATGGACTGTTATGTATCCAGATTCTCAATATCATTTTAAAACAAGTACCAATATTTTCAAATTTAGGAAGATCTCAGAAAACTTCCTCACAGGTACTGACACTGCTTCAATACCATCATAATGGATGACATGGCCTTCCCTTACATGCCGATGGGGTGTCAGAAGAACAGCTGAACTTCATAGTATACAGAGTGGGAACAATAGGCTTCTTTAAACAACATGTGGGGCTTCAGCTTAAGATGTTATCTAGTCCTTACCTTCATGGACGTATTTAGGAAATACAGTAGGACTGAGCTGAACAGTATGTGTTCACATTTTAAAATATTGTATCCCTTTCTGTTTCTGCTGCTCTCATACCTTTTTTCATTATACCACCCACTTTTTTAATACATGAAAACAGATTTCTTGTTGTTCCCTCCTTAACTGTATAGTATTATATTATAATGAATAGCTATTATAAAAAAAAAAATTTTTTTGTTACTCCAACCTGAAAACAGCTTAATAGGACTGACAGTTTGGTTGTAACAGGGCCAATCAACTATTTGTAATGTATTGCTGAATTGCTCATATACAGAAACAGGACAAAGATGCCCCCAACACTCTCCATGTGCCTTCTACATGGAAAGTGTCAGTGCATCTTCACCATGTTTGTTATGCTGTTTTTACATATGAGTAGTTCCCTCACAACATTGCAAACAGCAAGAAAGAGAGAGAGAGAGAGAGACACACATTTTTAGAAGAGATAATCAGCGGCAATTAATGCATGCTCAGCCTGCTCTGTGAGGGTTTTACTGTATTTGTGGCAGTTGTGTAATAACTATCCTTGATACCACCTATTTTAAAGTTCCTTCAGTCCTGGCTGCTGGACCTCAGGCAGCTTCCCCGCAAGGCCCTGGTACTGATCCAGTACCCACACATTGGACCATATGGGCTTCCCTAAATGTACCAGATGGGTGCAAGAACAGCCAAACTTCATGTCATATAAGGTCATCAATAGGAATATTCTGAGAATGTGTGGCATCAGCATGAGATGTTATCTAGTCTTTACATCTGCGAACATATTTGAAAATACAGTAAGACTGGGCTATATGTGTTCACATTTTAAAACACTGTATCCCTGTTTCTGCTACTGCCAAACCTTTTCCATGATATCACTATTTTAATATTCGAAAATGGATTTCCTATGGTTCCCTTCTTAACTGTAAAGTAGTGTTATATTAAAATGAAAAAAACAAAATCATATAATATTGTTGTTAATCCAACCTGAAGACAGCTTAATAGGGCTGACATTGTGGTTATAACAGGGACAATCAACTATTTGCAATGTTGTGCTGAACTGCTCATATGCAAAGACAACATAACAAACATGATGCAGATGCCCTGACACTCCCCAGTGTACATCCTATCAGACCCTTCCACTAATTGTTTAGTTTTGATGTTTACTATCCCAAGTACCGGCATGGTTTCTAGCACATTTTTTCTGTAAGTTAGCATGTGCCATCATAAACCCTTCTCTTCTTGTTGTACCTGGGCAGGTGTGTTTTTGTGGTTGGCTAAGGGGCAAGCAGGTGAATCATACCATAACTGTGTGCTGCTGTGACAACTGCCTCTTGCCTGGACTTCCCCTCAGTTTCACTGACAAGCTACATCTGTTGTGGTGTGGACCCAGCTGTTCTAGGGACAGTATTAGCAACCTGCTCTATGAATCTGTCAGCACTGCAGTCACAGCATCCCTCATTCTCCCTGCAGACCACTTAGTAGAGCCTCAGTAATAATATTGTGGAAAAAGACAGACTCCTTCCTCAACCTCAGAAGCCTGTACTGATAGACTTTACAAAATGATTTGCAATATGCCCAATCACACAAAAGTGGATTCAGACTTTACACTGGCATTTCAAATTACTGTACCCCAGTCAACAAAGATCTCACAGTTTTAAGAGCAGACAACAGTGAGAGACAGCAATGGGATAGAAAGATATTCATTGGGAACCCATCACCTTTGATGTATGATGAAACATACCTGATGGATGAGGACACTTTTCCTCACATTATATGTTGCATTTGTTCACTTTATTTAGTGAGTTTTATGTCTCAGGAGGCCACACTTTACACATGATGAAATATTTCTCCATTTTGGCAACATAGACTTTTCATTTAACCCCTGGAACTGAGCTTCCCCGATTTCCCTTCTGCATTTCCACCACTGTTTACCACCGTGACATACCTCTCCACAACTCCCCTCAAGATCAAATAAACCCTCATGTCTGTGTAAAAGGGCAATCCTCTGATTTATGGATTAATCAGGATCTCTGAACAGAATGGATTAGTATCTACAGGGCAGGTTTACCTTTTTAAATAAAAATGAAGATTCCTCTGTTCACACAGAAACAGCAGCACCACAACATCCTCTTAAACTCTGCTTAAATTGAGCTGCCTTTAATTTGAAACTGGACATTTTTAACTCACTTGGAAGGGAGAAAGGTTTTAACATCAGTTATGAAATGGAAGCGTTGGATCTGTTACATGTAACTCTCAGTATATTGGTGTTTAAGGGTTTAGAACATTTTGAACCATTTAAAGTCAGTAATTTGAAATTTTAAGTGCACAAGAAGATAAAGGAAGCACAAATGATAATTTGATGATAAACAATAAGGAAAATGCTTACTATTAAATGTACAATGCATGTAGTGCTCAACATCAAACCTTCCTGGTCCCCAGATGCTGGACGACAATGGGTCAGAGGTTTTCATGCACAGGGCTCCTCAGTGGTAGAATACCCTTAACAAAGAAACACAACTGCAACACTTGGTCCCTTTAAAAGGCAGCTTCAACTATTCCTTGCCTCTACCACCTGACTGCCTATCCTAAGGAACTTCCTACTCATCTTACCCCAGTTGAAGGTGGCCTGTAACCTCCCTTAAGTTCCACACTTTTGCACCAGCTTCCCACTCTCATCCTGTACCCTCCTTCCACCCCCTGCTTCATCCACCCTCCCCAGTTTAAATTGCACTTTTAGTTATGGGGCCCTCCAGTCCCAGCCACCTCGCACTATTGCCACCCACCCTAATCCTCCAACAATAGCCCTTTAGCCTGCCTACTCCTTCCTGACTCCATCCTACCCTATACTACTGTAACTATATACTTTTCACCCTGAATCTTGTCAGATACTGGCTTATGTTGTTTCTCTCCATTATTGACTATATATTTAATGCTTACTCACCTTTGTGTTTTAAGACTGTAACCATTGTCAACCTTTGTATGTATGTATGTATGTATGTTATCCTACATCCTTTGACGTGAAACCTTTGTAAATGAGCAGTTCTTGCTCAAAGGTACTTTTAATCCTAGAGTTTAATAAAATAAAAAATAAAATATTGGTTGCTAAAGCTGATTGAATCTTTCAATATTTCATCCACAGTTGCAGAGAAATATATCTGACTGCAAGGAGTTGATGCAAATTATACAGAAGGGGGTGCTGCACCATTGAAGTAGAGTTCAAACTGAATAACTTAAAATTCATATAGTTTTGTGATTAATTTAGGGGGGTTATTTAAGTAGTAATTGATAACAGGGTATTAGTTATTGGGGGATTTATCCACACTTGCCCTGCTTTGTCAAAAGGCATGTAAGAGTGACTTAAAAACAAGAGAAGTGAGTAATCCTTAATTACCCAGATACTGAATTGCCTTTTGAAATGAAACAATGGACCCTTGTGTAAATGAATTTAAAACAATATTTTATTAGTTTTATGTTTGTTCATGTACAAAGTAAACATATAATAACATGTTTCAATGATGTGTCACTGTCAGGTCCAGTGCAGTTCAGACTGCAGTAGACTAGATCGTGGCAGACCAGTGATCAGTAAAGTTGATCATGACACTGTTCTCTGCTTTCAGGATAGAAACTTTGTGCAGTTAAAAGGAGCAGTCTCTCATATTACAGAGTGGTTGGCTCCTTTCAGTGACATGATAAATCCAACAAGCAGCTCTGAGGATTCATTATCAGCTGAAAACAAAACAAAAGACAAAAAAACATGCATCACTACAAGATGCAACAAGCCTTTGTGTGAAACAGATAAAGAAAACAAAGAGGAGTGAAAAACCACTATGGTTCTCAAAAGAGGTGGCAGGGAAGGTTAAGGAGAAAAAGGCTGCATTCAAAAAGTATAAGGAATCACAGAAGGAGCATGACAGAGAACTGTATCAATTAAAGCAGAAAGAAGTGGGAAGGCAGTCAGAATAGCAAAAACCCAAACTGAGGAAAAAATAGCAAATTCAGTTAAGAAGTGGGATAAAACCTTTTATAAGTATGTTAGGGAGCATAGAAAGGTTAAGGAAGGAATAGTGAAGATTAATAAGGGAGAGGGGAGGTGGGCAGAGGGAGACAGTGAAAAGGCAGAGATACTGAATGAATACTTTTGCTCAGTATTCACAAAAGAAGATAAGGAAGAGTTACCTAAACCAGACAATAGAAGCACTCTGGGTAGGGGTTGACACCAGTCCATTTACAGAAGAAAGAGTCCTAAAGAACTCCTAAAACTCAAGGTGGACAAAGCAATGGGCCTGATGGGATTCACCCAGAATCCTAAAAGAACTAAGGGAGGACCTAGTGACACCACTGACCACACTTTTAACATATCATGGGAGGATGGGGTGGTACCTGAGGACTGGAGGAGGGCAGATGTGATTCCCTTCACAAAAGTGGGAGCAAGGCAGAAGCAGGAAACTACAGACCTGTAAGTTTGACCTCAGTGGTAGGGAAAATGATGGAATCACTTTGAAAGAAAGAATTGTTTAGTACCTAGAAGCCAGCGGGGCACAGGACCCAAAGCAGCATGGATTTTCAGCAGGAAAGTCATGTCAGATGAATCTAATTGATTTCTTTGACTGGGTGACCAAAGCAATAGACCAGGGAGGGGCTGTGGATATGGCCTACCTAGACTTTAGCAAGGCATTTGACACAGTCCCGCATAAAAGATTAACAATCAAGTTAGTCAGCCTAGGAATGGGTCCCAGGGTGGTAGTCTGGGTAGCAAACTGGCTGCAAAACAGGACACAGAAGGTAATGGTGAATGGAACACATTCCAAAGAAAGGGGTCACTAGTGAGTACCTCAGGGCTCAGTACTGGGTCCAGTCCTCTTTAACATCTTCATAGGTGACATTGCAGAGGGTCTGAGGGAAAGGTATGCCTCTTTGCAGATGACACAAAGATCTGTAACAGAGTTGATACACAAAGGGGGGATTGAAAGGATGAGAAGGGACTTGGCAAGGTTAGAGGAATGGTCAGATATATGGCAACTTAGATTCAATGCAAAGAAGTGCAAAGCAATGCACCTGGGAAACAAAAAACCAGGAGAAGAGTACATAATAGCAGGGGAGGTACTAACAACAACAAAAATGGAAAGGGACCTGGGGGTAGTCATATCAGATTATCTAAAGGTTGGTAGAAGTCAGTAAGGAGAGCCAAGGGAATACTGGGATGCATAAGAAGGGGCATCACAAGTAGAAAAAGGGAAGTAGTTATCCCTCTGTACAGATAGTTGGTGAGACCCCATCTGAAGTACTGTGTGCAGTTTTGGAGATCTCATCTATGCAAGGACATAGACAGGATGGAAGCAGTCCAGAGGAGGACAACTAAAATGGTGTATGGTCTGCATCAGAAACCATATGAAAAGAGAATGAGAGAGCTTAATATGTATACCCTTGATGAAAGAAGGGACAGGAGGGACATGATAGAAATGTTCAAGTACCTGAAGGGAATCAACAAAGTCCAGGAGGGTAGCATCTTTCAGAAAAGAGATGCATAAGAACAATGGGGCACAATTTAAAGATAGAGGGGGGACGGCTCAGGGGTAATGTGAGGATTTTTTTTTTCACTGAGAGAGTGGTGGATGCATGGAACTGCCTTCCTGGGGAGGTTGTTGGGTGTAAAACAGTGGGAGAATTCAAACATGCATGGGACAGACATAAGACAATTGTAGTGGGGGGTGGCAGGAAGTAGGCTGTTGGTTAACTAGAATCTGCAGCTTATCCAGTAGGTAGGGAAATGGGCAGACTGGGTGGGCCAAGTGGTCCTTATCTGCCATCAGTGTCTATGTTTCTATGTTACTTCCAAAATGGTGGTAGCCAGTTTCCCCAGGAACCTCTCATAGGAATGAATCCAAGGTCAGTGCATCAAATAAAAAACAAGAACCTTTCAAAATGCAAGATTTTGGGCTTCTGGGCTTCAAAAAACCCTTCTTCAGGTGACTGGGGCTCTATGAAGCCAGAAGGCTTGTATTCTGAAAATTTCATGTTGAACCAATAAAAGGTATCAAATCACAGTCACCTGCTTAGTTCATAGATAAGTCAACTAGTCAGGTATGGCACAACCCAGGTATTCTCTGGTAATTGAACAATATTGTATTTTGGGCGTGGTGGACTGTGGGGGGAATAACAGCAGAAAACCGGGGCTTGAGTGAACCACAGCTGAAGGGTGAAGGGTCAAAACTTATGAGCTAGAGTCAGAAATAGTTTGTGTGTGAGTGTATTTCTGTGTGTGGTCCTACTTTAGCCTTTCCTCACTCCTGTTTTTGGCCAGCTATCCAAGCACTGTGTTGTCTGCACTCTGGTGCCTCTATTTCTGCAGAGGGGGCACTACAGGTCATGCCAGTGTATACTGGTAGGTGGTAGCAACATACAGCACCACTGTGTGGGTACTTAGTAAGATGCCCAGAGTCTGAATGGCATGTAGTTGCATTTAATCTGAGTGCAGTACATGTTTGTTTGGATAGGTGTGGGTACAGAATGGTGCCTGTGTTTTAGATTGAGCATGTGTATGGTGCACGTTTAAGTAGATGCTGTATTTTTGGTGGGTATGGGGGTGTAAAGGCAGCTGACATTTTATATGACTTGACATTCTGTAAAACACTGGTGGCTGGCACTTCATGGCTTCCTGTCATGGGGAGCTGAACTACAGTTTATGGTATAAGAAACATTATTGAAAAGCAGTGCCACTATGTCAAAAGCCCTCCACCATGCCATCATTAATTTTCACCTGGGCAGCTATTTTGTGTCAAGTTAAAGAATGGATGATTTTCACTCCATACAGAGCTGTTGGAGGTAATGAGTTAACAGTTGAGATCTTAATGATCTTTATAAAACATTCCTATATGGTAGACAGTAAATGTATTCTTCAAACTGCTATCTTCATCATAAATGTGCATTCACTGTATTTCTGTATATCAAAAACTGGTTTGGAGAAAGTGCCTTTTATACTGTAACAAGTGAAATTCCGACCTTCAGCCCCTTCCCCCACCTATTACAATTTTCCAGCACCCATGCAATGCAATGAGGGATCACTCCAGCTGCAATCACAGAGGTGGTCAGGGTTGGACCAGATGATGGCAGAAGTGTGGTGCAACAGTGTATGCAGGGAACTAGTCTAGTAGCTCTCATGTAGAGTTGTGAGAATATGAGATTTTGTTCCACAAAATATTTTGTGAAATTCATGCATTTTGTTAAATATTCTGTGAGTGTGAAATTCTGCTGACAAAATGCTGAATTTCACCAGTGAAATGTTAAATTTTACCTGAGAAATGCAGAATTTCACCACTCGTGGGTGAAATTCCACCGCTTGCTGGGAAAATTCTGCATCTAACTGGCAAAATTCCACATTTCATGAGTAAAAGTTTGCATTTCGCACCCATAAAATATTTTGTGGAATGTGCAGAATTTTGCAAAATACTTCACACAGCAAATCTTGAAATTTCACCAGAATTTCATAAGCAAAATAAAATTTCTCTGCATCTCTGTTCTCATGTGAAGGGTCACATCACTCAGGCCAGTATGGAAGCAGCTGCCTAGTTATCAACAGGAAGCTCTTTTGCACTGCTGACCCCTTGCTACTGCCCCAGTATCCACTGCATTCAAAACACAATCCCACCTGCTACATTCAGCCTACTCCCTCCCTATTGTTTTGCCAGTGTCTGCTGTGTTTAAAACATAATCCAATCCACTAATTGCACCCTGCCCTCCCCCTGGTCACTTCCCAATTGTGGTACAGGGAGAAATCATGCAAGTGGCAGTCATGGATGTGGCCAAGTCTGAGCAGAGCAGGTAATGGCAGAGGTGCAGTGGAGCAGCATGTGCAGTGATCTAGTCAAGTAGCTCTCAGGTGATGGGTCAAATCATTCAGATTGCCATGGTAGCAGCCATCTAGGTAGCAACAAGAAGAAAAATCAGTGTGTGGTATGAACTTGTTTTTGGGCATACTACTTTGCTGTGGACTGAAGCTGGGGTTTGTTCTTATCACAGAAATACAGGGGTTGCTACATGTAAGTTGCACAGTACTGGGGCATTTAGCGGTGTATGCGTCGGTTGATTCGATGCAGCATGCGGTGCAGTATGTAGTGCTACACACCAGGCGGTATGCAGTATGCTTAATCAGGCACTATGTGGTAGCTCAGAGCATTATTAATTAATTCCTGAGGGCAAAATCCACCAGGTGGCACAACTGAATGCATCCTTATCCTACAACACTCCCTTTATACAGCAGGTGTCTCCCGAATCCACTTCTTGTTCATTCAGAGACAGAGCCATGGTACTGTTACTGAATGAAACTGAATGGAAGACAGAGCTGCTGTTAGACAAATGGCTTAAATGTGATGGGAAATGATGTTCTACATTTATTTCAGCTTCTATTAAAGATAGAAAACCTTGTTTGGCTTGTCTGTATGTTTTTTATATATGTTGGCTAATTTAACAGTGTTTGACTCAGCTCTGAGTAAAGTCTGTAGTCTAATATTTTCTCCAAAGCCATAGCCAACTTTTTTTCTTGAATGTAATCTCTTGCGATCAGTTCTATCATGATGCAATGGACTCCTGAACACACTGTTGTCAGGCAGCTTTTCTGATTTCATCAGTAATCTGTAACTCTTGGTTAGACATAAATATTTAAATTTTTGTAGTTTACTGTATTGGTTTTAACTTAGATAGTATTATAGCCTCCGGTTACCTGTTTGACTGTCGCAAACTTCTGAAAAAAGCAGTTATGTGTTTTTGCATGCTGTGAATTTGTGTAATTTGACTCTTTAGTACCTAAATGACTGTTACCACGGTGACAGAAATAATTTACTCCGTATCAAAAGGGGGTATGAGGTAAATCAGTTTACTGCCACTGGCACCAAGGGAGAGTAATGGGAATGAAACTAGTAAGACTTGATGGTGAAGGGGAGCAGACAATAGGGTTGCTGAACAGAGGGATCACAGGTGGATTGCATGAAGCAGCATCAAGGAAAGATGACACACAGCCACAGAAAACAAAAATTGTAAGAAAATGAAGATCATGGCAGCAGCTATTGTATGCTGCACATTTACGATCGACTTTTTTCCTCAGTGACAATGAGAGCCTAACTGTACTAATGCATGAGCATCCCACATAAACAGTTTGCTACAAATAAACAGAGTAAGCCATCAGCCTGAAAAATGAATGATTTAGATAGCATATTTTTATTTTCTTGCAAAACACCTACAAGAGTTCTTTTACCTCTGTCATATGCTATTTTCTATTTTGACTCACTCCAAACTCGCTTTGCACTCTATTACATTTACAGCTTATGCTTTATAATGTCTCTGTTCAGCTGTATTATTCATTTATTTACTGATCTGATCTCTGCACAAGCATGTCATTTAATCAAACCCCAGCAACAAGGAAACAAGAAAGCAACAGTCACATCACTCTTATTTCCCTGACAGACACTCTGTTCTGCTCTCGTTATTCACCATCTGTTACCAACTAAATTCAGTTAGTATGGTTGATGGCCTTACTCTTGGTGAGTGTGTGCATGATATCTGCAATTGAAACTACACCCCATGTCAATAGTGTCAATAGAGGCAACATTGCAGTTTGGCATGTTGTCCATCCATGTACTCCTGCATGTGCATTATGTTACTGGGGAGCAGATGCAGCTGATGCAGTGAGGGGTCTTCAGCTTGGAACAGCTTAGCTATTTCAATATATAATGATGCAACTCAAACATTGTGACAGACATGACGTTTGATAGGGCGACTACACTAAAATTTGCCTCGATTTACCATTCAACAGTGTAGACAGGAATGATGTATTTCACTGTCTGTACTTCAGTACTACAATAACCAGTGAGACACATGTACAGATCTTCAGTGTGGATTGGTTGTGGGTGGAGGTGGTGGTGTTTGGGGAAAACTGGGGCTACTCTTTGGTCTGTAATTATAAATCTTGATTTCTGCATACATTCCACTAGTGTCCTTCTCCTTTGCACATACTTTTATTAAACACATATTTTAACTGGCAGAATAGGATAACTTGAGTTTCTCTTAAGCATTGCACCTTGAACAAATGCACCTGGACCCAGGATAAGCCATAACCCTGAGTATAGTAAGCTAATCACCATGTGCTTCTCTCTAGGTCAATTTAAGTTTCTAATCTGCCACTGTAGCCCTCCTGGTGTGCCACTTACTTTGGCTTCCCAAGCTGCTTCCCCATCTCAAAAGTTGTTAAAACTTCTGATACATCTACCACAAATACTATTAAATTGATCTATTCAGATAATGAGCAACAACCTCTTGAACGACATATTGAAAATACAATTTTGACATCGTGCTGCATTATCAGTTTGTTAGGGACTTAAAAATAACTTTCCAAATGTATAGATTTGTATGGTTTTGCACTGTATAAATTGCAGACATAGTTTTAAAAAAAAAACAAATTAGAAAACAGGAAAAAAAAAGTTATGCACATGGGTATAGAACCCTGCATCCTTGGCACCAGAGACTGATGCACATTCAACTTAGCCACAAACTTTATTTCTACATAATGCAGCATTTAAAAATCATGGTTCTTCAGGCATCCAGACATATACTATACTATACTATACTATACTATACTATACTATACTATACTATACTATTACTATACTATACTATACTATAAAGATTGATTGATTCATTGATTGATACTGTACTGTACTGTAGGTTACCCCAACTTCACACACTTGCAATTTGAGAGACTAACTACCAGGTGTTTTAAATTTGAATTCATCTGGTTTATTGGAATATTGTATTAGCATACTGGTTAAATTGTAGATGACTCAGTTTTTGTATTGATTAATGAAACATCAGTTAGCTTATTTTGGATTGTAAGGTAACAAACAAACAAACAAAAAACCCAGTTGTCTTTTACATGTGAAGTAACTGTCTATCCAATAGATATTTGATAGATTGCTTCAAGTTTGGCATAAAGATTATCAGCTAAAATCAATAAAGTGAGGTAACACAACATAAAGCTTATGTCACATAGCAGGAAGTGCTGTGGTAGATGTTTCCATGTATTGTACTATCCACTTCAGAAAAGCTAAGAATATGCACCTTTGCTTCTGCTTAAACAGTTATAGTAGAAGCACCAAACAGTGAGACCAGCAGAAACAGTGAAACCTATTTACTCTACACTGTTCCTGATTCTTGTACTGATTCATTCACATATCTGGAATGTGTAGTACAGTTCGGGCTGCACGCCCATTGGCTCACGCTGTGGACCCTACCGGGCGACAGCCCCACGTGACGTCACGGTGGGCGCAGGGTGGCAAGCGGGGGTGGTGCTGCTGCCCACTGTCTGACTGGGGCGGTGCAGGGGCTCAGTAGGCGGGTGGGGAGGGGTATCACTAGACCACCAGGGATATTGTATTATTTATTTTCTTATCACAAATGCCCACGATCAGGCAGATGGCGGTCCACTGGACCACCAGAGATATTGGACAGATGTATTTATTTTTACAAATGCCCATGATAGGGCAGACAGCAGTCCACTGGATGACCAGGGATATTGGACATATGTATTTATTTTTTACTAATGCCCACGATCGGGCAGATAGCAGTCCACTGGACCACCAAGGATATTGGACAGGATTCTTCTTTCTTTTATACAAATGCCCATGATTAGGCATGAGAGGTGCCACCAGGTGCAGTCAGAGCTCAGGTGGCCACCCACGGGTGGCGCTGCCATGTTGTGCCCTGCAATGTGGCAGCTCACTGTAAGTGGCCATCAGTTCACCTGCTTTTTTGGATCAACTTTGTGCTGGCACAGGTTATGATAAGATGGCTCTTGCAAGCATCCCGGCTGAATATCGGGCTGTGCAGGGTATGCATGGGCATGTTTCCTTACCTGCACCTACATACATTGCTGATGCAAACTGGTGCATCGGGATTTGTGCCATGCATTTTCCTTTGAGTATCGTACAGCACATCAGTGGTTACGATGCAACACTGTTGCGCCATGTGCAACCTTTGAATATCTGGGCCAGTATCTTAAAACTGTTTAAGCAAATCTGTCAAGTGGATATAAATGTTATAACACTTGAGAATGTGTGGTTCAACAATAACTGAATAGCTGTTCAAATTATTGGCTTTCCTCTCGGCTAGGCATTATGATGTTACAGGTTTATGTCTTCATAATGCAAATAACCACTGATTCTGAAAGCACCAGTCTTTTGCATCATGTTGTAAAATACAAAACAAGATCATAAAAATAATTGTTGTTTTCTAATTAGAAATTCTGAATGAACTAATAATGATTAGGTTGAATAAGACTCAAGTGAGTCAAGTTAAAATTAACATAAGAATTGTATAGTCTCTACAGTCTGTGTGCTTTTATTTATTTAATTATTAGATTGATATGTATACAGAAGGGCACAACATTTTGCCTTCTCAGAGTGACTCAGACTACTACATCAGTACCTGCTAATTGGAGACAAAATGTGCACTGTGTCGAAGCAACAGAACTACCCACCACCTAAGTCCTTCAGCATGGCTCAGTTGGTAGCACATCTGGACCAGAAGGTCATGGAATCTTGTCCCACACAAGGATTGAACTTGCACCTAAAATGCTGGCATCTGAGTGCAGTATTGGGGGGTGCTGTGGTGTGCCATCCTTCGGATGAGACGTTAAACTGATGTCCCTTCTACCCATCCTGATGTTGTCCTGGTGGGTGTCCAGGTGGAAGTAAAACAACCCAGGGCACTCTTTGCAAAGAGTAGGGGACATTCCCAGGGTCCTGGCCAACATTCTCCTTCCCATAAAACTGGCTCATGCAGTTGTCCAGGCTGTGTGTGGGTTTTGATGTGCAATATGGCCACCACTACACATTCATCACTTCACTATCAGCCTAGCATTGCTTGTAAAGTGCTTTGGGAAACATAGTGTATGAAAAGTGCTATATAAATACTGATTATTCTTCTTCTTTGCATTCTTGAATGTTGACTTACTATTAGGATTTAACTGTTTTTTTGATCTTTACTTCTTCAGCTATAGTATCACCCACCCATTATTACCTTAACAAAAAACAAAAACAAAACAGATTTAACATTGGTTGTAGTGGCTTATGCCATCCTTCTATTTCTCTGACCTATCTCTTTAGTGGCGAGCACTTCTAAAACAACAGATACATTTTCATTTCCCAACTTTCTTTACTAAGTGTTTGCTAGTTCCTTTTTTATATGTGATCACTCTCCAATAATTCATAATGCATACATGTCCCCGGTGTATAGTGGCACCCCTTACTCCCGATTGCTGACCCCACCATCACTATATTGTGTTTTCCCCATGTCTTGTAGCCCCCTTTGACCTCTGTCTCCAAGAACAAACAAAAGGAACTAGCACCCATTTAGAAAAGAAGGCTGAAAAAGTAAAGTGTATCTGCTGCTTTAGAAGTGCTCATCAATAAATAGCTGAGTTTGAGAAATAAGGGGACCATATAAGGCACTGCAATCAATGTCCTATCTTTGATTAATGCTTATAATTATTTATAAAGTAGAGCTAACAAAAAACAAAAATATTAGTTATATTTAACAACACTTATTTAAATTGCTCCATCATATGCTGCCTTAAATCTGCAGTAGGGGTAAGCAACCAGGACTGGGCTATAGTTCCTTATATTTGAATGTGAAATAAAAAAAAATCTTAAAAACGTCCAGAAATATGTTTGATAAGGTGGTATCAGGACACAAATAAGTGTTACCAAATTAATTGTTTGATGGCATTGACAGCCTCCAGCTAAAAACTGCAACATCTTATACTTACCTTCTTCAGTACATCTTTTATTTTTGGGTTGTTTACGGTGATGTAGTAAAGCTCATAACATGTACAAAATGTGGGAATAAATTTCATTTTTTTTATATTGTGGCACCACAGGTATACACAGAAAAAAGATTATTTATTATATTGCCAGTATGCCAACACTTTAATCTCCATAGCAATTAAAACACCATTATACTTATAGCCTCAGCATTCAAACTAATGCTATAACAAAAAAAAATCTATAAAAGACATTTGGATGTTGCCAGATTAAACCAACACAAAAAAATAACAATAACTAATTCATGTCCCCTTTAATACAATATACTGTGTACTGTACAGGACAGTGTTGTTTGACATGCTATTGGTCTGCTGTCTTTGGGGCTATAATATTGGTTGCAAGATCTTTTGCATCTTTTGATGCATGGACTTGCTTTTTGATTATTAAGTTTTTTTCTACTTTACAGATAACTGATTATGGTGCTTTGAGTCTATCAATGGGGGTTTACAGGGACTTCCACCAGTGACTGCAGTTCTTTTCAGCAGAAACTTTTAACCTTTAATACAGAATTCATTGGGTAAATTATGACTGAAATGAATTATGTTTTAAATGTGAGAACTTTCTTCAGAAAATAAAGAGCGATCACCAATTGAAGTCCCCTGTTGCTATTGGCCTCAGGGTTGGCAGAGGGAAAAATAAATCATATGGCAGGTAAAATGTTGCACAAACTTGCCAATGTGATGCTGCCAGAAACCTGTAGATTAGGCAGTAAGGTAATGAATGGAATATAGTTTTATATACTAAAGTCCACAAAGAAGTTTTCTGTACTCAAACCAGCCCGATTTCAAATAAAAGTTCCAATGCAGCGCTTTACAAACACACACAAAGCCAGCATATCAGCTCAATTGCTAATTTATTTTAACCTTGACATGCTGGCTGTGTGTGTTTAAAGAGTGCTTTGGAACTATTTTAGTTTTATTTACTGTAGAATATTTCATACAAACTGAGTCCAAAGCACTTTACAATCCAGGAGAGTCGGGGAGAGAATACTGCTGAGAGATTTGTTACAAATCGAGCAGATAGGATATTCAACCATGAAAGACACATTAAGCCAAGCTTGTTTCCAGGTGGGAGCTAAGTACAAAAGGAAGCAAGTGACTTGCTGAGGGTCACACAGAGTATGCAAGTGGGGGCTAGAGGATTCAAACCCAGGTTTCAGGTTTGCACATCAGTGCTCTGAAATTATCCTATACTACCTCCTACATATTTTGCCATACATTACAGTAGTTCAGCATATCTGCATGTCACCAGCATTGGGCTATGCTTCTGTTTATTTGTTTAGACTTAAATCTGTTGAATGGCATACAGTACAGTATGGGGAACTTTTGAGGATACCAGTGGTCTTTGTGAGGGTGACAATGAGGTAGGCAAGATAATTAATATATGATTATAAAGAATAAAGATGCTATACACTGTCTTACATTTAAAAGGTGTGAATACTTTGAAATACAACAAATCTGCAAACTGGTGATCTCTCCTTGTTAGTAAATAATCATTTAGGCATCGCTACACTGTAGCAGGGAAAGATATACATTATAATGTAATTTCCAATTCCAGCCATGTCATGCTGATTTGACTAAAGTGTCAAGACAACTCAAGTGTTCTGTTAGCATTTGTATTATTATTTTATTATTGTTTAATACTATATCTACTTACACTTAATATTGCCATCATAACATAGCAAAACAAATACACACAGAAACCTTGCTGCTGGAAAAAAGCTACTCAATAATGTTAGATCATTGGGGTCACAGTCTATAGTTGTGGTGGGAATGGAAGTTACAAGGCAAGATAGTGTTCTCATGTTCCTGCTCAGTTTCTGTAACCTAGTCACCAGAATGGGATAGCTTTCATTTTTGTGGGATTGGTGAGGAAAGGGGTTGTAGGAAGTTGGTGCTAACTTCCTACCACAAGTAATCCATCCCCATTCAAAACAATACCAGGAGCTCTGTTGTCACTGTAACTAAGCACCTATTCTTGGCCACACTTACTGCTATTAAGGACAGAACAATAGATGTAGGATTAGTCAATCTCTCCTCAACTGCTTTTGTGAGTTTGTAAGGTGTTAACAAGCTGCCTCCTGAGTGTGGGTAAAATGAATAAAATTAAAATACATGGTCGGGCTCAGAAAGGTAATAGTGTTCAGGTCTGTTTGAGAAGAAAGTATATGCAACAATATAGCTACAATTTGTAAGTTTGCATCTAAAAATATGTTACTGTTTCAATAATCATAGAACCACTTTCAACAATGTACATTATTAGGAAGCTGTTAGAATAAGGGGCTTAGTGTATATTGTACAAAGGCACATAAGGTTTACTAAAATTTGAAGATCTGAGCTTGCAACTTTAGACACATTGTTCTTTGAATACTAGGTTAAAAATCACAAAAAATAAATAATGGACTGTTTCCATTGATTCTCCACTGGTTGATATCTATTATAAAGATATACTTTTATAAAAGGAACAACCTGTAACTTCCAAACCCCCACATTCAGCTGCCATTCTGTATGCTACAGTAGGAGCTGCCTTTATACTAAAGAAAGTATAACTTAAAATTGAAATAATTTAAAATGTTACCTCCTTAACAGGAAGTTAGAGTTTAATTAATTTACAGACAACCCACGTTCTAAGTGGCACATAACATAAATTACTTTTAAACTACTGTAATGTTTCTTCAACATGCAGTCATACAATAAAATGCCATGTTCACAACAGCTGTGACCACTTCTGTCCAATAAGCAGCCAAAACAAAGTGTGGTTGTCCACAGGGATGGTAACAGAGTACTGTAGAGCACTAAGGAAATGTCTCTATTCGTACATTATTGCACCGCCTGTCAAAATGTCTGTGCTACCATGCAACATTTTTCAGACTGTCAAAGCTGAACTCTTACTGTTGTATAACGTTACATTTAACGTAGCTAAAATGCGCTAGATAATAATGACGAGTACATTTACCTTTCTGTTCTGCCTCTGCATAAACTATTACGCTACAAAAATCAATTTTTTTCTCTCTGATTCAGTATGTTTTTTTTTGGTTTATCTATTGAGTTGAGGCATACAGTTACTATTTAAAAGAAACCACATCTGATCCTGTATGGAAAATTATTTGGTGATCTGCCATACATACCATTAGTTCTACAGTTGCAAAAAAAAAACACTGAATCAGAGGGAGCAAACTTATCTTAGTAGTGCAGATGCAGAGTGGAGCAGATCACCTTGAAATGAAAGTTTCAGTGTCTTAAGCAGTCACTGCAACTCTGAATAAGTCTAATAACGTCCGTGTACTATTGTACTGTACCTCATTGAACCGTAATCTCTCTTCCTCCTATCTACTTGATTTGTAGTGAACTTCTCAGCAGTATTATCTCCACCACCCTCCTTGCCCTATTAAAATGGATGCTAGAATTTGCAGTGATAATTCAAGGGCATGTGTGCTTTTTTTTGTTATCTGCACTATACCTGTAAAGAGAAACTATATAAATGGGCATTTACTTTTAAAATAATGCAGTTTCACTAGGCATGTTTAATGCTTAGTTTTCTTCTTTGTACTTTTTATCTTGAGGAATCCATGGAATCATTTAAAAAAAACTTTAATGTGTATTCTGAGAGCAGGCACAGATTTGATCATTTCAGTCATAGGCATGATAGCTGATTGTGAAGTCACAACAAAGCAATTGTGCATTTGCAAATGGGAGTTTATAATGCTGTACATGATGGATGATTCATGTGAAAGTATTTTATAGACCAATTATACAAAGTCAAAACTCATAAAACTTTAAAATAAAAATAATACTTCATTACATATCAGGTTTTAAAAAACCTTTTTGGTTGAACCTAATTTCATTTTTTTTTTAATACATACCCTGTCCTATTCTTATGAAAGCTGAACAATACTGAAGCCCCATGGTGTTCAGCAACAGTATTTTCTATTTCAGGCACTTTTTTGTGAAATTTGAACATTTCCAAAGTTTTCAGCTTTATATTTTGGGAACAACCATTTGCAGCTTATTAATAAATATACTGGCCCAGATATTCCAAAAGAGTTGAGCCATGTGCAATAGGGTTGTGCCTGCACAAGTCTGAAAATGTGCCATTCCACGATATTCAGCAGGAGGCCGTTAGCCCCAAATCATGCTGAGCAACAGTGCAATGATAATAAATGCATATGCAACTGAGGAGGAGGAGCCACGATAAATGACGCAGTGCAACATTCAACAGCATGGCCATGCGCAATAGGGGAGCCAGCGGAAGTTGCGTCATAGTGGAAATGAGCCAAAATAAAAGGGAGCAAGGGAGAGGCACAAGAACGCTACAGGGAAGCCACATGAAGGCAAAATCCAGCAGGAAACACTGGGCAGCAGGAATACACAGGGCAGGCCAGGAAAGGGCAGGAAAGGGCACCTGGAAGCAACAGGCACAGGGGAAGGTGTGGGGAGCCACAGTGCAGAAGGGGGAAGTACACCACACAGCAGTGAGGCCAACAAAGGCAGGTGTTCCTGGTGCAGGGAAGTAGCAGCCAGGACAGCGGGAGGAATACAGAAACCACTGCCGGGGTGAACACAAGCCAGAGACATGGCCAGTGCCACCATCCAGATGGAGGCCATAATGAGGGGGGTGAGAAGGCAGGCAGCAGGGGGCATGGCCATGGAAGGCCCATTGGTGGTATGCCCCAACAGGCAGTGCCGAGCCCACACAGCTTCGAGCTATACAGTGATACTGAGATTGTGGGCTGGTACCACCTGAATGGACAATTCTGAGGCGTCGCTGTGAGCTATGCAGTGATGTGATGCAGGCATCCACACGACGGAGCCATGCCCTGTCAGTGGAGACAAAAGTGACAGCTTGCATGTGCTTCCTCACCACGGATACCTTTCTGAGACCAACTGGGGACACCACAGGCATAACCCAGTTGGCCACATCATGCCACCTCACCCATTCCTCAGCACACTGCTGCCACATGCTACGGAGTACATCCATTTCGCCAGCACACTGGTGGAGTGCACAGCAAACATACAGGAGTTCCAGAGGTACACATATGCCTGGCATGCTAGGGACAATAGACTGCACCCATGGGGCCATCTGCCACACCACCTGGCCCTGAGGGGCTGCATATATAAATTGCAAGGGCTATGCCAGCATCAACTGCCAGGTGGTGTGTGATGCCAGGGGGAGCATAATCAATGTCTGTGCCATGCACCGTGGGGGAGCACATGATGCCTTCATCTGGCACCAGTCATCACTGTGCCACAGATTCGAGAGTGGGGATATCCCCACTGGCCAACTAGTGGGTGAGTATGCAAACCACATGGACAATCATAAGGCCTGGGTGGGCATGGTCAGAGGTGACATGGGTAGTGGACTACATGGCCCAGGGCAGGGTGGTGCTGATCACTAAACTAACCTCCTCCCTCTACACACAGGTGACAGTGGATACCCACTCCGTCCCTGGCTGCTCACACCCTACCAGTGACCTGCGACCCCATCGCAGCAATGTTACAATGAGGCGCAGCCACCACACGTAATGTCATCGAGTGGGTGTTCAGGATGCTGAAGGCACATTTCTGTTGCCTGGACACCTCCAGCAGTGCCCTACAGTACAGCCCCTCAAGGCCTGCGGGCTGTTCCTGGCCTGTTGCATCCTGCAACATGGCCAATAGTGTGGGATAGCCTTACATGTTGAAGAGGGGGACAGCGATGGGAACAATGAGGACACCCATGACAATGGTGATGGACAGCCCTCCCTTGGCTGACGGGACCCCCAACTGCTCCGGCTGGCACAGCTGCACTGGGGCACCATCACAGAGGAGCACTTCAGCCAACCCAGGTAAGTCATGGGGCCATGTGCAACCAACAGTGGCTAAGGCACAACCCACAAACACGCATGGACACATACCAGGGGTGCATTCCATCAAGGGAAGTGGCTGGGCATGGAACCACACACACAACCAGGGATGGGTGAGGTCTAACATGCCACGTGGACAGACACATGGGCGCACATGCACACACACACACACACACACACACACGGCACCACACATGCACAAAGGGTAGGAGGCACACCGACCCAGAATATCACCCCTACCCACACACATGTCCACAGACCACCACGCCCACTGCCTGTCCTTGTGCGTGTGTCAGATGCTGAGCACCATTGCACATTGGTGTACAGTGCAATGCAGGCATCATCATGCACATGCAACTGCAGACAGCAGCTGGGAGGGTGTGCAGATGGACTGTGTGTCTGTGTGCAGGGCGGGTACTCACCCATCCAATGCCCACTGAATGACACCATGCACACAAGGCAGCACCAGACAATGTAGCCACGTTGGGAGACAGGTCAGTCACACACCACAGTGCCCTGGCCACCACAGATGCATGGGTGGCCCCGCTGAGACCAGCCAGCACTGACAGGCTTACCACTGGCCTCATGGGGTGGCACCGATGGTCACCCAGGGGTTCCACTGCATGAACACGACCGTGCTCATGCAGGGGTCTGTAGCACACCAAACATGCCTGTGCCAGGTGTACTTGGGATGCCTACAGCTGAACCCAGTGTCGACAAGGAGGGTGTCACATGACACCAGGAACAGGGGGTGGACAGTGCACTGTGTGGTGTCTGCGATGCATGGGCACATGACTGTGTGTCCATTGTGGCCATGACAGCAATGAATGCCTGTGTCTGCCTGTCAATGGCAGCGGTCACATCCTCCTCCGCAACTGGTCCATCCCGCAGGATCAGAGCAGCATCTCTGATTCGAAGCTCCTCTGCCTGCTCCAGAGCCACACACAGTGCATCCACCGACATCACAAGCTGCATCTGCTGGTTGACTGATGCTTGCAGTATGCGGGTGTGCTCATCCAAGAGGTCATCTGCCTCCTCAGCATCTTGTCCCTCAGGGTGTGTGTGGCCCTGATGCCCAGCACCCCTTAAGGGTGGGCACTGCACACTGGGACCAGGTCTGTGCATGTCCACAGGTGGTGCACTGATGCCTCCCCCTGACCCTCTATCCCCAAGCCCATTGGCCGACTGCTGATGCTGCCCCTCCAGCTGCTGATCAGCAGGGCTCACTGGTGCTGCCGCAGTGGCTGCAACAGTCCCACTGTCCTGAACACACACCAGTGTTGCCCCACTGGTGCTGACAGGCACAGGCTGGGACTGTGATGACACGCAGGCCTCCACGGCAGCACCACCCACAGCCATGGCCACGATGTTACCTGCTGTGTGGCCATCCCGTGGCACCACGTGTCTCTGACCATGCCATTAGTGACATCATCATCGGTGATGGACCCGGCACCAGCCGAGTCACAGCATGCCAGCATCCATGGATGCTGGCATGTGTGGACATGAGGAGCCTCCTCCACACCTGTTCAAACAACATCAGTCTGGACAGCCAGGTGGGCCCACTGTCGCACTGAGCCATTTATACCTGTGGAGGTGGATGGGCCTCTACATTTCCATCTGACTGTTCTCAGTGGACAGGCCCACCACCACTGACCCATGCAGACGCTCAGGATCTGTAAGGAAAACAAAGTCACGTGCCATGTGACCTACCCTGCCCCCAGTAGACAGACCATGACCTACCATGCAGTGATGTTGCCACCCGTCTGGAAGCCACCACCGGAACACCCTCAATGGCACAGTGCTGCATGCTTCCAGCAACCCTCTCCTCCTGTGGGGTCAGGTGTACCTCCTACTGTCCCCACCTGTTGCAGCTCATGCTGCCCTGATGGCAGCCACCTTCTCCTTTATCTCCTCCTGTCTGTGCCCATCTTCTTGCGCCCTGCATGGAGCGCTGGTGGCTACATGCGAGGTTTACTGCACGCACCACCTCCTCCCATGCAGCAGCACAGGCCTGTGGTGTTCCCTGCCATCTGCTGAGAAGCAGCTCCTAATCCAGGTAGGCCTCAAACAGGGCATCGGTCTTGGCCATGGTGAAGTTAGGCCTTCTCCTCCTCCCAGCACTGTGTTCCTCCTACCCCACAACTCGCTCGGTCATTATTTAACCTGTGAGAATGAAAGTTGCTACCTGTGACTGTGCAGTCCCATGCATGTCCCAGAATCCACAGTCCACACTTCCTAACAGCATGCAACTCACCAATAGACTGCAGTAACTGACTATGGCCAGTGCAGCCCAATGTCACACTTTTATAGTGCAACCCATGCAAATGAGGTGAGGTGCAACACTAAGTGGATGCAAATTGCAGTGCTGCTCCATTGAATGGCTGATTAGCTGATTTGCATATGACGACTGAATATTGTGCTGTTGCGCTTTGTGCAATTGTGTTGAATGTGCTGAGCCACGGGTGCAGTTCTGTGACATGAGCAGTACACACCTCACCACGCATGCCGGGTTGCGGGACACAGGCATCTGCCATGCTTCTGATGTGCTGTGTGCGGGAAGCAATGCCGGGCATGGCCACCATTAGTGCCTGTGGTGCTGGCAATTTTCACCTATATGGCACTGTGGCACTGGGCCATCATAGGCGACACAAGGGCAACAGCACTGCAGGCTGCTACTGGAGGTAGCATACATGCATCCAATCGCACTACACGCATTGGGTTCCACTGGCGCTGTGCCTGTCCATTGCACAGACCCTTGACCCTATGCTCTACCTTTGCCCCTAGGCGCCATGTGTCAGGCATGGGTGCACCACTTTCTCGCTGTTCGGTGACAGCATGATAGGGAATGGCAGGGCTGTACCACTCAGCATCTGCACATGGTGAAGCCGCACTGCAGAGTGACATTTTGAGCCGACTGAGCAAGTGAGATGACATGGAGGAGGGCTGCCAGTAGACCCAAATTGAACTGGCCAACCCGGTGGCCATTGTAGAGCCACTTTATGGCCCACTGTTTGGAGGCACCCTGGACAGGTCCAGGAGCCAGGTGTGGAGGAGGTGGCCAACGCCCTGGAGGAGACCAGGAAGGGGGCGGATGGTGGAGCAGTGCTGCCACAGGTATGGCAACCTGAGGAGGAGGGAACCAGACCTGCTTGCCCACCTGCGGGCACATGCCAGAAGGAGCATGGTGCCACGGCCAGGTAGGTGTTATGTCCACACAATCTTATCTTCCATATGGGTATCACGGTTGGATGTGTCCAGAACATGGGGAGGGATCATCCAGTGTTGGCTCTGGTGGTGTTATCAGGGTGTGGGGTGGGTGGGTCTGGCTGGGTGGGAGTGCACACATGGGGCAGGGGACTTTGCTACAGGATTGTACTGATGTTCCTCTCTCCATGTTTGCACCACAGGGCCGGATAGAGGCGTCTGGCAAAGGAGATGCAGCACCAGCAGGATGACAGGGCCGGTAGGAGGCGGACGGTCCACAGCACCTGAGGGACCGGCCTGATGATGGTGAGTGCCATACCTCCATGAATACTATTGCATGCTGTGTAACAGGGTGGGCAGCAGGGCATGGCCACCATCCATTGACACCACTGCCATGCCGCACAACTTGTTACAGTCAGCACTGTCCAGTGGCACTGCATGTCTGGGGTGCATCGATGGTGGTCCATGCGTGCACAGGTACATGGCTGTGCCACTGCCTTTGCACCACATAGCCATGTCACTAAACTGACCAGTGGTGCTGTGCATGACTTGGCGGTGGGTGTGTGCAGTGGTCCACATGACTGTATGCACCTGGGTGGGTAGGTCTTGTGGGCGTGATCACTGTGGGTGGTCACACACCATCACAGAGAGGCATGTCCCATGGCCGTATGCCATGCACAATGCGTGGACTGTAGGGGCTGTGCATTCACACCTGTTGACTGTGCTCCCTTGTCCAGGTGTCCGCCAGCTGCAGGAGGAGGGAGGCATTGCAGGAGATCCTCAATGTTGGCCAGGCATCATTGGAGATCCTGCAAAGGATTGACCAGCTGGGTCCAGATAAGCACTGGAGGCAGAGCAGCGGAGTGGAGCGAGGCTCCATTGATCATCCCTCTGCCCTGATATCCCTACCCCTGGACCCACCCTCACACCCCTCCTTTCTTGTCCCATTTGTTCATCCCTGTCCCTACCCACCTCCACCTTGTTTGTGACCTCCCCACATTTGTACATAGTTTTGTAAATAGTTCCTTTTGATATGTTTGAATACAAATCTTTTGATATGAATACTGTGGTGGTCTCTGATTTGCAGAGCTGCAGGTGGTATGCATGGCGTCAGGTGGTGCAGTTATGGGTATGTGTGTGTGTCCATGGGGAGGTGACTATGGTGTGTGAGTAACTATCAGTCAGTGTCTGTGGTGTGTGTTGTGCTCTGTGCACTGGATGACTGTGTGCAGTGGTCCATGGTGCATGCTTTGTGTCCATGGTGCCCCTGTCAGCCCATCCATGGCCTGTGCAGCTGACACACTTGCATGTCTGTGACCTGCACGGTCTGCTGGCATGTCAGTGGTGACTGTCCATGCAGGGCAGCCACTGTACCTGTCATAATGATGGGTTGTCTCCTGTCACTGGTGTGGTGCATGTCTGCCTTGGGTGGCACTGTGGCCTCGCAGTTGTTGTCCCACCTCCATGCTGTGGCTTGTGTGTGCTGTAGGGGATGTGCACCACTGTCTGTGACTTGTGCTCTGGGCAAATGATGGTGGCATACAGGTCCACAGTGCCTGCGCAGGGTGGCTGGCACTCCTGTGCCATGGAGGACTGCAGCCAGTGTGTACACAGTTTCCATGGGCCCACGCTGGGGGCTTGGTTGCCCCGCTACTGTGTCTCTGTGTTGTTGTGCCCTTGGGTATGGGTGGGTGTTTGTCCATGCACTGTGTGGCATCGGTGTGGTGCATGCTTCCAAGCACCACTTTGGGTGTCTGCGCTGGCTGTTGTGGCCAGTGCTGGGTCGGGGTGTGTCCTTGGGAGGGTGTGCTTGGTGCTGTACCACAGGTGGTGGTGTCCGGGGCATGCCCTGTCCCATGTGGGGTACCTCGTGTGCCGATGCATGGTTGGTCTCTCAGCTGTACCTCGGGGGGCCTGTGCATGGTGGCACTGTGTATGCCGTTGTTGCATCGCTGTGTGCTGCCACCCACTGATGGGTGCTCATGGTGGGGCTGCCTTGCATGGTTCTGTGCTGCACAGGTTTGCGTTGTCACAGTTAGGGTGGTGGCATGCATGGGGTTTGCTGCAGTGGTGGACGCTGCTCCTGGGCAGGGTGTCTGGGAGTCATGGTGCAGGTTGTGCTCTGCTCTGCACGGGGATGGTGTGGCATGGGGTGGTTGGCCCTCCTTGTGTGCCAGTTACAGCTTGCCAGGGGGTGTGCTGGGGCACCATGGCCCTGCTGTGGGTTGGTTGCTTGTCTCCATGGACCAGTGGTTATTCTAGCCCTCCCCCAGTTGTGCAGTGCATGAGGTGTAGGGGACAATGTTTGTTCTGCTGTGTGTTCCTCTGCCCATCTGTGGCATGAGTGGTGGACCCCTACATCTCTGGTTGTGCAGTTGCATTGCTGCCCTGCTGCCGGGGGCATCCTTGGTTGTGCTGTGGTGCCTCTGGACTGCTCAGCTGAACATCCCTTGTTGCGCTATGGCGCATCAGATCTGCTCAGCTTCCCCTAGCTAGTTGCGCTATGGTACAGGTGGTGTGATATTCAGTCGTCGGCTGTAGGCGCATGTTGGCCAGCTCAGTTTTTGAATATCATGCCTCTTGCGCATGGGCACAATGGACTTGCACTTGCTCCTGCTATTGCGCACGTTTTGGGTGCAGTTTGAATATCTTTGCCACTATGTACTGTATGTCTTTATGTTGACTCACTGCATACTGTAACACTTTTCTGGACTAATAAAGAAACTGTACATAGTGTACATGTTACTGGCTTTGGGGTCACACAGGTCTGTTGATGGGATGTGCAGAAGAAACAGACTGCAACCCTAAAAGTTTTACACAGCAACAGCTAGTACAATTTATTTTTCCATTTCAATAAAAGGAGAAATCAGCAACATATGGAGTTTTCCACAGAGTAAACTGGATGCAAATGCTCTCTTCTTTCTGCTTTTGAAAAGAGTGAAACCAATATCATTGTGTATCAGTATTTGGTAAACAGTACATGCATTTATAGTGTAGAGGTGTGGATATGGGGAGACAGACAGCCTAACAGACACATCACTTACCTAACCTGACTATTCTGCTCTTATTTCCATATACTGTAAGGTTCCTACAATTATAAGATTTTACCCTGCTAACAGCAAGTTCAAACTTTTCTGTCAGTAAATGATTTTTTTGCCATCAGACTACATCCTCTTTCTTGCAAATGTCTTCTGTTGAAGTCATTTTGTTCTGCGATATGTTTTTTGTATAAAAAAATGTGTTACTTTAATTTTGTTTAATATTATGGTCACATTGCACATAATTCAACATTATTTTAAACAATGAGGTTTTGCTGGACTGACTATCTTATTTCCTGTGCTACCTCATATGACTTTGAATGGCACTTAATCAAATTGTAGTATCACCTCAGGCTTTTACAACTAGTAGTTGTACTAGTAGTACATATCTTTATGTTTTAATATATTTACTAGTAAATAACTGACAATGGAATAGTTTAGTTTTAGTTTTGTGGTAATGAAAATTGGAAGCCTCTGTAAGTGTCACAGACTTTTGATCCACACATCAATTCAGTTGAATATAGCAGTTTTTAAATTTATTGTTTTTTTGTATGTTTATTCCTAGTGGCTACTGACTTTCACATAATCAATTCTTTGCCTGTATGTACGGGTTTGGAATAGGATGGTGGGGTGGGGTTGGGGTAGAGGGGGATATTGATGAAGTTGTGAGATACTTGCACTCACTTTAGACTGTCAACTGCATTGCTCTGTCTCAGTTTAGAGAAGTTGTAAAGACTGAAGCTAATTGACTATGACGTTCACCCCATAACTAACAAGAGCAGCCTTATACAGTATGTATGAGCCACTTGCTACAAATTTAAATTGTTCAGTACATGGTGAGGCAGAAGCAAATGGATCATTGTCTGAGATAAATCAAACAGGGAACATCAGCCTGCCATAGAAGCAGATTTTTACTTGTCTTGGTGAACACAAAACTTACTATCATCTGATTTGTAGTTTACAAAAATTAGGAACATCGGGCTGAATATAAGCTATGATTTTTATTTCTACATGCAGTTTCAACATTGCATTATAACCTAATGTTAGAAAGTATATATTTTTTTGTATTTAGCTGTGTGGATTGCCTGCAGAAGATATAGTACTCCAGAAGAACATGGGCTAAAGCATATGACCTTGTGCATGCAGTAGTTTGGCAGCCACCATTGGTCCAAATTGACACTTCCCCAGGCCCCCCCATACCGACACTGTTCCAATGCCTGCGCTTGCTTACAGTAGCACACATAAACACTGTAACATTTGATCTGCCTCATCTAAATATGGACTGTTAATCAAAATCATTATTCAGTAGCATTTGTTTGTGGAGAAGGGGGTGATTGTTATTGAAATGAACGTCTGTCCTCTGTTTTGAGCATATTTAACCATTGGCTCACCCAACCAGGAGCAAAAATTAACATGCCATAAGGTCTGCAGACCCTTCATGTACATCTGATATCACAGTTCGACCACTGTCAGATGGACATCAATCAGGAATACTGCATAGAAGCTGTAAATCCCTTGCAGATGGAATGACAATTGCATACCATTTGAAAACAAAATTATTGAACTGAGAGAATAACTTTGTAGAGGGCTACATACAGTGACAGTACGTTCATCTGAGGGTGACATTATGAGCTAGAACTTGCTCCAAAGCAGAATCACACATGATGTGAGCAGTGTCTGTTTTACAGAGTTAGTGACACTGTGCCACTGTTTAGTACTTTCCCTGACAGTGTAACATGAATTAATAAACAGTTAACTAAAAACAGGGATGTGTACCACCTCCCTCCCCCCAAATTATGCTATTCTGAACTGAGGAGACCAGTAGATGCAGCAGGAGATACTAAACAAGAAAAAGAACAAAAAAAAAAAGGAATACATCATAATGCAGAAAATTAAAAGCTGACCCAAGGGGATTTGGGGAGCAAGTCACATTGTGGCAGCATAACTGTATTCCATAATTTCTATACAGAACTGGGGTCTGACAGTGAAGTTGGCAATGTGATATGAGGGTATGTTTCCATACAGTTTATTACAAATGCAGAGGTGATGTAGGGTCACACCAGGATAATACAGAGCACCACATAACAGGCTACTTTGCAGTATTCACGCTGGCTGGACCGATGACAGTAGGCTGATTATGAGACAAGCCATTAGTTCCATGAATGTACTTCATGATACCATTGTCCAACAGAAAAGAGCAGATAAATTAATAAATAATATACATACAGAAAAGAGCAGTACAGATGCTGCACAACCTCAAATTAATTGTTTTTTGTTGCATCAGGCTTAGCAACATGGCAATTACAATCTCAAAACAGAGGATTAGGTGCAAAGGAAACAATATGCTCTTGTCCATGTCTCCTTCTGGACCTGGTCTGGGGTGGAGGACACAATACCTTTTTCCCCTACAGCATCTGCCTCTGAGGGACCCATAAATTAACTATCCACAGGCAAAGATGTGTATCATTTTCACTACAATGTTTGAAAAAAATGAAGACAGAAGACAGCCCAGGGTGAAAAAAATTAGACCTTTGATAGTAAAATGAGGCAAATGAAAAAAGAAAAAAATGAGCATTCACAATGTATTCATTTAAGAACCTTGCATTTTGGAATGAATTATCTGACAACAGAACAAAATGGGAAACAATCAATTTAAGAATAGGTACTAGTCTAAAAACAGGGAGAGGCATTCTCTCCCGATTTTTCTGTTGTTGCTGCATTACTCTAGATTTAGGATGTGCTGTTAGTTTTTACCAGCTTTGGAAGGAATTCTCTGACAGAAGAAGGGAATGGACAAAACTCATTTCAGGGTACAGTCCTTATTTTCAGATGCAAATTTCCGATCTACCAAATCAATTACATGCCACCTGCTGGTGCTCCTGTGCAGATAGCGGAGAAATATAAATTCTGACACTACCAGGCTTCTGATGAGCTGCCATCTCCAGCTCCAGAATTAACCATGAATTTCACTATGCTGCTAACTATAGCTACAATTTATGCTGCAATGAGTGGTACACCTAGAGGTGCAGTACTGCACTAAGTGGCATATGTCCTTACCAAGCAACTTATGTGTAGCAACCACTGTAGGACTGGCTCATCTGCTTTGCACTACCACTTAAAAGAAAGTTTGCATTTATGGCAGTCATTTCAAGAACAACAAGTTGAGTGCAACATTTTGAAAGGCAGGTGCTGCCACACCCTTCACCCTCAGATAGATCTGCCAGGCTCAACACTGCCTGCTTGCATCAAGAATTGCTGCCCTTTACCACTACTGTTTGCACCAAAGCAGCAAGTCATCCCTTCAGACACTTATCCTTTGTGCAAGAAGACAAGATATTCCAGTTTTCCCTCTGAGGTGAGTGAAAAACATACAAGAGTGCAGAGTGAGCTTTCATGTAGATGACCATGTACAGAATCTACTTATCTCTGGCATTACCATGTTTTCTAGAGGGGCATTACATGACCCAGGCAGGATATACAAGCCTTGGAAGTAGGGACCACATGGGAATAGAAATATATTGATCTGACTAATGTTATCAACTTTCAGGAAATTTCTTACTTCTTTTTTTTAGGGCTGCAGTGGGAGTAGCCCTGCAGACATCTTGCTATCAGAAAAGGACTCAACACATTCATCCACATGAAGCACTCTGCTCATTGTCTCCAGTGGAAGTCACACTGTATTATTTTCTTTCCTCTGAAGGCGGTCACGGTGCAACATGCACACTCTGCCATGTCCAAAATGTCTGCCAAACTGTATTTTTAAATTATGGACACCCCTCCCATCCAACCCTCCCTCAGAACCCACCATGCCACCCCAATCCCCCTAAAAACAGTGACACGGGGCATGCCCAATCCTCCAGTGTCATGATCGTGTTCCCTCTGAACTTTTTTAAAATATGTATTTTTCCCCACCTAATCCACCCTCTCAGCACCCCCACCCCCCAGAAACATAACAATGACACTGTGGGTGCCAATCCCCAGTGTTGAAATTATGTTCCTGTGACCTTTTAATATATATTTTTTCCCCCACCCAACCCGCCGTCTCAGCACATGCCCCCCAAAACATAACAATGACTATGGTGGTGCCCAGTCCTCCAGTGTCATGTTCATGTTCCCTGTCACCTTTTTTATTTTTGTAATATATATTTTCTCCCCCCACCCATTCATCCCTCCCAGCACCCAGCACCCACACCCCCTCCAGAAACATAACAGTGACAGTGGGGGTGCCCAATCCCCCAGTGTTGCAATCTGGAATCCTCAGTTTTTAAATTAAAATTTTCACCTGTAAAGAAAACCTTCCATTTATGTCTTTTATGGTCATTCTTGACCCCTCCCCACCGGCCCTTCCACTCAGCACCCACCACCGCACCCCCTCAAGCACTTACTTACCCATCCGAGGTCCAACGCCACAATCTTCTCTGCACAGCAGACATGTATTCACTCTTTTAATACAGACCACAAATTGAAGAAACAGGTATGAGGTTCAAGGCATTTCAATAGGGGTTTGAACTTAGTGCCATAACTTGGACATTTTTACATATTTTTGGCCCAAATTTTCAACATGCCTTTCTTGGGACCCCACTTCATTAACCATTGCACTGACCTTAGGCAACTCCATCCCGGAAGGTGATTTTGAGGTCCCTGCATGAAATCACCTTTTAGGAAAGAGTTGAACATGGTCTCTGCCCTTGTTCATGAGACAGGTTCATAAGAATGCAATGTTGAAAGTCTGTTGATAAAATATTTTAAAAACAATGAAATTATGAGACTTTATTGAATTTTATGAATGCAGGATCATACCGTTGTTCATTTTCAGTATTGTGCCCCTAATTTACAAAATGCCATATCTTTACAGCACCTTTTGAATATGACAGTTGTCATTTTCAAATCCTGGCCAAAATGTATTTTTACATCCCAAAAGGTGATTTCAAGGTCCCAGAATGAAATCACCTTTCAGTTAGAGTAAAATATTTTCTATTCCCTTGTTCATGAAGAGGGTCATAAGAATCCTACATAGAAAATTGGTGTCAAAATATTAAAATAATAAAGTTATGCACCTACATTGAATTTTGTAAATGCAGCCTCATAACTTTGGTAATTTTTATTATTTGGATCCCAGATTACAACATTGCCATTTCTTTACAGCACCTCATGAATGTGATAGCTGTCATTTTTAAATCCTTGCCAAAATGTTTTTTACATCCAAAATGTGATTTTGTGGTCCCTCCATGAAATCACATTTGTGCAAATGTTGAAAAGTTCTTTGCCCTTGTTCATGAAGAGGGGTCATAAGAAGCCTAAGTAGAAATTTTAGTGTAAAATATATTAAAAATAAGGTTATGAGCCTACATTGAATTTTAAGAATGCAGTTTGTAACTTTGGTAATTTTCAACATTTTTACCCCACAATTACAACATAGCCATATCTTTACAGCACCTCATGAATGTGTTGTCATTTTTCAAATCCTGGTCAATTTTTTTTTTAACATCCAGAAAGGTGATTTTGCTGTCCCTGCATGAAATCACATTTCAGATAAGAGTTTAACATTTTCTCTGACCTTATTCATGAGGCAGGGTCATAAGAGGGTAGGAATTACATTTGTTGTAAACAAATAAAAAAATATACTGCTGTGTTGAATTTTGCAAATACAGGCCTATAACTTAGATAATATTCAATATTGTTACCCCAAATTTTCAACATATCCACTTCTTTACAGCACCTTATGACTGTGACAGCAGTTATTTTCTGACTCCTACCCAAAATGTGTTTTTGAATCCTGAAATTTGATTTTGCAGTCCCTGCACAAAATCTTGTTTATGCCAGTATTTGAGCATTTTTGTTGCCCTTCTTCATAAGAAGGCCATGTTGAAAATTTGGGGTAAAAATATTAATAAACACATTTTCAATATTTCTACCCCAAATTCCTAGGGCTGCAGCCCTATCAACTATGGCCAGAACTTGTTTTGATTTTTATGCCATATTTTCCTTTATGGTCCTCTGGTGGGCTGGGAGGCTGTATCAGCCCATCCCTTGTGACACCAAGGCTGTCCTACGTCTTCAACTCCTCCTTCCTCCAAGCCCAGGCAGGACATCAGCACTAGCTAGGGGGATACATTATGCCCCAGCCCACAGTTTTTCCATCTATTTCTCCCCTTATTCCCTAGAGCTCCAGACAAAGTCATGCATGAGTGTGTGGAGGTGCACATCCATGTCTTGGTCAGAAATGACTCTACTCCTCCCACCCCTGGCCTAAAGCCTAGGCCCCCTCTGATGCCCACACCACCAGCATACCTGCACATGGTGGCAGTCAAAGGCTGGGAGAGCTAACCTTACCAATCAGGAAGAGGAGAGCTGCCTGGAAGCCATTTAATCCTCACCCAGCTCTCTGCCCAGGAAACCCCAGAAACCCATGCTCATCACCAAACACAGGCCACTGGCATGGCAGGAGGTAAAGTGCCATTGCTCAGCCCTCCATGCCACTGGGTCAACTATAAAGAATGACTTCTAATGCTTGACTTCATATATGAATTGCAACTTTTGAAACCCTTTCGATTCATACAACTACTTTTTTGTGTCAATTTTAAAAGAATCGTCAGACTAAATAAATAAACTTCCTAAGTTTGACCATTGCGACTAAATGAAAGGCAGAGTGTTTTCTGAGTTACGGAAAAGGAGTTTCTTAAGACTGAAGGGGAGAAGCTAATTGGGGTGTGTCTTTGGAAGACAAAAGCAGGTCTCTGCAGTTACAGTTCCCTAGTGCTAGTCTTGGCAGACAGAAATCTTGCTTTTAGAGCAAGGAGCAGCTGACTGCAAAACTAGATTTTTTTTTACTAATTGACCACTTGTATCTCAGCAGGAGTCAGTGCCTGTTGGGATTAAGAAAACAGATACTTTATTAGAAGTGGGGGTCTCATTAGGTTAAATAAAAAAGAATGTCATTGTGTTTTTATTTGTTAGGGAGAAGGAGTTTCTTAAGTCAGGAAGGGAGAAGATAATGGGGAGGGGCATAGGAGTACAAATACAGATGTCTCCAATTACAGTTCCCTAGTGCAAGTCTTGTCAGACAGATATCTTACTTTTAGAGCAAGGAGCAGCAGACTACAAAACTAGAACTGTTTTCTGCTAAGAGAACACCTCTATCTCAGCAGTAGTCAGTGCCTGTTGGGATTAAGAAAACTGATACTTGATTAGTAGTGGATGGTTTCATATAGGATAAATAAATGCAATTCTGTGTGTTTTTCTTTGTTGGGAAATGGAAGTTATAAATCAGCAAGGGAGAAGTTAATTCTGGTGTGGCTTAGGATACAAAAGTAGGTGTCTAAAATTACAATTCCCAAGTGCTAGACTTGGCAGAAAGAAATCTTGCTTTTAGAGCAAGGAGCAGCTGACTAGAAAACTATAACTTTTTTAACTGACTGAACACCTCTATTTTAATAGGAGTCAGTGCCTGTTGAGATTAAGAGAACATATACTTGTTTAGCAGTGGTGGGTCTCATCTAGAGTAGAAAAAAATGAAATTCTGTGTGTTTTTTTGTGTTAGTGAAAGGGAGTTTCTTAAGTCAGCAAGGGAGAAGTTAATTGAGGGTGTGGCTTAGGATAGAAAAATAGGTGTCTCAATTACAGTTCCTAGTGTTAGCCTTGGCAGACAAAATTTTTCCTTTAGAGAAAGGAGCATCTGACTACAAAACTGGAACCTTTTAATAATAGAACCATTCTGTCTCAGCAGGAGTCAGTGACTGTTGGGACTATGAAAACAGAATTTATTACAAATTGGGGGTCTCATTTAAGGTATAAAAAAAGAAAGTCAGTGTATTTTTCTGTGTTAGGGAAATTGAGATTCTTAAATCATGAGGGGAGAAGTTAATTGGAGGTGTGGTACAGGAGTAAAAAAGAAGTAGGTGTCTCCAATTACAGTTCACTTCTGCTACCCTTGGGATACAGAAATTTTGCTTTTAGAGCAAGGTGCAGCTGACTACAAAACTATAACTTTTCCTTACTAATAGAACACTTCTGTCTCAGCAGTAGTCAGTGCCTGCTGGGATTAAGAAAACAGATACTAGATTAGTAGTGGAGGGTCTCATCTAGGGAAGTAAAAATGAAATTCTGTGTGTTCTGTGTTAGGGAAAGGGAGTTTTTAAAGTCAGCAAGGGAGAAGTTAATTGGGGTTGGCTTAGGATACAAAAGAACAGTAGTAGCCACAGACATTACAAGCTATTTCCAGATATTTCATGAGATTTCTGAAGAGTTTCTCTCTGTTGCACCTAATGTGGAAATACAGAAAGCAGGAGATGTTTCTCAAAATATTACAGAAATTTCAGGAAATAGCTGGCAGTGTCTGTGGCTGCTACCATAGGTGTCTCCAATTACAGTTCCCTGGTGCTAGCCCTGCCAGATGGAAATCTTGCTTTTAAAGTAGCACCTTACTACAAACTTGAACTTTTTTTTACTAATATAACGATTCTATCTAAACAGAAATCATTGTCTACTGAGATTAAGAAAACAGATACTTTATTACAAGTGGGGGGGTCTCATTTAGGGTAAAAAGAAAGAAAGTCAGAGTGTTTTCTGTGCTACGGAAAGGGAGTTTGTTTTTTAAGTCAGGAGAGGCTTAAGAGTAAAAAAGCAGGTGTATCCAATTACAGTTCACTACTGCTATCCTTGGCTGACAGAAATCTTGCTTTTAGAGCAAGAACAGCTGATTATAAAACTGGAACATTTTGTAATAGAGCACTTCTATCTCAGCAGGAGTCAGTGCCTGTTGGGAAATGAGAAACCAATACTTTATTTGAAGTGGGAGTCTCACTAGGGCAAAAAAGAAAAGAAAGTCAGTGTGTTTTTTCTTTGTTAGGAAAATGGAGTTTCTTAAGTCAGGAGGGGAAAAGTTAATTTGGGAGTGTGATTTAGAAGTACAAAAGCAGGTGTCTCCAATTACAGTTCCCTTTGAAGACAGAAATTGTACTTTTAGAACAAGGAGTAGTTGACTACAAAATTAGAACTTGTTTTACTAATATAGCAGCCACATATATTGCCAGTTATTTCCTGAAATTTCTGTGTTATTCTAGAGAAATGTCCTGCTTTCTGCATTACCACAGTAGGGCAGCAGAGAGAAACTCTTTAGAAATTTTGTGAAATATCTGGAAATTTCTGGCAATGTATGTGGCTACTACTGTAGAAATCTTCAATCTCAGCAGGAGTCAGTGCCTGTTGGGATTAAGAAAACAAATACTTTATTAGAAGTGAGGGTCTCATTTAGGGTAAAAAGAAAGGCAGTAGGTTGTTTTGTGTTACAAAAGGAGTTTCTAAAGTCAGGAGGGAAGAAGTTAATGGTGTGGAATGGAAGTACAAAACCAGGTGTCTCCAATTACAGTTCCTAGTGCTAGCCTGGCAGACAGATATCTTGGCTTTAGAGCAGAGGAGCAGCTGACTACAAAATGGGAACTTTTTCTTACTATTAGAACACTTCTGTCTCAGCAGGGGTCAGCGCCTTTTGGGATTAAGAAAACAGATATTTTATTAGAAGTGGGGATCTCATTGGGGTAAAAAAAGAAAGCCAGTGTGTTTTTCTTTGTAAGTGAAAGGGAGTTTCTTAAGTCAGGAAGGAAGACGTTAATTGGATTTGTGGCATAGAAGTAATAAAGCTGGTCTCTCCAATTACAATTCCCTAGTGCTAACTTGACAGAGAGAAATCTTACTTTTAGAGCAAGGATCAGCTTGCTAGAAAACTAGAAATTGTTTCTACTAGTAGACCACTTGTCTCTCAGCAGTAGTCAGTACCTGTTGGGATTAAGAAAGCAGATACTTGATTAGTAGTGGGGGGTCTCATCTAGGGTAAATAAAATAAATTCTGTGCATTTTTATGTGTTAGGGGAAGAGGATTATAAATCAGCAAGGCAGAAGTTAATTGTGGTGTGGCTTAGGATACAAAAATAGGTGTCTAAAATTACAGTTCCCTAGTGCTAGCCTTGGCAGACAGAAATCTTGCTTTTAGAGAAAGAAGCATCTGACCTACAAAACTTGAACTTTTTTACTAATAGAACTCTTCCATCTCAGCAGAAGTCAGTCCCTGTTGTGATTAAGAAAACAGATACTTTATTAGAAGTGGGGGGTCTCATTTAGGGTAAAACAAAGAAAGTCAGAGTGTTTTCTGTGTTATGGAAATGGAGTATCTTAAGTCAGGAGGTGAGAAGTTAATAGGGGGTATGGAATAGAAGTACAAAAGCAGGTGTCTCCAGTTACAGTTCCCTATTGTTAGCCTTGCCAGAAAGAAATCTTGCTTTTAGAGCAAGGAGCAGCTAACTAGAGAATTAGAACTTTTTTACTAATAGTACTCTTCCATTTTAGCAGGAGTCAGTGCCTGTTGGGATTAGAGAACGGATACCTAATTAGTAGTGGTGGGTCTCATCTAGGGTAGAAAAATGAAATTCTCTGTGTTTTCTGTGTTAGGAAAGGGGTTTCTTAAGTCAGCAAGGGAGAAGCTAATTGGGGTTGTGGCTTAGGGTAGAAAAATAGGTGTCTCCAATAACAGTTCCCTAGCATTAGCCTTGGTAGACAGAAATCTTGCTTTTAGAAAAAGTAGCATCTGACTACAAAACTAGAACTTTTTTACTAATAGATCCGTTCTGTCTCAGCAGGAGTCAGTGCCTGTTGGGATTATGAAAATAGAGAGTTTATTAGAAATTGGAGGCCTCATTTAGGGTAAAAAAAAGAAAGTCAGTGTGCCGGATTCGCAAAAGGCAAATCAGGATGCAAGGCAACTTGCATCAGAATAAATGGTGCAAGTAGCAAAGGCGTCCTGAGTTGTATCCAGGGGATTCACATAGGCAGCCTGCCTCACACCCAACTGCACCAATGCACTACAACCCCCCCTTGTGACATAGGGTAATGGGGTTTATTGCAGCATTTGTACCCTACTCAGGTAGGGTGGCTGCTATGTCCAGAAATGGATTCGGAGACAACCATCAATGAACATGTTAAAAGACCAGTTATGCCACCAAAGGTGGTCTAAGTAGTCTATGCTGTTCACTGGAGGTTGCCACGGTGCCCAGCACCACATCACTCTAAGATACAGCCCCATGGGCTCAGGACCCTAAGCATGGCATGGCATGCACTGTGCCAGGATGAATGTGTGGATCACCGTGATCCCCAGACCACCCACACACATACACACACATGTTGTGAGCCCCCATCCCTGGGGCATGATACTTTGTCAATCCCCAACCCCTGGTAGTCTAGTGGTCCCCAACCCGACAGTGTAAGCACCCCCAATACCTCACTGGTGACTGGCACAGCCTCCACTCACCACTTCAGCCAGCCACAGACTGACCGTGCAAGTTTATGTACAGTACTAATACAAGACTCTGTGAATGACAGTGGCTGTCATTCACAGCGTGTATTATTACAGTATGTGAGCTTTGTACAGTTCAGGTGGTGGCTGGCTGTGGTGGTGGTGAGGCTGTGCCAGTCACTGACCTCACCCACTGGGTATGTGTGTTGGGGGCTGGCAGTACCATGAGGGGGTTGGGGACCACTGGGCCACCAGGGCAGTTATGAGTGTTTCTTCGTATGGGTTCCTGGAATGGGGGCTTGGGGCTGGAGCATGCATCTTCTGGGGGATCGGAGGTGGGCATGGGGGTGCCATGGTTCACCTCAGCTGGCACATCAGCTGCATCCCCTGTCCTGTGACCTGCAGCATTCCTGGGAGCTGTGTCCTACCTTAATGCAGCTGCTGTAAGTCGCAGGATGCAGACCCCTGGATTCGCTCCGATACTGAATCAGGTGCATGGTCCAGGTCACAGGGATGGTTGGTACAAGCTACCATTGTTGCAGCTTGTGGTGACCCTTTCTGAATCCAGCCCAGAGTGTTTTTATGTTTTTTGGAAAGTAAGTTTCTTAAGTCAGGAGTGGAGTAATTAATTGGAGGTGTGTTGCAGGAGTACAAAAGAAGTAGGTGTCTCCAACTACAGTTCACTTCTGCTACCCATGGAGACTGAAATCTTGCTTTTAGAGTAAGGTGCAGCTGACTGCAAAACATGATCTTCTTCTTACTAATAGAACACTCTTTCTCAGCAGTAGTCAGTGCCTGTTGGAATTAAGAAAACAGATACTTGATTAGTTTGTGGAGTCTCATCTAAGGTAGAAAAACTGAAATTCTGTATGTTTCTCTGTGTTAGGGTAAGGGAGTTTCTAATGTCAGCAAGGAAGAAGTTAATTGGGGGTGTGGCTTAGGATACAAAACTAGGTGTCACCCATTATAGTTCCATAGCATTAGCCTTGGCAGACAGAAAATTTGCTTTTAGAGAAAGGAGCATCTGACTACAAAACTAGAACTTTGTTTCTAATAGAACCATTCTCTCTCAGCAGGAGTCAGTGCCTGTTGGGATTAAGAAAATATATACTTTATTACTAGTGGGGGGTCTCATTTAGGTAAAAAAATAAAGTCAGAGTGTTTTCTGAGATACAGAAAGTTCTTTTTTAAGTCAGGAGGAGAGAGTTAATTTGCAGTGTGGTTTAGGAGTACAAAAGCAGATGTATCCAAAACAGTTCCCTAGCACTAGCCTTGGCAGACAGAAATCTTTATTTTAGAGCAAGAAGCAGCTGACTACAAAATTAGATTTTTTTTTTTACTAATAGAACTCTTGTATCTCAGCAGGAGTCAGTGTCTCTTGGGATTAAGAAAACATATACATTATTTGAATTGGGGGTCTCATTTAGGGTAATAAAAGAAAGTCAGTGTGATTTTCTGTGTTTGGGAAAGGAAGTTTCTTAAGTCAGGAGGGGAGACCTTAAATGGACGTGTGGCGCAGGAGTACAAAAGTGGGTGTCTCCAATTACAGTTCACTTCTGCTACCCTTGGAAGACTGAAATCTTGCTTTTATAGCAAGGAGGAGCTGACAAACAAAACTAGAAGTTTATTTTACTAAAAGAAAACATCTATCTCAGCCGGAGTCAGTGCCTGTTGGGGTTAAGAAAACATATTCATTATTAGAATTGGGGGGATCTCATTTAGGATAAAAAAAAAGAAAGTCAGTGTGTTTTTCTGCGTTCAGGAAAGGGAGTTTCTTAAGTCAGAAAGGGAGACATTAATTGGGGGTGCGGCTTAGAAGTTCGAAGATAGGTGTCTCCAATTAATGTTCCCTAGTACTAGCCTTGGCAGACAGAAAAATAGAATATAGATCAAGGAGTGGCTGATTACAAAACAGGAACATTTTATTTATTAATAGAGAACTTCTATCTCAGAAGAAGTCAGTGCCTGTTGGGAATAAGAAAACTGACACTTTATTTGAAGTGGGAGTCTTATTAGGGTAAAAAAGGTAAGTCAATGTGTTTTTCTTTGTTAGGGAAATGGAGTTTCATAAGTCAGCAGGGAAAAGTTAATTTGGGGTGTGGTTTAGGAGTACAAAAGCGGGTGTCTCAATTACAGTTCCATAGAGCTAGCCTTGGCAGGCAGAAATTTTTCTTATAGAACAAAGCAGCTGACAACAAAACTAGAAGTTTATTTACTACTAGAACATGTCTGTCTCAGCAGGAGTCAGTGCCTGTTGGGATTAAGAAAACATATACATTTTTAGAATTGGGGGATCTCATTTAGGGTAAAAAAAGAAAGTCAGTGTGTTTTTCTGTGTTTGGTAAAGGGAGTTTCTTAAGTCAGGAGAGTAGATGTTAACTGGGGTGCGGCATAGATGTTCAAAGGCAGGTGACTCGAATTACTGTTCCCTAGTGCTAGCCTTGGCAGACAGAAAACTTGAATATAGAGCAAGGAGCAGCTGACTACAAAATGAGAACTTTTTTTTTTACTAATAGAGCACTTTCATCTGAACAGGAATCAGTGTCTGTTGGGAATAAGAAAACCTATACTTTATTTGATGTGGGAGTCTCATTAGGGTAAACAAAACTAAAGTCAGTGGGCTGGATATTCAAACTCGCCATTCTGAGGTGCAAGCCCTTGCACTGTGCAAAATAGTTGTGCAGGGTGTGGCCGGGGTGATATTCAAAGGAGTTGCGCTATTGAGCAACTCCTTTGAATATCACCCCCCAGCCACAGCCACTGTGCATGGCGCAGTGGAACTTGCGCCACCGCAAGTTGTCAGAGTGGAGCATTCAACTTGCGGTGGTGCAAGTACCATTGCGCCATGCACAAAATCATGATATTCAAAAGGTGACATGCAAATGGGGCCATAATTCATGCAAGGTGCAGGGGGGGCCATTTGCATCTGATTATGGCACCATTTGCATGCCATTAGCATGTAGGTGCACCGATCCCCAAGGACTTGCGCCTGGCACCCTGCCAGGCAGCAGCCATCGGGGACCAATGCCCCTGCAGCCCGATCGCTGGCAGCAATGTGCCCCTCCTCCCGCACATATCCCTGGTGGTCCAGTGGACCAAAATGCCCGATCGCTGGCGGTATGTGTGATAAATCCCACCCCTCCCGCACATATCCCTGGTGGTCCAGTGGACCAAATGCCCGATCGTGGTGGTATGTGCTAAATCCCACCTCCCATACATCATCCCTGGTGGTCCAGTGGACCAAAATGCCCAATTGTGGGTGGTATGTGTAATAAAAACACCCCGAACATAGCCCTGGTGGCTAGTGTTCTCACCCCACCCACCCACGAAGCCCCACCACCCGCTCCCCGCGCAGCCAGCAGGTGGCAGCATCCCACCCACCTGCTGCCCCACCGCCTGCCGACTGATCGCCGGTGGGGCTGCACACCCATTGGTGCAGAGCAAGAGCCAATGGGCATGCAGCCCATACCGCATATGACAGTCCAGATTAGCTAATGAACATCACTGGACCACCAGGGATATGTAATGGAGGGGTGGGAATTATTACACATACCACCCGTGATCGGGCACCCCCAGTCCACTGGACTACAAGGGATATGTACGGGGAGCTACATTGATGCCCGCGATCGGGCTGGTGGGGGAGTACACTATGCCCGTGATTGGGCTGCAGGGGGCACAGGGACTGGGTTAGGGACAGCCACAGGTGGCAGCTGCTGTGTTGCGCCCCTGCAATACAGCAGCTCACCTGTGGGTGGCCTCAACTTAAGCCTTTTGGCTCAAAGTCTGCAGGCGCAGGTTGGGGTTGTGCCTGCACAACTCTGCACAGCCCGGCTGAATATCGGGCTCTGCAGTTTATGCATGGTTCCTCCCCCTCCAGTTCAGCATGCATTCATTTGCATTGCGCTGTTGCTCAGCATGTTTTCTGTGGCGCAACTGCCTCCTGCTGAATATCACAGAATGGAGCAAGTTTGGACTTGCGCAGGCGCAACCCTATTGCGCATGGTGCAACCCTTTTGAAGGAGGGGAAAAGTTAATTTGGGGTGTGGTTCAGGAGTACAAAAGCATGTGTCTCCAATTACAGTTCCCTAGTGCTAGCCTTGGCAGACAGAAATCTTACTTTTAGAACAAGGAGCAGCTGACTACAAAATTAGAACTTTGTTTTTACTAATACAGTAGCTGCCACAGATATGGCCAGCTGTTTCCTGAAGTTTATGTCTTATTGTAGAGAAATCCCCTGCTTTCTGCATTACCACAATTGCAGCAGCGGAGAGAACCTCCTTAGAAATGTCATGAAATATTTGGAAATTGCTGGCAATGTCTGTGGCTAATATTGTAGAACTCTGCAATCTCAGCAGGAGTCAGTGCCTGTTGGGATTAAGAAAAAAATACTTTATTAGATGTGAGAGGTCTCATTTAGGGTCAAAAATAAGAAAGACAGTGTGTTTTTCTGTGTTATGGAAAGGAAGTTTCTAAAGTCAGGAGGGGAGAAGTTAATTCACAGTGTGGCATGGGAGTACTACACTCGGTGTCTACAATTACAGTTCCTTAGTGCTAGCCTTAGCAGACAGATGTCTTGGTGTTAGTGCAAGGAGCAGCTCACTACAAAACTAGATCTTTTTTCTACTATTGGAACACTTCTGTCTCAGCAGGAGTCAGTATGTGTTGGGATTAAGAAAACAGATTTTTATTAGAAGTAGGGGTCTCATTGGGGTAAAAAGAAAGTCAGTGTGTTTTTGTAAGGAAAGGATTTTCTTAAGTCAGGAGGAGAAGTTAATTGGGGTTGTGGCATAGAAGTACTAATGTAGGTCTCTCCAATTACAGTTTCCTAGTGCTAGCCTTGACAGAGAGAAATCTTGCTTTTAAAGCAAGGAACAGGTGACTAGAGAACTGGAACTTTGTTCTACTAATAGAACACTTCTCTCTCAGCAGTAGTCAGTGCCTGTTGAGATTAAGAAAACAGATACTTGATTAGTAGTGAGGGCTCTCATTTAGGGTAAATAAATGAAATTCTATGTATTTTTCTGTGTTAGGGGAAGGGGGTTATAGATCAGCAAGGCAGAAGTTAATTGGGGGTGTGGCTTTGGATACAAAAATTGGTGTCTAAAATTACAGTTCCCTAGTGCTAGCCTTGGCAGACAGAAATCCTGCTTTTAGAGAAAGGAGCATCTGACCTACAAAACTAGAACTTTTTTTACTAATAGAACTCTTCCATCTCAGCAGGAGTCAGTGCCTGTTGTGATTAAGAAAACAGATACTTTATTAGAAATGGGGGTCTCATTTAGGGTAAAAAAAAGAAAGTTAGAGTGTTTGCTGTGTTATGGGAAGGGGTATCTTAAGTCAGGAGGTGAGAAGTTAATAGGGGTATGGCGTAGAAGTACAAAAACAGGTGTTTCCAATTACAGTTCCCTAGTGGTAGCCTTGGCAGTAAGAAATCTTGCTTTTTGAGCAAGGAGCAGCTGACTAGAAAACTAGAACTTTTTTTACTAATAGAACACTTCTATTTTAGCATTAGTCAGTGTCTGTTGAGATTAAGAGAACAGATACGTATTTAGATTGGGGCTCTCAACTAGGGTGAAAACATGAAATTCTGTGTGTTTTTCTGTGTTAGGGAAGGAGTTTCTAATGTCAGCAAGGGAGAAGTTAATTGGGGGTGTTGCTAAGAATGCAGAAGTAGGTGTCTCCAGTAACAGTTCCCTAGCGTTAGCCTTGTTAGACAGAAAATTTGCTTTTAAAGAAAGGAGCATCTGACTACAAAACTGGAAATATTTTTTTCTAATAGAAACATTCTGTCTCAGCAGGGGTCAGTGCCTGATGGGATTAAGAAAATAGCTGCTCTATTACAAGTGGGGGTCTCTTTTAGTTAAAAAAAGAGAAAGTCAAAGAGTTTTCTGTGATACGGAAAGGGTTTCTTAAGTCATGAGGAAAAGTTAATTTGCAGTAGATTTTAGGGAAACAAAAGCAGGTGTATCCAAATACAGTTCCCTAGTGCTAGCCTTGGCAGGCAGAAATCTTGCTTTAGAACAAGAAGCAGTTGACTACAAAATTATAACTTGTTTTTTTAATAATAGAACTCTTGTATCTCAGCAGGAGTCAGTGCCTGTTGGGATTAAGAAACAGATACTTTATTAGAAGTGGGTGTCTCATAAGTGTAAAAAAAAGAAAGTCAGTGTGTTTTTCTTTGTTAGGGAAAGAGAGTTTCTTTAGTCAGGAGGGGAGAAGTAAATCTGGGGTGTGACACAGAAGTACAAAAGCAGGTGTCTCCAATTACAGTTCCCTAGTGCTAGCCTTGACAGACAGACATTTTGATTTTAGAGCAAAGAGCACCTGACTACAAAACTATAACTTTTTTTTACTAATAGAACACTTCTATCGAAGCAGGAGTCAGTGCCTGTTGGGATTAAGAAAACATACATTATTTCAGTTATGGGGGTCTCATTTAGGGTAAAAAAAAAGAAAGTCAGTGTGAGGGTCTGTGTTCAGGAAAGGGAGTTTATTATGGCAGGAGGGCAGACGTTAATTGGAGATGTGGTGCAGGAATACAAAAGTAGGTGTTTCCAATTATAGTTTACTTCTGCTACCCTTGGAGACCAAAAATTTTGCTTTTAGAGCAAAGAGCAGCTGACAACAAAACTAGAAGTTTATTTTAATACTAGAATGTGTCCATCTCAGCAGGAGTCAGTGCCTGTTGGGCTTAAGAAAGCACATACATTATTAGAATTTGGGGGATCTCATTTAGGGTAAAAAAAAAGAATGTCAATGTGTTTTTCTTTGTTCTGGAAAGGGAGTTTCTTAAATTAGGAGGAGAGACATTAATTAGGGGTGCGGCTTAGATGTTCAAAGGTAGGTGTCTCCAATTACTGTTCCCTAGAGTTAGCCTTGGCAGACAGAAAACTTGAATATAGAGCAAGGAGCAGATGACTTCAAAACGAGAACTTTTTTTACTAATAGAGCACATTTATCTCAGCAGGAGTCAGTGCCTATTGGGAATAAGAAAACCAATACTTTATTTGAAGTGGGAGTTTTATTAGGGTAAAAAATAGAAAGTCAGTGTGTTTTTCTTTGTTAGGAAAAAGGAGTTTCTTAAGTCAGGAGGTGTAAAGTTACTTTGGGATGTATTTTAGGAGTATAAAAGCAGGTGTCTCCTGTTACAATTCCCTAGTGCTAGCATTGGAAGACAGACATTTTACTTTTAGAACAAGGAGCAGCTGACTACAAAATTAGAACTTTATTTACTCACACAGTAGCAGCCACATATATGGGCAGCTATTTCCTGAAATGTCTGTGATATTCTAGAGAAAGCCCCTGCTTTCTGCATTACCACAGTAGGGGCAGCAGATAGAAACTCTTTGGAAATTTCATGAAATATCTCAATTGCTGTCAATGTCTATGGCTACTACTGTAGAACTCTTCAATCTCAGCAGGAGTCAGTGCCTGTTGTAATTAAGAAAACAAATACTTTATTAGACGTAAGGGGTCTTATTTAGGGTAAAAAAAGAAAGACAATGTGTTTTTCTGTGTTACAGAAGACAGTTTATAAAGTCAGGAGAGGAGAAGTTAATTCATGGTGTGGCATGGGAGTACAAAACCAGGTGTCTCCAATTACAGTTCCCTAGTGCTAGCCTTGGCAGACAGATATCTTGGTTTGAGAGCAAGGAGCAGCTGACTACAAAACTAAATACTTTTTTTACTATTAGAACACTTCCATCTCAGCAGGAGTCAGTGCCTGTTGGGATTAAGAAAACAGATATTTGTTTGAAGTGGGGTCCCATTGAGGTAAAAAAAAGAAAAAAGTCAGTGTGTATTTCTTTGTAAGGAAAGGTTTTCTTAAGTAAGGGAGAAGTTAATTAATGGTGTGGCATGGGAGTACAAAAGCAGATCTCTCCAGTTACAGTTCCCTCATGCTAGCCTTGGCAGACAGAAATATTGTTTTTAGAGCAAGAAGCAGCTGATTAGAAAACTAGAACTATTTTCAACTAATAGAACACTTCTGTCTCAGCAGTAGTCAGCGCCTGTTGGGATTAAGAAAACAGATACTTGATTAGTAGTGGGGGTCTCATCTAAGGTAAATCAATGAAAATCTACTTGTTTGTCTGTGTTAGGGAAGGGAGTTATAAATCAGCAAGGCAGAAGTTAATTGGGTTTGTGGCTTAGGATACAAAAATAGGTGTCTAAAATTATAGTTCCGTAGTGCTAGCCTTGACAGACAGAAATCTTGCTTTTAGAGAATGGAACATATGACCTACAAAGTTAGAACCTTTTTTACTAATTGAACTCTTCCATTTCAGCAGGAGTCAGTACCTGTTGTGATTAAGAAAACAGATACTTTATTAAAAGTGGGGGGTCTCATTTAGGGTAAAAAAAAGAAAGTCATAGTATTTGGTCTGTTACAGAAAGGGAGTATCTTATGTCAGTAGGTGAGAAGATAATGTGGGTATGGCATAGAAGTACCAAATCAGGTGTCTTCAATTTCAGTCCCATAGTGGTACCATTGGCAGAAAGAAACCTTGCTCTTAGAGCAAGGAGCAGCTGACTAGAAAACTAGAACTTTTTTTCCTAATAGAACACTTCTATTTTAGCAGGAGTCAGTGCCTGTTGGGATTAAGAAACAGATACTGGATTTGTTTGGGGGGTCTTATCTGGGTAGAAAAAATAAAATTCTGTGGCCCAGATATTCAAAAGGGTTGCACCATGTGCAACAGAGTTGCGCATGCACAAGTCCAAAACTGCGCCATTTAGCGATATTCAGAAGGAGGCAGTGGCGCCCCCGGAAACATGCTGAGCAACAGCGCAATGAAAATGAAGGCATGCGCAACCGAAGGGGGTGGATCCATGCATAAAGACCGCAATGCAATATTCAAAGACTTGCGCGATGCGCAAGAGCGGCACAGCCGGAAATTGCGCACAAGCGGAAATGAGCCAAAATAAAAAGGCTCAAGGAAGCGGCGCAAGAACGCTACCAGGCTGCCAAGTGGGGAGAGAGAGAGAGAGAAAGACAGACAGACAGCAAAGGGCAGGCAAGGAAAGTGTGGCCCATAGTCTGTAGAGGCCAGTGGGGGGTGCCCGGTGCAGTGGAAGTAGCAGTCAGGACAGTGGGGTAACACAGCAACACCAGCCAGGGGGGTCAGAAGCCAGGGAGATGGACAGTGCCAGTTTCCACATGGAAGCTGTAATGAGGGGGGTGAGAATGCATGCTGCAGGGGAACGTGGCCGTGGAAGGGCCCGTTGGTGGTATGCCCCCGACAGGCGGTACCATGCCCGCATCAGCTTTGAGCTGTACACAGATGTAGAGATCGTGGGCCGGTACCGCCTGAACAGGGCAATACTGAGATGGCTCTGTGAGCTGTGCAGTGATGTGATGCAGGCACCCTCACGATGGAGTCACGCTCTGTTGGTGGAGACCAAGGTGACAGCCTGCATGTGTCTGCTCGCCACGGGCACCTTCCAGAGGCCTACAGGGGACACCACAGGCATCACACAGTCGGCCACATCACGCATCCTCACCCAATTCCTCAGCGCACTGCTGCCACATGCTGCGGGTACATCCATTTCCCCAGCACCACGGCAGAGCGTACAGCAAACATGCAGGAGTTCCACAGGGTAGCACGTATGCCTGGCATGCTAGGGGCCATAGACTGCACCCATGTGGCCATCCGACGCCACCTGGCCCCGATGGCTACGCACATCGGAACAGAAAGGATTCCCTTAGTGTCAACTGCCAGGTGGTGTGTGATGCCACTGGCGCATAATCAATGTCTGTGCCACACACCCTGGTGGAGCACATGATGCCTTCATATGGTATCAGTCTGCACTGTGCCATCGATTCGAGAGTGGGGACATCCCCACAGGACATCTAGTGGGTGAGTACACATGTATGGAATGCAAACTCTGGGCAAGGGTGGGAATGCCACAGGTGCCATGGTAGTGGCACACAGGGAGATGGCCAATATGGACCTGAACATGACACTGATCTCCACTATCTCCACACAGGTGACTGCGGATACCCACTCCATCCCTGGCTGCTCACACCGTACTGGCGCCCCATGACCCCAGTGCAACTATGCTATAATGAGGCACATGCCGCAACATGCAACATCATAGAGCAGGTGTTTGGGATGCTCAAGGCACACTTCCGATGCCTAGACACCTCCAGCGGTGCCTTACAGTACAGCCCCCAAAAGGCCTGTGGGATATTCCTGGCCTGTTGCATCCTGCACAACATGGCCAAAGACCATGGGTTAGCCATACAGGTCGAAGAGGGGGACAGCGATGGGGATGCCAGTGGCGCTGGTGATGATGGTGATGAGCAGCCCCCCCTAGGATGGAGAGACCCCCGACTGATCCAGCAGGCCCAGCTGCACCGGGACACCATCACAGAGGAGCACTACGCACAACACAGGTAAGTCAAGGGGACATGTGCAACCAACACTGTCCATGCGCAAACCACAGGCACACAGGGGAACACACTAGGGGTGCATGATGGTCAGGGGAGTGGAACGGTCCAGGTATACAGACACACCATCAGGGAGGGGTGAGCACTCATATGGACACACACAAACCAGGCACAGAGCGTACATGGGCAGATGCACAGCACTGCAGAACCGACATTGCTAACACACAGCACGACCGACCACCCCCACCACCTGTACTGTCCAAGTACATGTGTCAGATGCTGGGCACCCTTGCACCTTGGTGTACAGTGCAATGCAGGCATCATCATGCACACGCACCTGTGGACAGCAGTTGGGAGGGTGTGCAGGTGGTCCGTGTGTAGGCATGGTGAGCAGAGCACCCAGCAGTGCACTGCCCACCATGACACACATTGCACACATGGCAGCACCAGACAGGGCCCACACTGGGAGACAGCTCAGTCATGTAGCACTGTCCCACGGCCACCGCGGATGCGTGGGCGGCCCCGCCATGACCCAAGAGCACGGGCAGGCTGAGCAGGGGCCACATGGGGTGGCACTGTTGCACCACCAGGGGTCCCACGGGGCGAACGCGACCTTGCCCGCACAGGGGTCTGCAGCATCCGAACAAACCTGCACCAGGGGTGCTCGATGCCCACAGCAGAACCCGCATCGACAGGCCTGTGTCGCATGATGCCGGAATGGGAGTGAGAGCACTGTGGGGTGTGCAGTACAGGGCACCTGACTGTGTGCCCAATGCATCCACGACAAAGACCACTGCCTGGGTCAGCCTGTCAATGGCGGCGGTCACATCCGTCCCATACGGACCAGCTCAGCTCGGTCCCGAGCACACTCCCTGCTGTGCCGCCTCCACGGACACAGACAGTGCCTCCACGGACCTTGCAACCCCCTCTGCAGCTGTACTGATTCCTGAAGCAGGCAGGTGTGCTCATCAATGGGTACTGTGCCCCAACGGCATCCTGACCCCAGGTGTGGATGGTCCTGATGCACAGCACCCTTGATGGTGGGTGCTGTTCGCCAGGACCAGGAATGGGCGGATCAAAGGGCGGCGGACATGTGCCACTGCTTGACACTGTATCCTCAGACCTTGTGGGTGACTGCTGCTGCTGCCCCTCCAACCCTGTGCCCCCGGGTCCACTCGTTCCACTGCTGTGCTGGCAACAGTGCCAGACACCTGCACAGCCACCAGTGCTGCCCCACCGGTGCTGACAGGCACAGCCTGGGACCGTGCCAGCATGCTGGTACACAAGTTGGAACCAGACAGGCCCAGGGGCACGTGCTGGCCTGCCATGTGTCCATCATGGGACACACAACCATCACTGCCCATTGCAGGCCTTCTATCATCAATGGTGCAGGTACGTGCTACTGCCATGGTCACAGCGTGCTGGCATGCTTGCATGCCAGACTGCTGAGACACAGGCTGTGCACCCCCCACACCCGTATCATTGACACCAGAGTTTGCTGCCCAGCGTGCATGCTGCTGCAGTGCCTGCTGGCTGGTGGTGGAGGTGGATGGACCCTCCTCCATGTCCAGCAGGTCAGCATCACTGTCTGGACCCACCACCACCGTCTCCTGAAGACGAACAGGATCTGTAACAGAAAGAGAGTACATGTGAGTGCATGTGAACAACCGCCCCCCCAAACACCACCACCATGTCATACCATGCAGTTATGGGCTTCCACCTGTCTGGAATCATCCACCTGGTACGCCCTCAATGGCGCTCAGCTGCATGGCTGCGACCAGTGTCTCCTCGGTTGGGGTCAGCTCCAACACCACTGGTGGGCCCCCGCCAGTGCCAGCACGTGCCGCCCTGAAGGCTGCCACCTTCTCCTTCAACCTCCTGCAGTCTGTCCCCATCTTTTTCTTGCATTCCTGCACGGAGCTCTGGTGGCTTCCGTGCAGGTTAACAGCCCGAGCTACCCCCTCCCATGCAGCTGCATGGGACTGAGGGGTGCCCCTCCATCCACTCAGCACTGGCTCCTCATCCAGGTAGGCCTGGAAGAGAGCCTCCATCTCTGCTGCTGTAAAGTTGGGCCTCCTCCCACGCCCACCGCCCTCACCCTCACCTTGGCTCTGCTCGGTCATGGTGATCTGTATGGGGAAGTGGGCACCTGTCACTGTGCAGTCTACAGCATTTTCCCATGACCATCGTCCTGAACATCACACAGCATGCAACTCACCTCTCACCTGCAGTAACCGAATCTGGCCAGCACAGCCCAATGTCGCACATTTATAGCGCAATACATGCAAATTAGGAGTGGAGCAACTATAATGACATGCAAATCACGCCACTGCGCCCTTGAATGGCTGATCAGATGATTTGCATGTGTCAGCTGAATATAGCAAATCTGTGCTTTGCGCAATACAGAAGAGTCGGCTGAGCCAATGGCGCAGATCTGTGCCTGTGTGGTACACTGCATTGCGCATGCCCAGATAGCTTACGCAGGCATCTGTCATGCTGCTGATGTGCTGAGCGCGATCGGCAATTCAGGCCATGGCCACCATTGTGCCAGTGGCGCTACTGCAATGGGCACTATATGGAGCTGTGGCACTACTGTGCAATACTCCACTGTGGCACTGGTGCGCAGCTGGTCGGTCGCACAGGATGCCTATACATCAGATGGCGCTGTGTAGAGCCTTGCGTCATTGCCCATGACCTTGTGTATGACCTTTTCCCCCTGGCACTGTTCGCCTGCCATGTGTACATCCCTATTGCGTTGTCTGGTGACAGCGCTATGTGAAGTGACAGCGCTGTTCGAACAGCGCGATTGGAGCCTGTGGTGGTCTATTGCACAACATCTCCACGTGGGGTTACGGCGCAGCTGGGCGCCATATTGCCTGCTGTAAAGTTGGTGCCATTGCTAGGAGGAGGGCAGTGTCCTGGAGCCAGCTTGAAGTGGCCAACCTGGTGGCCCTAGTTGAGCCACACTATGATGGCCTTTATGGTGAGGTGCCCCTCACCAGTGCAAGGACTGAGGTGTGGCAGCAAGTGGCCACTAACCTGGTGGGGGTCACTGGACAGTGCCAGTCTGCTGAGCAGTGCCGGCACCGGTACAGTGACCTCTCCCAGAGGGAGCCAGAGCTTTTAATGCAGCTGTGTTCATGTGCCAGGCAGGGCGTGGTGCCTAGGCCAGGTGGGTGTGCCATCTATGCACCTGTATTATCTGTAGGGGTGTGTGTGTGTTTTGGTGGCTGTGCATAGGTGATGGCTCAGCCACGGTTGGCTGTGTCAGTGTGTGCAGCTGTGAGATGAATGGGTATGGCTGTGTGGGCAGGCACTGTCACTGGGGCAGGGGGCAGTCTGCTTTTGAGTCACACTGATGTTTGTCTCAACATATGCCTCCCACAGGCCGGGATGTGAGGATGTGGGCAACATTGATGAGGGCTGCACTAGGACCCGTGCCAGCAGGGTTGCACCCCACCAGCAGCAGTGCCAGCAACAGCGCCAGTCAGAGCTGCTTGAGCAGTGTGAGTATCATGACTTCATGGATGCTATTGCATGCTGGGGTCCAGTAGCCCTGCACAATACAAACATGCAGGAAAGGGAGGTCATAATTCCACTATACAAGACACTAGTGAGGCCCCACCTGCGGTACAGTGTACATTTCTGGAGACCATACCTACACATGGGACGTAGAGTGGGCAGAGAAGGTTCAGAGGAGGGCAACAAAGATGGTGCATGGCTTGCATCACAACTCCTATGGAGACAGGTTGAAGGAACTGAACCTGTACTCCCTGGAGGAGAGGAGGAGAGAGGGAATATGATAGAGACATACAAGTATCTTACAGGGTGGAACAGGGTGCAGGAAACACTATTTTGAAGTGCAAAGATGTTCCAGGACTACAGGGCATGGGATGCAGTTGGAGGAGGACGATTCAGAGGAAACATGAGCAAGACTTTCTTCACAGAACAGGTGGTGTACAAGTGGAACACCCTGCCAGAGGGAGTGGTGGGGGCTGACACACTCACGGGATTTCAGACTGCACGGGATAGACATAACGGAATTCTTGAGGTCAGGGGTAAGGGGCAACAGACTTCTAGGTAAACAAAGTAACTTACAGGCTGAAATGGACAGACTGTGTGGGCCATAGGCCCTTATCTGCTGACACTGGCTATGTATCTATGTCTGTAGGCACGACACAGGTGACATGCATCACTGTCCAGTTTCACAGCACGTCTGTGTATGCATCACTGGTGGTCCATGCATGCACTGGGCACATATCTGTGTAACTGGCATCGCACCACATTGCCACGTCACTTGCCAGCCTTGTTTGTGCTGTGATGGACATGGGCAGTGTGTGTGTGCAGTGGTGCACATAGCTGGTGCTGCCTGTTTGTGATGGCCATGTGCATGTTCACTGTGGGTTGGTGCATGCCATCACAGGTGGGGGGACATTGGGCTATATGGCTTGCAGGTTGGGTGGTGTTCAGGGTTGTGGTCAGTCACAGCCATTGACTGTGTTCCCATTTTCCTAGGCCTCAAGGTTCTCCATCGGCTGGCGAGGGATGTCAGGGCCATCCGACAGCTTGTGGCCCAGAACACCAACATCCTGCAGTCAATACACTGCCATGGCCTGCGGAGGAGGCGGCAGGAAACTGCAAGACACCAGCAGGAGGACAGCTGGCTGGCTGGCCCATGACCTATCTTCCCTTCCCACTTCTCCCATCCCCACCACCCTGCCTTCCCTCTCCAAGTTTGTCATCCCTACCCTTTGACCAACCCTACCTTGTACCCGTCCCCCTTGTAAATAGTTGTAATTGTTCTTGTCAATGTTTGTTGTGTTAAAATACATTTATATTTTATACTGAATAATGTGTTGGTCTCTGATTTGCAGCTGCCTATGGGTGCTCAGTTGCAGGGTGTACATGCCATCTGGGCTGGTATGGTCCTGGGTATGTGTGTGTGTGTGTGTGCGTGTGTGTGCATGGGAGGTATCTCCAGCATGGCAGTGACTTTTGGTTGGTCTTGCCGCCTGCTGCCACCCACTGCTGGGTGCACAGGGTGTATCTGGCTGTAGGCTTCTGTGCTGCAGGGTTGGTGTGTGCTGGGGATGCATGGTTTCCTGCAGTGCCAGTCACTGCACATAGGTGGTGTCTTGGGGTCACAGTGCAGGGTGTGCTGTGCGTACGTGGGGCTGATGTGCACTGTGGTTGTCAACCCCCTGTGTGTGGCACTCTCAGCCTGCCAGTGGTTGTGCTGGGGTGTCATGGCTCTGCTATGCTTTGTTGGCTTGTCCCCATGGGCAAGTAGATCATCCGTCCCACCCCCAGTGATGCTGTGCTTGGGGTGTGCAGGTGTGGCGTGGGTTCTGCAGTGTGTTCCTGTGCCCATGTGTGGCATGGCTGGCAGTGGGCCCCAGCCTGCCTCCCTGGATGTGCAGTTCCATTGCTCTGGGGGGGGCTCTGCTTGCGCTATGGCACCTCTGGAATGCTCAGCTGGGCTGCCCTAGTTGCGCCATAGCACAACATTTCAGCTCAGCTTCTCCTTCCTAGTTTGCGCTATAGTGCAGTATGTGCGATATTCAGACATTGGTTGCTTAGCAATTTGTTCTGCTCCATGTTTGAATATACAGCACCTGTGCGCATTTGCGCAACTGGTTTGTGCTTGCTCCTGCTGTTGCGCTCATTTTGAGTGCAGTTTGAATATCTGGGCCTGTGTGTTTTTCTGTGTTAGGGAAAGGGAGTTTCTAAGGTCAGCAAGGGAGAAGTTAATCGGGGTGTGACTTAGGAAACAAAAGTAGGTGTCTCCAATTACAGTTCACTAGCATTAGGCTTGGCAGACAGAAAATCTGCTTTTAGAGAAAGAGCATCTGACTACAAAATAGAACTTTTTCTAATAGAACCATTCTCTCTCAGCAGGAGTCAGTGCTTGTTGGTATTAAGAAAATATATACTTTATTAGAAGTGGGGGTCTCATTTAGGTAAAAAAAGAAAGTCAGAGTGTTTTCTGACTTAAGGAATGGGAGTTTCTAAAGTCAGGGGGCAAAGATTAATTGGGGTGTGACTTAGGAGTACAAAAGCAGGTGTCTCCAATTACTGTTCACTATTGCAAGCCTTGGTAAACAGAAATATTGCTCTTAGAGCAAGGAGCAGCTGACTACAGAACTAAAACTTTTTTTACTAATTGAACACTTGTATCTCAGCAGGTGTCAGTGCCTGTTGGGTTTAAAAAAATAAATACTTTATTAGAAGTGGGAGTCTCATTACGGTAAACAAAGAAGAAGAAAGCCAGTGTGTTTTTCTTTGTTAGGGAAATGGAGTTTCTTAAGTCAGGAGGGAAAAGTTAATTTGCAGTGTGGTTTAAAAGTATAAAGCGGTGTATCCAATAACAGTTCCCAAGTGCTATCCTAGCAGAATAGAAGTCTTGCTTTTACAGCAAGAAGCAGCTGACTTCTAAAATTATAATTTTTTACTACTAGAACTCTTGTATCTTAGCAGAAGTCAGTGCCTGTTGGGATTAAGAAAGCAGATCCTGTATTAGAAGTGGGGGCCTTATTAGTATAAAAAAAGAAAGTCAGTGTGTTTTTCTTTGGTAAGGAAAGGAAGGTTCTTTAGTCAGGAGGTTAGAAGTAAATTTGGGGTATTGGCTCAGAAGTACTAAAGCAGGTGTTTCCAGTTACAGTTCCCTAGTGCTAGCCTTGGCAGACAGAAATATTTGCTTTTAGAGCAAGAAGCACCTGACTGCAAAACTAGAACTTTTTTTACGAATAGAACACTTCTATCTGAGCAGGAATCAGTACCAGTTGGGATTAAGAAAATGTATGCATTATTAGAATTGAGGGCTCTCATTTAGGGTAAAAAGTAAGTCATTGTGTTTTCTCTGTTCGGGAAAGGGATTTTCTTAAGACAGGAGGGAGACATTAATTGGAGCTGTAGGCGAGGAGTGTAAAAGTAGGTGTCTCCAATTAAGTTCACTTCTGCTACCCTTGGAGACATAAATCTTGCTTTTGGAGCAAGGAGCAGCTGACAACAAAACTAGAAGTTTATTTTACTACTAGAACATGTCTATCTCATCAGGAGTCAGTGCCTGTTGAGATTAAGAAATCATATACATTATTAGAAATGTGGGTCTCATTTAGGATAGAAAAGAAAGTCAGTGTGTGTTTCTGTGTTTGGGAAAGGGGTTCTTAAGTCAGGATGGGAGACATTAATTGGGGGTGTTGCTTAGACGTTCAAAGGCAGGTGTCTCCAATTACTGTTCCCTAGTGCTAGCCTTGGCAGACAGAAAACTTGAATATAGAGCAAGGAGCTGCTGACTACAAAAGTGGAACTTTTTTTTTACTAATAGAGCACTTCTATCTCAGCAGGAGTCAGTGCCTTTTGGGAAAAAGAAAATCTATACTTTATTTGAAGTGGGAGTCTCATTAGGGTAAAAAAAAGAAAGTCAGTGTGTTTTTCTTTGTTAGAGAAATGGAGTTTCTTAAGTCATTAGGGGAAAAGTTAATTTAGGGTGCGGTTTAGGAGTACAAAAGCAGGTGTCTCCAATTACAGTTCCCTAGTGCTTGCCTTGGCAGGCAGAAATTTTACTTTTAGAACAAGGAGCAGCTGACTCCAAAATTAGAACTTTTTCTACTAATACAGTAACAGCCACAGATATTGCCAGCCTTTTCCTAAAATGTATGTGTTATTCTAGAAATCTCCTGCTTTCTGCATTACCACATAAGGGGCAGCAAGAGAGAAACTCTTTAGAAATTTCCTGAAATATCTGGAAATTGCTGGCAATGTCTGTAGCTACTACTGTAGAACTCTTCAATCTCAGCAGGAGTCAGTGCCTGCTGTTGTTAAGGAAATAAATACTTTATTAGATGTGGGGTGTCTCATTTAGGGTAAAAATGAAAAGCAGTGTGTTTTTCTGTGTTACAGAAAGGAATTTCTTAAGTCAGGAGGAGAAGTTAATTGATGGTGGGGCATGGGAGTACAAAAGCAGGTGTCTCAAATTACAGTTCCCTAGTGCTATCCTTGGCAGACAGATATAGTAAGGAGCACCTGATACAAAACTAGAATTTTTTACTAATAGAACACTTCCATCTGAGCAGGAGTCACTGACCATTGGGATTAAGAAAACATATATTTTATTTGAAGTGGAGTCTCTTCAGGGTAAAAAAGAAGAAAGACAGTGTGTGTTTTTCTTTGTTGGAGAAATGGAGTTTCTTTAGTCAGGAGGGGAGAAGTAAATTTGTGGTGTGGCACAGAAGTACAAAAGCAGGTGTCTCTAATTACAGTTCCCTATTGATAGCATGGCAGACAGAAATACTGCTTTTAGAACAAGGAGCACCTGACTATAAAATAAGAATTTTTTTACTAATAGAACACTTCTATCTGAGCAGGAGTAACTGCCTGTTGGGATTAAGAAAACATATACATTATTAGAATTGTGGTGTCTCAGTTAGGGTAAAAAAAGAAAGTCAGTGTGTCTTTCTGTGTTCGCAAAAGGGAGTTTCTTAAATCAGGTGGGGAGACATTAAATGGAGTGTTTCGCAGGAGTACAAAAGTAGGTGTCTCCAAAAACAGTTCAATACTACTATCATTGGAGGACAGAAATCTTGCTTTTAGAGCAAGGAGCAATTAAAACAAAACTAGAAGTTTATTTTACTAATAGAACCGTCTTTCTCAGCAGTAGTCAGTGGCTGTTGATATTAAGAAAATGTATACATTATTAGAATTGGGGGTCTCATTTAGGGTAAAAAAAGAAAGTCACGATGTTTTCTGTGTTCAGGAAAGAGAGTTTCTTAAGTCAGGAGGGAGGCGTTAATTGGGGTGTGGCTTAGAAGTTCAAAGGCAAGTGTCTCCAATAACTGTTACCTAGTGCTAACCTGGCAGACAGAAAACTTTCATTTAGAGCAAGGCGCGGATGACTACAAAACTAGAACTTTTTTTTTTACTAACAGAGCACTTCTATCTCAGCAGGAGTCAGTGCCTGTTAGAATAAGAAAACCATTACTTTATTTGACTATAAAGTCTCATTAAGGTAAAAATAAAAGAGTCAGTATGTTTTTCTTCATTAGGGAAATGGAGTTTCTTAAGTAAGGAGTGAAAAAGTTAACTTGGGGTCTGCTTTAGGGGTACAAATGCAGGTGTCTCCAATTATGGTTCCCTAGTGCTAGCCTTGGCAGACATAAATTTTACTTTTTGAACAAGGAGCAGCTGACTACAAAACTAGAACTTTTTACTAATACAGTAACAGCCACAGCAATTTCTAGGTATTTCCTGAAATTTCTGTATTATTCTAGAGAAATCTCATGCTTTCTGCATTACCACAGAAGGGCAGCAGAGAAACACCTCAGAAATGTGAGTATCTGGAAATAGCTAGCAATGTCTGTTTCTACTACTGTAGAACTCTTCAATCTCAGCAGGAGTAAGTGTCTGTTGTTATTAAGGAAACAAATACTTTGTTAGGTGTGGGGGTTCATTTAGGGTAAAACAAGAAAGACAGTGTGCTTTTCTGTGTTACAGAAAGGGAGTTTCTTAAGTCAGGAGGGGAGAAGTTAATTGATGGTGTGGCATGGGAGTACAAAAGCAGATGTCTCCAATTACAGTTCCCTAGTGCTAGCCTGGGCAGACAAATATCTTGCTTTTAGAGCAAGGAGCAGATGACTACAAAACTAGATAATGCGTTTACTATTAGAACACTTCTGTCTCAGCAGGAGTCAGTGCCTGTTGGGATTTTGAAAAATGATATTTTATTAGAATTGGGGGTCTCACTTGGGTAAAGAAAAAAGTCAGTGTGTTTTTCTTTGTTAGGAAAAGGGAGTTTCTTAAGTCAGGAGGGGGAAGTTAATTGGGGTTGTGACATAGAAACACAAAAGCAGGCGTCTCCAATTGCAGATCCCTAAAGCTAGCTTTGACAGACAGAAATCTTGCTTTTAGAGCAAGAAGAAGCTGCCTTGAAAACAAGACAATTTTTCTACTAATAAAACACTTCTGTCTCAGCAGTAGTCAGTGCCTGTTGGTATTAAGAATACAGATACTTGATTTTACGTGGGGGTCTCATCTAGGGTAAATAAATGAAATTCTTTGTGTTTTTCTGTGTTAGGTAAGGGAGTTATAAGTCAACAAGCAGAAGTTTATTGGGAGTGTGGCTTAAGATACATAAGTAGGTGTTTAAAATTACAGTTCCAGTGCTACTCTTGGCAGACAGAAAACTTGATTTTAGAGAATGGAGCATCTGACTACAAAACTAGAACTTTTTTACCAATAGAACTCTTCTTTCTCAGCAGGAGTCAGTGCCTGTTGTGACTAACAGAACAGATACTTTATTAGAAGTGGGGTTTCATTTATGATAAAAAAAGAAAGTCAGAGTGTTTGCTGTTTACGGAAAGGAGTATCTAAAGTCAGGAGGTGAGAAGTTTATAGGGGCATGTCATAGAGGTACAAAAGCAGGTGTTTCCAATTACAGTTCTCTAGTGTTAGCCTCGGCAGAAAGAAATTTTGCTTTTAGAGCAAGGAGCTGCTGACTATAATACTAGAACTTTTTTACTAATTGAACACTTCTATTTTAGAAAAGTCATTGCCTGCTGGGATTAAGAGAACATATACTTGATTAGTAGTGGTGGTCTCATCTAGGGTAGAAAATATTAAATTATGTGTATTTTTCTCTGTTAGGGAAAGGGAGTTTCTTAAGTCAGCAAGGGAGAAGTTAATTGGGGTGTGGCTTAGGATAGAAAATCAGGTGTCTCCAATTACAGTTCTCCTAGCATTAGCCTTGGCAGACAGAAATCTTGCTTTTAGGGAAAGGAGCATTTGAGTACAAAACTAGAACGTTTTTACTAACAGAACTGTTCTGTCTCAGTAGGAGTCAGTGCCTGTTTAGATTATGAAAGCAGAAAGTTTATTAGAAACTGGGAGCCTCATTTTGGGTAAAAAAAAGAAAGTCAGTGTGTTTTTCTGTGTTAGGGAAAGTGAGTTTCTTAAGTAAGAAGCGGAGAAGTTAACTGGAGGTGTGATGCAGGAGTAGAAAAGAAGTAGCTGTCTCCAATTACAGTTCACTTCTTCTTCCCTTGGGAGACATAAATCTTGCTTTTAGAGCAAGGAGCACCTGACTACAAAACTAGAACTTTTTTTTTACTAATAGAACACTTCTATCTGAGCAGGAATCAGTGTCTATTGGGATTAAGAAAACATATACATTATTAGAATTGGGGGTCTCATTTAGGGAAAAAAAAGAAAGTCAGCATGTTTTCCTGTGTTCAGGAAAGGGAGTTTCTTAAGTCAGATGGGGAGACATTAATTAGAGGTGTGGCACAGGAGTACAAAATTAGATGTCTCTATTTACAGTTCACTACTGCTACCCTAGGGAGACAGAAATCTTGCTTTTTGAGAAAAGAGCAGCTGACAACAAAACTAGGGGTTTATTTTACTACTAGAACATGTCTATCTCAGCAGGAGTCAGTGCCTGTTGGGATTAAGAAAACATATACATTATTAGAATTGGGGGGGTCTCATTTAGGGTAAAAAAAAAGAAAGTCAGTGTGTTTTGCTGTGTTTGGGAAAGGAATTTCTTCTACGTCATGAGGGGGAGAAGTTAATTGGGGTGCACCTTAGAAGTTCAAGGCACGTGTCTCCAGTTACTGTTCCCTAATGCTAGCCTTGGCAGAAGGAAAATTTTAATTTAGAGCAAGGAGCAGCTGACTACAAACCTGGAACTTTTCTTTACTAATAGAGCACTTCTATCACAGTAGGAGGCAGTTCCTGTTGGGAATAAGAAAACCGATACTTTATTTGAAGTGTGAGTCTCATTAGGGTAAAAAAAGAAAGTCAGTGTGTTTTTCTTTGTTATGGAAATAGAGTTTCTTAAGTCAGGATCAGAAAAGTTAATTTGGGGTGTGGTTTAGGAGTACAAAAGCAGGTGTCTTCAATTACAATTCCCTAGTCCTAGCCTCAGCAGACAGAAATTTTACTATTAGAACAAGGAGCAGCTGACTACAAAATTAGAACTTTTTTATTAATTCAGTGGTAGCCACATATATTGCTGGCTAGTTCTTGAAAAGTCTGTTATTCTAGAGAAATCTCCTGCTTTCTGCATTGCCACAGTATGGGCAGCAGAGAGAAATTGTTTAGAAATTTCGTGAAATATCTGTAAATAGCTGGCAATGTCTGTGGCTACTACTGTAGAACTCTTCAGTCTCAGCAGGAGATGATGCCTATTGGGATTAAGAAAACAAATACTTTATTAGATATGGAGGGTCTCATTAAGGGTAAAAAAAGACAGTGTGTTTTTCTGTGTTACAGAAAGGGAGTTTCTTAAGTCAGGAGGGGAGAAGTTAATTGGTGGTGTGGCATGGGAGTGCAGAAGCATGTGTCTCCAATTATAGTTACCTAGTGCTAGCCTTTGCAGATAGATATCTTGCTTTTAGATCAAGGAGCAGATGACTACAAAACTAGATCATTTTTTTCTATTAGAACACTTCTGTCTCAGCAGAAGTCAGTGCCTATTGGGATTAGAAAACAGATACTTGATTGGTAGTGGGGATCACATCTAGGGTAAATGCATGAAATTATGTGTGTTTTCTGTGTTAGGAAAAGGGAGATATGTCAGCTAGGCAGAAGTTAGTTGAGTGTGTAGCTTAATTCAAAAGTTGGTGTCTAAAATTATAGTTCCCTATTTCTAGCCTTGGCAGACAGAACTCTTGCTTTTAGAGAATGGAGCATCTGACTGCAAAACTAGAACTTAATTTTACTAATAGAACACTTCTATCTCAGCAGAAGACAGGGCCTGTTGTGATTAAGAAAACAGATACTTTATTAGAAGTGGGAGGTCTCATTTAGTGTAAAAAAAAAAGTCAGAGTGTTTGCTGTGTTGCAGAAAGGGAGCATATTAAGTCAGGAGTTGAGAATTTAATTGGGGATATGGCATAGAAGTACAAAAGTAACTGTCTTCAATTACAGTTCCCGAGTGCTAGCCTTGTCAGAAGGAAATCTAGTTTTTAGAACAAAGAGCAGCTGACTGGAAAACTAGAACTTTTTTTTACTAATAAAACACTTCTATTTTAGCAGAAGTCAGTGCCTGTTGAGATTAAGAGAACAGATACATAATTAGTAGGGGTGGTCTCATCTAGGGTAGAAAAAATTGAATTCTGTGTGTTTTTCTGTGTTAGGGAAAGGGAGTTTCTTAAGTCAGCAAGGGAGTAGTTAATTGGGGTGTGGCTTACAATAGAAAAATACATGTCTCCATTTACAGTCCCCAGCGTTAGCCTTGACAGACAGAAATCTTGCTTTAGAAAAGTGCATCTGACTACAAAACTAGAACTTTTACTAATAGAACTGTTCTGTCTCAGCAGGAGTCAGTGCCTGTTGGGATTAAGAAAAAGAGAGTTTATTGGAAATTGGGTGCCTAATTTAGGGTAAAAAAGAAAATCAGTGTGTTTTTCTGTGTTAGGAATGTGAGTTTCTTAAGTCCAGAGGGAGAAGTTAATTGGAGGTGTTGTGCAGGAATACAAAAGAAGTGGGTGTCTCCAATTACAGTTCACTTGTGCTACCCTTGGGAGACAGAAATCTTGCCTTAGGGCAAGGTGCAGCTGACTACAAAATAGAACTTTTCTTGCCAATAGAACACTTCTGTCTCAGCAGTAGTCAGTGCCTGTTGGGATTAAGAAATCAGATACTTGATTAGTAGTGGGGTTCTCATATAGGGTAGAAAAATGAAATAATGTGTGTTTTTCTGTGTTAGGGATATTGAGTTTTCAATGTCAGTAAGGAGAAGTTAATTTGGGGTGTGTCTTAGGATACAAAAGTAGGTGTCTCCAATTACAGTTCCTAGCATTAGCCTTGACAGACAGAAAATTTGCTTTTAGAGAAAGGAGCATCTGACTGCAAAACTAGAACCTTTTTCTAATAGAACTGTTCTATCTCAGCATAAGTCTTTTCCTGTTGGAATTATGAAAATGGATACATTATTAGAAGTGGGGGTCTCATTTAGGGTAAAACAAAAGAAATTCAGAGTTTTTCTGAGTTATGAAAAGGGAGTTTCTTAAATCAGGAGGGAGAGGTTAATTGGAGTGTGTTTAGAGTACAAAAGCAGGTGTCTCCAATTACTGTTCACTACCGAAGACTTGGCTGACAGAAATCTTGCTTTTAGAGCAAGGAGCAGCTGATTACAAAACCAGAACTTTTTACTAATAGAACACTTGTATCTCAGCATGAGTCATTGCCTGTTGGGATTAGGAAAACAGATACTTTATTAGAAGTGGGTGTCTCATTATGGTAAAAAAAGAAGAAAGTCAGTGTGTTTTTCTTTTTTAGGGAAAGGGAGCTTCTTAAGTCAGGAGGCAAAAGTTCATTTGTGGTGTGGTTTAGGAGTACAAAAGCAGGTGTCTCCAATTACATTTCCCTAGTGCTAGCCTTGGCAGACAGAAATCTTGCTTTTAGAGCAAGAAGCAGCTGACTACAAAATTAGAAATTTGTTTTTACTAATAGAACACTTGTATCTCAGCAGGAGTCAGTGCCTGCTGGGATTAAGAAAACAGATACTTTATTAGAAGTGGGGGTCTCATTAGTGTAAACAGATATAGTCAGGGGGCAGGATTCTCAAAGAAAGCCGAAATTCCCATAGCTACAGGAAAAAGGCTTGCTGCAGTGCAGAAATGCAACTGCGTTGTATTCTCAATGAAAACCAGCGCAGCTGCAGATTTCCATAGAAAGTGCTGCAGGTGTGCCAATTTAGCTGCCGCAGGACTTGTGCAAGTGCTGTGAATCCGCAGCTGCAGAGGCTGTGAAGCCACAGTAATAGGGAACCACTAGTTGAAGCAGCAGACTGTAACAGTGCTGCTATAATATGAGGTTGACAGCACACACAGAGACCAGCAACCAGTCCCCAACTGGGACCACAGCAGCACCACAGGTACCTGTGAAACCCTGGCACTAGAGTGGCTGACTGTCCCTGCTGGTCGTCCCTCCCTGAGGTGTTCCTGTAGTCTGGGGTAGCACTCACTTCTGGCTGGTCAGGCTCTACTGCTTGTTGTGCTCTGTCATAGGCTGCACTGAGTCTAGTGGTTGATTCCTGTTGCAATAGAATGGAAATGTGTGCTTTCAGTGCTGTAACATCAGCCACTGTGATACTGTCTGAGATGCTTTACCTGTGGCACACCTCCACCTTAATTGATTCCAATTGCTGGGGCACTTCTGCAGTGCGCTGAGGGAGAGTTACGCCTCTTTCCACTGTGTGTTACATTTTTTCCTCAGCTGTGGGAAAAACCTGGCTGTAAATAGCCTCTCAGGGGCTGCGCTTCACTGATCTCACACCTTTTTGTCCTGAAGGACTTCTGCAGCTGCACTTTTTTCCACAGTCCATAGTGGTTTTTCCTGCAGCTGCAGGGGTTTTTGTGAATAGCTTTTGGAGCAAACTCCCCTTTTTTTCCATAGCTGAGTGAGTTTTGGGGTCTTAGGGAAGGTTTTGCACCTTCTGAGAGCTTTGAGAATCCTGCCCCATGTGTTTTTCTTTGTTAGGAAAGGAGTTTTTTAGTCAAGAGTGGAGAAGTAAATCTGGGGTGTAGCACAGAAGTACAAAGGCAGGTATCCCCAATTACTGCTCCCTAGTTCTAGCCTTGCAGACAGAAATCTTGCTTTTAGAGAAAGGAGCATGTGACTACAAAACTAGAACTTTTTACTAATAAAAACCTATCTCAGCAGGAGTCAGTGCTACTGGGATTAAGAAAATAGATACTTTATTAGAAATGGGTGGTCTCATTTGGGGGAAAAGAAAGAGTGTTTTCTGTGTTATGGAAAGGAGTTTCTTAAGTCAGGAGGGGAGAAATTTATTGGGGTCTGTGTTAGGGGTACAAAAGACAGGTCAGTTCTGCTAGCCTTGGCAGACAGAACCTTGCTTTCAGAGCAAAGAGCAGCTGACAACAAAAGTAGAACTTTATTTTCTAATAGAAAACATCTCTCTCAGAAGAGTCAGTGACTGTTTGGATTAAGAAAACATACTTTCTGAGAAGTGGGGTCTCATTTGGGTAATAAAGAAAGTCAATGTGTTGTTTGTTAAAGAAAAGGAGTTTCTTAAGTCAGGAGGGGTGAAGTTAATCGGGTATGATATAGAAGAACAAAAACAGGTGTCTCCAATTACAGTTCCCTAGTGCTAGCCTTGGCAGACAGACATCTTACTTTTAGAGTAAAGAGGAACAAACTACAAAATAAGAAATTTTTTCACTAATTGAACACTTCTATCTCAGCAGGAGTCAGTGCCTGTTGGGATTAAGAAAACATATAGTTTATTGGTGGTTGGAAGTCTCATTTAGAGTAAAAAAAGAAAGTCAGTGTGTTTTCTCTGTTGGGAAAGAGTTTCTGAAGTCAGGAGGGGACATGTTAATTGGAGTATGGCATTAGAGTACATAAGTTAGTGTCTCCAATAATAGTTCCCTGGTGATAGCCTTGGCATATAGAAATCTTGCTGTTAGAGAAAGGAGAATCTGACTACAAAACTAGACCTTTTTTCCTAATAGAGCACTTCTTTCTCAGCAGGAGTCATTGCCTGTGATGATTAAGAAAACGGATACTTTATTAAAAGTGGGAATCTCATTTAGGGTAAAAAAAGAAACTCTGTGTTTTTCTGTGTTATGGAAAGGGAGTTTCTTAAGTCAGGAGGGGAGAATTTAATTGGGGTGTGTCTTAGGAATGCAAAAGCAGGTGTCTCCAATTACACTTCACTACTCCTATCCTTGACAGACAACAACCTTGTTTTTAGAGCAAGGAGGATCTGACAACAAAACTAGAACTTTATTTTACTAATAGAAAACATCTCTGTTAGAAGGAGTCAGTGCCTGTTGGGATTAAGAAAACATATACAGTACTTTATTAGAACTGTGGGTCTAATGTACGGTGAAAAAAGAAAGTCAGTGTGTTTTTCTGTGTTCAGGAAAGAGAGTTTCTTAAATCGGGAGGAGATCCATTAATTGGGGGTGTGGCTTAGAAGATCAAAGCAGGTGTCCCAATTACTGTTCCCCACTGCTAGCCTTGGCAGACAGAAAACTTCCATTTAGAGCAAGGAGCAGCTGACTACAGAACCAGAACCTTTTTTACTAATAGAGCACTTCTAGCTCAGCAAGAGTCAGTGCCTGTATGGAAAAAGAAAACACATATTTATTTTTGGAGTGAGGTTCTCTTTAAGGTAAAAAAAAGAAAGTCAGTGGGCCGGATATTCAAAAGGGTTGCGCAATGCGCAATAGGGTTGCGCCAGCACAAGTCAGAAAATGCACCATTCTGCGATATTCAGCAGGAGGCAGTTCCGCCACTGAAAACATGCTGAGCAACATCGCAATGATAATAAAGACATGTGCAACCGAAGGGGGTGGAACCATGCATAAAGTGCTCAGTGCGATGTTCAAAGACTTGCGCAATGCACAACAGTGGAGTAGGCGGAAGTTGCACCATAGCGGAAATGAGCCAAAATAAAAAGGAAAAAAAGAGTAAGGAAGAGGTGCAAGAACGCTACAGGGAAGTCACATGAGGCAGGGAGAGAGACAGAGAAAGAGGGAGAAAGAGGGCAGGCCAGGGAAACAAAAACATGGAATAGGGGCTAGGGAAGGCATGTGGGGCCACAGAGTGCAGAGGCCAGTAGGTGTACCCGGTGCAGTGGAGGTAGCAGTCAGGACAGCTGGGGTAACAAAGCAACAACAGCTTGGGGGGAACACAAGCCAGGGACATGGACAGTGCCACCTTCCACATGGAAGTTGTAATGAGGGGGGTGAGAAGGCATGCTGCAGGGGACATGGCCATGGAAGGGCCCGTCGGCTGTACGCCCCCAACAGGCAGTACCAAACCCGCACCAGCTTTGAGCTGTACACAGATGTCGAGATTGTTGGCCGGTATCGCCTGAACAGGGCAATACTGAGGCAATACTCTGTGAGCTGTGCAGTGATGTAATGCAGGCACCCACATGACGGAGTCATGCTCTGTCAGTGGAGACAAAGGTAACAGCCTGCATGTGCTTGCTTGCCACAGGGACCTTCCAGAGACCAACAGGGGACACCACAGGCATAACACAGTTGGCCACGTCATGCATCCTCACCCAGTTCCTCAACACACTGCTGCCACATGCTGCAGAGTACATCCATTTCCCCAGCACCGTGGCGGAGCACACAGCAAACATACAGGAGTTCCACAGGGTAGCACATATGCCTGGCATGCTAGGAGCGATAGACTGCACCCAGGTGGCCATTCACAAGCCACCTGGCCCTGATGGAGTCACCTACATGAATCAGAAGGGATATGCCAGTGTCAACTGCCAGGTGGTGTGTGATGCCAGTGGGCACATCATCAATGTCTGTACCACGCACCCTGGGGGAGCACATGATTCCATCATCTGGTACCAGTCGGCACTGTGCCATCAATTCAAGAGTGCGGATATCCCCACAGGTCATCTAGTGGGTGAGTATGCATGTAGAACTGACAAATCGTGGGCAGGGGGGGTAAGCCAGAGGTGCCATGGGTGTGGCACACAGGGTTTGGGGCAGTCTGAGCCTGAACAAGACATTAACCTCCACTATCTCCACACAGGTGACAGTGGATACCCACTCTGTCCCTGGCTGCTCACACCCTACCGGCAGTCCACGACCCCATCGCAGCAGCGCTTCAAAGAGCCACATGCCACCACATGCAACATCATTGAGTGGGTGTTTGGGATGCTCAAGGCATGTTTCCATTGCCTGGACACCTCTGACAGTGCCCTACAGTATAGACTCTCAAAGGCCTGAGGGATATTCCTGGCCTGTTGTATCTTGCACAACATGGCCAAAGACTGTGGGATAGCCATACAGGTCGAAGAGGTGGACAGTGGTGGGACGACGGTGACGCCAGTGATGATGGGGATGGGCAGCCCCCCCTTGGCCGACGGGATCCCCGACTGATCCAGCTGGCCCAGCTGCACTGGGACACCATCACAGAGGAGCACTTCAGCAAACACAGGTAAGTCATGGAGCCATGTGCAACCACCAGTGGCTAGGGCATAACCCACGTACACACATGGAAACACACCATGGGTGCATGCTGGCAAGGGATGTGGCAGGGCACAGAAGCACACACATACAACCAGGGAAGGGTGAACAGTAACATGCCACATGGACGGACACACACACACGCACACACAATAGGCACAAAGTGCATAGGGGTCAGGTGCAAAACAGAGCCGGAACACAAACACTAGCAACACACATGTTCACAGGCCACCACATCCACTGACTGTCTATGTGCATGTGTCAGATGCTGGGCACCATCGTACTTTGGTGTACAGTGCAATGCAGGCATCATCATGCACACGTACCTGTGGACAGCAGTCAGGAGGGTGTGCAGGTGGACTGTGTGTCTGAGTGTAGGTCTGGGCACCCACCAGTGCACTGCCCACCAAAACTCACAATGCACACAGGGCAGCACCAGACAGTGCCCGCACTGGGAGACAGGTCTGTCTTGCGGCACAGTGCCACGTCCGCCTCAGATGCATGGGCAGCCCCACCAAGACCCAGCAGCACTGGCAGGCTGAGCATGGGCCTCATGGGGTGGCACCGATGGTCCACCAGGGGTTCCACTGCATGAACGTGACCGTGCCCGCACAGGTGTCTGCAGCACAACAAACATACCTGCACTAGGAGTGCTTGGGATGCCCACAGCTGAACCCAGCATCAACAGGGTGGGTGTCGCACGACACCAGGAATGGGGAGTGGATAGTGAACTGTGCAGTGTGAGTGACACAAGGGCACCTGTCTGTGTGCCTATTGAGGCCATAACAGCGACCAAAGCCTGTGTTTGCCTGTCAATGGCAGCGGTCACATCCTCCCGCAAATGGTCAATCTGTGACAGGATCCTATCGGTGTCCCTGCTGTGTCACTCCTTGACCAGCTCCAGAGCCACACACACTGCCTCCACGGATGTTGCAAGCCGCATCTGCTGCTGTACTGATGCCTGCAGTAGGCTGGTGTGCTCGTCAAAGAGGTTGTCTGCCACCTCGGCAACCTGTCCCTCAGGGTATGGAAGGGCCTGATGTTCAGCACCCATTGAGGGTGAGCGCTGCTCATCAGGACCAGGTATGGGCAAGTCCACAGGTGGTGCACAGATGCCACCGCTGAACCCTGAACCCCCAGTCAGGGCGGGTGACTGCTGCTGCTGCCCCTCTGCCTGCTGTGCCCAAGGGATCGGTTGTTCCACCACTGCAGATGCAACAGTGCCACTGACCTGACCAGCCACCGGTGCTGCCCCACTGGTGCTGACAGGCACAGCCTGGGACTGTGCTGACATGCTGGCACACATGTCGGAACCAGCCATGTCCATGGGCGTGAGCTGGCCTGCTGTGTGTCCATTCCATGGCACACACATGTCACTGTCCATAAAGGTCATTGCATCATCAATGGTGCAGGTCTGTGCCACAGCCACAACATGCTGGCATCCTTGGACACCAGACCACTGAGACACAGGAAGGGCCTCCCCCACACCTGTCTCAATGACATCAGTGTTGACAGCCAGGCGGACCCAATGTTGCAATGCACGCTGGCTACCTGCGGAGGTGGATGGTCCCTCATCCAATTCCAGATGGCTGTCCGCAGTGGACAGACCCTATACCGTTGACCCCTGCAGATGCGCAGGATCTGTAACAGAAAGTAAGGACACGTTAGTGCATGTGGTTTACCCTCCCCCCGACAGACCATGACGTACCATGCAGTGATGGGCAACCACCTGTCTGGAAGCCACCTCCTGGAATGCCCTCAATGGCACTGCGCTGCATGCTTGCAGCAAGCCTGTCCTCTGCCGGAGTCAGCTGCACCACCTCTGGCTGGCTCCCACCTGTTGCAGCACATGCCGCCCTGATGGCAGCCACCTTCTCCTTCACCCTCCTCCTGTTGGTACCCATCTTCTTCTTACACTCCTGCACAGAGCGCTGGTGGCTGCTGTGCAGGTTGACGGCATGTGCCACCCCCTCCCATGCAGCAGCACATGCCTGAGGGGTGCCCCGCCGTCCACTGACCACTGGCTCCTGATCGATGTAGGTCTCGAAGAGTGCCTCCATCTCGGCCTTGGTAAAATTGTGCCTCCTCTTCCGCCCACCATCGCCCTCCTCACCCGGTCCTTGCGCGGTCATTTTTTAGCCTATATGGGTGACAGTCGTTACCTGTGGCTATGCAGTACAAAGCAAGTCCCTGATACCACAGTCCAGAACACCACACAGCATGCAACTCACCAATAAATTGCAGTAACCGAATATGGCCACTGCAGAACAGTGTCACATTTTTATAGCGCAATCCATGCAAATTAGGTGTGGAGCAACTTTAATGAGATGCAAATCACACTCTTGCTCCATTGAATGGCTGATCGGATGATTTGCATATGACTGCTGAATATTGCGCTTTTGCGCTTTGCACAATTGTGTTGAACGTGCTGACCTAATGGCGCAGTTCTGTGGTCTGCATAGTACACTGCACTGCACATGCCCAGGTAGCTTACGCAGGCATCTGCCGTGCTGATGACGTGCTGTGCACGGTAGGCAATTCAGGGCATGGCCACCATTGTGCCAGTGTTGCTATGGCGAGGGTCACTACAAGGCGCTGTGACACAACTGCGCAATAGTTTGCTGAGCCAATGGCACACAGGCAGCCATTGCACTAGATGCATAGACGTCCAATGGCACTGTGCGTGGCCTTGCACCAGAGACCTATGACCCTGTGCACGACCTTTGCCCCCTTAGCGCTATACGTCTGGCATGGCTGCACCTCTGTCGAGCTGTTTGGTGACAGTCACGGATGGGGAATAGTGGCGTAACACCTACAGCGATAGAGATGGTGGCGATGTACCATGCAGCACTTCCATCGTGGTGCGCCGCGACTGCGGAGCGCCTTATTGCCTACTATAGCATTAGAGATGGCACCGCACGGAGAGCCCCTCAGTGGAGTGCCTTGAGCTGGCCAACCTTGTGGCCATTGTGAAACCACTATATGGCCCAGGAGAACTGCCGGAACAGTGCAGGCACCGGTATGGGGACCCTAGACAAAGGGAGCCTGAGCCTTGCACATCTGCAGTGGTGTGCCAGGAGGGGCATGGTGCCTCATCCAGGTGGGTGATATGTCTACACACTTGTATGGTCCATATGGGTAACACTGTCTTATGTGTCCAGCGCATAGGGGAGGGATGGTCTAGGGTTGGCTGTGGCAGTGTTTACAGGGTATGGGATGGGTGGGTCTGGCTGGGTGGGTGAGCACACACATTGGAGCAGGAGGAATATGCATTGGGTTTGTACTGATGTGTTTCTCACCTTTTGTCTCCCACAGGCATAACCAAGCGGAGGAGGAATTTGGAGCAGCAGCAGAGGGTGGAGGACGCTGCACCGGGGCATGTCGGGGACCAACCCCAATGCCAGCAACATCCCAATGAGGGTGAGTACCATGACACCATGATTGCTATTGCATGCTGTGTGACAGGGTGGAAAGCAGGGCATGACCACCATCCATGGACACCACTGCCATGCACGTGACATGTGACAGTCAGCACTGTCCAGTGGCACTGCATGTCTGGGGTGTGTCAATGGTGGTCAGCGCGGCACTGGGCACATGGCTGTGGCACTGCCTGCCCACCGCATAGCCACGTTACTGTATGGCCTTGGTTGTGCTGTGCTGGACATGGGTGGTGGGTGTGTGCAGTGGTACACATGGCAGTTGCTGCCTGGTTGGGCATGTCTTGTGGACACGGTGACTGTGGGTGGGCACACACCATCACAGGAGCATGGCACATGGCTGTATGCCATGCATAATGAGTGGGCTGCAGGGGGATGGACAGTCACACCCATTGACTCTGATCCTTTATCCTAGGTGTGCGGATACTCCTGCGAATTCAGCAGTCCATCCAGAATCTTCTGCAGGTGGTACAAGAGTCCCTCGCCATCCTGAGGGATCTTCAGCAGCATGGGATGAGGAGGAGGAGGAGGAGGCAACCCAGGCCACAGCACCAGGCAGCAGAGGACCAGACTGGCCACCAGTGACTGCAGGCAACCTCCCCCCTTTTACCAACCCTCGCACCCCACCTTCCCTCTCCCATATGTTCGCCCCTTCCCCTTACCCACCCCCACCTTGTTCCTGTCCCTCCACTCCTTGTTTGTACATAGTTGTAAATAGTTGTTATTATATTTTTGAATACAGTTATTTTGATATGAATACTGTGGTGGTCTCTGATTTGCAGCTGGCTATAGATGCTTAGTTGCAGTGGTGTGCATGGCATCTGGGGTGGTTCAGTTATGGGTATGTGTGTGTGCGTGGGGAAGTGTCTCTGGTGTGGGAGTGGCTATCAGTCAGTATCTGTGGTGTGTGTGCTGTTCTCTGTGCATTGCATTACTGTGTGCAGTGGTCCATGGTGCCTGCTCTGTGTCCATTGTGCCCCTGTCAACCCGGCTCCTGGCCTGTGCAGCTGACACCCTTGCATGTCTGTGGCCTGTGAGGTCTGCTGCTTGTCAGTGGTGGCTGTCCCTGCAGGTCATCCACTGTGACCATCACAATGCTGAGTTGTCTCCTGTCAATGGTGTGGTGCATGTTTGCCTCGGGTGACACTGTGGCCTCCGCGGTTGCTGTCCCACCTCCATGCTGTAGAGTTCTGATTTCTGTTGGTCACCTCACACCATCTAGATGCCCCTCAGTCACTATTGGCCCCTTCCAGCACAGTCCGGTCCAAAACGGAGGGGCAGAGCACTAAGTCCCAGCTGCAATAAAAGAGTTAGACAAACTGCAATTGTACCAACACTCTGCATGTTCTTCAGGAACAACTACATCTTTAGATGGGCCTCAGCACCCTAGCGACCACAGAAATGGAGGATCAGACTGCAGTCCTTGGTAGGATCTGAGCAGGGAAACCTAGCCCCCATTTGTACAATTAAACTGGCAAGCAGCAGTTTTAAAGAGGCAGTACTGAGGCTTTAATAGCATTCTCAACGCCCGAAATTAATGGCCTACATCGAACACCAGTCAGCATGGAGCATTTAGCAAGCTCTGAAAGCTTTTAAGAACCCCCATTTGTAGGGGGCACCCTTCCGGCCTGGAAAGAACTTTGGTAACCGTGATCGTTATTTACCCTTAAATCACTTTATGCAAACAGTTTCGGTAACATTATGTCACACTTACATTACAAGCATTGTTACTGTATTCTTAATTTGCTACTGTTTATCAACCTACACACGGATAACCTTTTTTTATTAACTTAGGTCATTACTGCCTATGACACCTGGAGGGGGGGACCCTTCTTTCAGCTACTTGGCTACCTAAAGCAGGGTTCCATACTCAGTGGCAACTAACAGACTGGGTCATCCCCTGGCTAGCAGCAGCTTAGGACACATACACCCCTTTATGGACCACATTTATGACAGGTCCACAGACTGGACCCAGGAGACTCATAATCAACTTTACTACAGCCCATACTTCAGCTGAGTGCCTAGGGTCTGGGAAACCTGCTACAGGCCCTGATTCCATTTTCAGCCACATTGAGATAGTAGGGAGAACTCACAGTATTGGTGATCCTGTGCTCAGTACTGGGACAGACCCTTACAGGACCCACTCCACTTGGGTCAGTTGGGACAGTTCAGATACTAGCAAGGAACCATCAGGGCACTCAAAATATTCCTTGGCTCTGGCATATCACTGGCTTCCCCACATCACTTCCTTCAGAAAAGTCAGATAGTTCAGCCAGGCCAGACAGTTCAGCCAGCTCAAGGATCCCACCCTTCAGCTGAATGCCACCACTATCTCTGGGACCTGTTCAACAAAGCTGGGCTAGACAGCCAGACAGCTCAACTTCATCTCCAGAGTTGATTAGGGATTGCCCCAAATGTTGGTTCAGTTCATAAGAGGTATATTCAATATTATTCTCACTGTCCCTGACACAGACTGGCTATCATCTTTATGAGGGTTGAGGTTTTTTATTTGCTTGATGAAGAATCATGGTCTGCCCTTTCTGGCAGCTCTAGTCACAGGTCTGGGGGCATTAGGAGGTTTAGTTTATGTAAATTTGCCGATTGGGCAGGTGATTTCTGTGTATAGTTTTCATCTTTTGAATTGTTTTGTTGTATTTTTTATATACAGTTAATCTGAAGTTTTTTTCACAAATGTGGGAGGTGATGTCATCTGTTACAATCTTATGTTTGCCATGCAGTCCCAAATTCTCAATAGTACTTATCCTCTCTCTCAGTTCCATTGCTTTCACTTTGTTATCAATTTGTTATTGGTGGCTTTGCTTACAGCCATGGTTGGGCTAGTTGGTGTATGATTGAGTTGGGCTTGCAATCTTTGCACATACTGTAGAGATTGTCTGCTTGAACCCCATCAGAGAAACCCTGCTGCAGCCAGCCTCCCAACATCACTGTATGGGGAAAATCCAGTGGCATCACTTTTGGTGCAGTTATAAGCATGTACCAGGTGACTTGTTGATCCATCTAGTTTGCCTTAGGTGCAGTGTGCCAACATATCAAGCAATGTGCAGTTAAATCTTTCAAGCTGAGGATCTCCTGGGGGTGGTACTGGTGGTTCTTGACTTTCACACCTCTATGACAGGATTTTGTTTGTGGGTGGTTTCAAAATCTTTTCACTAGTTGAATGAATCCTGTTGTGCCCGATAGTGACAAAGAATTTTTCCAATGTACTTTAGCCACCGTGGTTGCTTGATCTTTAGTAGAAAGCCTGTATACCGGTAAATGACTGTGATACCAATATGTTGTTGATGTTTTCGATCTGGCTCTAGACCATGGAATCATGCAGAACAGTTCCATAGGGCACTAGTAGATATTGACCATGGGGTGCCTCTGAGGTGGGGCTTTCTTTGCAAACAGTGACCACAGGTCTTGACATACTGCTCCACATCTGCACTCATTTTGGCCGTGAATTGGGTCTGTACCAGGTCAAGAGTTCAGTTATGCCTGGATGCCCCCATGGTCATGCAGGGACCGCAACACCAGTTCTAAAACAGTGGCAACACCACTATTGTTTGTCTATCCAACCCTTTGTCCACAGCTCTATGTATAACAGTCTATTGTCAATTTCAATTTGGGCCTTTTATAAAACAGGGCAGTTTCAATTCAGTGACCGCAGTTGAGACATCTCCTGCTTGCAGGGCCTCCAAAGCAGTTTTATCATGGGTCTTCGGGATTGAGCCCATCGGAGACTATCATTGTCGAATCGGGGCAGTGCACTAGTGTCCAATGCAGAAAATGACAGTAAGGCAGGTAGGCAGTTCTTGGATGGCCGCAACCACCATGTGTCCACAGTATCAAAAGACACCAGTTTTCTTTTGTCAAATTTTGCAAAGGGTTTTGTGTCAGGTTCTGACAACCTAACCCAGTCATTTCTGGCACAGGCCTCCAGAGCAAACACATCTATATGGTTTAGGCCTGCCGGTACCAACAGGATAGTCGTAGGTAGCCAGGGCAGAGAGCCATTTATTGCCATTGGCATCCAGCTGGCTGGAGGTCGCACATGTGTCAGAAGATTGTTATCGTCTTTTACACCGCATCACATGTAGTCGTGGAATTGATCATCAATGGCCCACCAGGCCAGAACCTCAATTTATGCACTGATAGTTTGAGGTGTCAGACTTGCTGGTGAAAGCTACAGGTCTTAGCCCATTGGGTGTTCCTGATATAAGACAGACCCCAATCCCTGTAGACTGGCATCAGTGTGGGCTCTTTACGACCGGATCAGTGTGGGCCAGCACTGGGGCATGGGTGTTGATATATAATGTCATGGAAAGTTTCACACTCAGCAGTCCAGTAGTTTCGAACACATAATTCGGATGAAAAATTTTTCCATTCCAGAGCACAACTTTTTATACTTTTTGGTGAGGGTACCCTGAGGAGGTTATGAGGCAGATCACTGAGAATAGTCTTTAATAAACACCTATATTATCCATAAAACCCGGAACTGTTGCAGTTCTTTCAAATTCTTTGGCTGAGGCCAAGTATTAAGTGCCCACCTTGCTGGGGTCGGTCTCTATGCCTTCAGTGGATACTATGGTTCACATAGTTCACAGAGGTTTGAATGACTTATACTTGTCAATAGATAACCTAAGCCAAAACCCTCCAACCAATCCAGGACCTCAACAATGATGTCTGTGTTCTTCCAATGAGCTGCCAAACACCATGACATCATCCAAGTAAACCAGACACTCAAGCAAGTTCATACCCCACACAGCATGTTCCATCAGGCACTGAAAAGTAGTTGGGTACCGAGATCCATTGAGGCATCCAGATATACCATAGAACCTAGGGCACTAATGCGTCTTCTCTTAGTCCTCAGAGCCATTGATCATAGTACCCACGGAGATCTAACAGAGAACCACTTACTGCCATTCAGACAGTCCAAGGCATCCTGTGCGTGTATGGTATACTGGTCAGGATGGTCCACCGTTCAGAGTACGGGTAGCACACACATCTGAACAGCCCCATCTTTTCCTCACTACAACAATGGGAAGCATAATGGCTCCTGGATTCTTTATCACACCAGCAGCAAGTTCTTTGCAGATGCCATCTCACCTCGTCTACTGGCAGGGGCTAAGCACCGAGATTCTCTCAGAAAGGCCTTCATCATGCAGGTGAATGCAGTGTCCAGCCTCTGAAGAACCCACATCCCACTCTTTCAGGAAACCTGGTCTTTGGGCAAGTTTCACTGACTTTACCTTACCTTCTGCAGCAGGGTGTCATTGAAATCAAACAAGTCTGTGTGACTTGTGGTTCTTCCCCAAACCCTTGAGGAGCACTGTGGTATCCGCATAATGCATTAGCCAAGGTGTGGCGCCTATTTACTCAAATCTCTTTGTCAGACACATTATGAACTTGAACCATTACTCTCCTGGCATAAGCATGGGCCCTAGCAGGCAAGATACTGGGTTTAACCAGCAGTCCTCCAGGAAGCTTCCCTTCTCCAGGTGCATCCAGCATAAAGAGTTTATTTTTGACATCCTTTTTAAGCCGAACCTCCCCTTGCAAGACACACTGGGCATTTGGAGCTAATAGCAATGGCTCGGGATCCTTCCTCCAGACAATACCAACGAGGATTTCAGGTTCCTCCTGACTAGCTTTTCTCTGAGCCTCATAGGCCTTCTGGATCAAGATGGGTATACTGAGGGCTCGCCCAGTCCTAGACACCTGCTTTTCAGAACACAACTGGGCTAATCGCCCAAAAATGTGAGCATTGGTCCCAATCAACAAGGGCACCCCATCATACAGTACAGTGGGGGGGGCAGACTAAAGCCAAAGTTTCCACCTGTTCATCCACCACAGCCACAGAAGTGGGAAGTGACAGCCAGATCTGGATATACCCCAAATACAGGTGGCTGCTTGTCACTCAGCCCTCCTTGTGATATCCAGGATTGTAGTGGCACCTCAGGTATGTGCCTGATACCAGTCCTGAAACATAATGGTCACCTGAGTTTCACTCTCCAATACTGCTCAGTGGGAATCCCATTTACCTGCACTGGGTTTCCATCGAGGGGCCTGACCACATCAGACCACTCGAGGGGCACCGGAGTTAATAGTTGCCTGGGCATTGGCCCGGTCACAAATCTCTTCTGGGGTGGATGTGCCCTTCTATTATGCTGAATGATTAGTCTGTTGTTGACCTTCCTTACATTCTCCGGCAACTGGCATTCAGTCTGAAAGTGTCCATCCTCCCCACAATGAAAACAGAATTTGGGGTCCTGGGGGTCTCTATAGAGAGGGAAATACTTTATTGCTGGCAGCCCTCTGGGGGATGCGGGGATTCCCCTTGGCCAGGGCATGGGTTTTTAGATAACTCAGGTTCCCCAGGCCTAACAGGGTGGGTAGTGGATCATTTTAAGTCTCTCAGTAGTTCTTGTAAATTCCTGAACTCAATCTTCAAGTCACTTTCTACTTGGGGATCACAGGAAATGGCACACACCCCTACCAATCCCCGTAGCTCTGGGGATACATAAGGTCCTCCTGAAGGGTGGGTCTAATCATGTTGGTTCAGCACATACAAAGTCCCCCAGAATTAAGTGGGCACTCAGTAATGTGCACAGTGGTGTCACAAAGACCCCAGATTTTTCAGCAAGCCCAAAATGCATCCTCCTTGTGTGCAGAAAATTGGCAAGTGGTAACACAGTAAAATGAGGCTGTTTCAGGAAATACAAAGCCCACAGCATTAAGGGCACACTAAGTCATGCGTGCAGTGGTGGCACAGAGTCACCCGAGTTTTCTGCATTCTAAAAAGCATTTTCCTTGTGTGCATAAAATTGACAAGTGTTAACTCAGTGAAATGAGACTGTTTCAGCACATACAAAGCTCCCAGAATCAAGATAACACTCAGTCTTGCCCACATTGGTGGCACAGGAGTCCCCAGAATTTTCTGCTGGCCAAATATTCATCCTCCTTGTGTGCAGAAAATTGATAATTATTAACACAGTGAAATGAGACTGTTTCAGCACATACAAACTCCCTCAGAATTAAGGGAACCCTCAGTCATGCAGGCAGTGGTGGCACAGAGTCCCCAGATTTTTCTACATGCCCAAAATGCATCCTTCTTGTGTGCAGAAAATTGACATGTATTAAAGTGAAATGAGACTGTTTCAGCACATAAAGTCTCCCAGAACTAAGGGGACACTAGTTATGGGCTCAGTGGTGGGACTGAGTCCCCGGATTTTTGCTGCAGGTACAAAATGCATCCTCCTTGGGTGCAAAAAATTGACAAGTTGTAACACAGGGAAATGAGACTGTTTCAGCACATACAAAGTCCCCCAGAAATTAAGGGTGCACTCAGTCATGCACCCAGTGGTGGCACAGATTCCCAAGTTTTTTTCTGCAAGCCCAAAATGCATCCTTCTTGTGTGCAGAAAATTAACAAGTGGTAACACTGTGAAATAAGACTGTTTCAGCACATACGAAGTCCCCCAGAATTAAGGGTGCACTCAGTAATGTGCACAGTGGTGGCACAGAGTCTCCAGATTTTCTCTGCAGCCCCAAAATGCATCCTCCTTGTGTGCAGAGAATTTACAACTGGTAACACAGTGAAATGAAACTGTTTCAGCATATACAAAGTCCCCAAGAATTAAGGGCACACTCAGTCCTGGGCGCAGTGGTGGCACAGAGACCCAAGATTTTTTTTGCAGGCCCAAAATGCATCCTCCTTGTGTAAAGAAAATTGACATGTGGAAACTGTAAAATGAGACTGTTTCAGCACATGCAAAGTCCCCCAGAATTAAGGGCACAATAAGTAATGCATGCAGTGGCGGCACAGAGACCCCTGATTTTTTCTGCAAGCCCAAAATGCATCTTCCATGTGAGCAGAAAATTGACAAGTGGTAACACAGTGAAATTAGACTATTTCAGCAGATACAAAGTCTCCAGAACTAAGGGGGCACTAGGTCTTGCACACAATGGTAGCACAGAGTCCCCAGAACTTTCTGCAGGCCCAAAATTCATCCCCTTGTGTGCAGAAAATTGACATGAATTAACACAGAGAAATGAGACTGTTTCAGCACATTCAAAGTCAACCGGAATTAATGGTGCACTTAGTCATGCGTGCAATGTTGGCACAGAGTCCCCAGATTGTTTCTGCAGTCCCAAAATGCATCCCCCTTGTGTGCAGAAAATTGACAAGTGGTAACACAGTGAAATGAAACTGTTTCAGCCCATGCAAAGCCCCCAGAATTAAGGGCGCACTCAATCATGCACATAGTGGTGGCATAGAGTTGACAGGTTTTTCCACAGACCCAAAATGCATTCTCCTAGAGTGTAGAAAATTGACAAGTGGTAACACTGTGAAATGAGACTGCTTAAGCACATACAAAGTCCCCCAGAATTAATGGCACACTCAGTCATGCACGCAGTGGTGGCACAGAGTCCAATTAATTTTTCTGCTGGACAAAATTGCATCCTCCTTGTGTGCAGAAGATTAGCAAGTTGTAACAGAGTGAAATGAGACTTTTTTGGCACACACAAAGTCCCCCATAATTAATGGCACACTCAGTCATGCGTGCAGTGATCTAACAGACTCCTCAGATTTATTCTGCAGGCCCAATATGCATCCTCCTTGTGTGCAGAAAATTGACAAGTGGTAACAATGTGAAATGAGGCTGTTTCAGCACAAAGCCCCAGAATTAAGGGTGCACTCAGTCATGTGTGCAGCAGTGACACAGAATCCCCAGATTTTTTTCTGCAGGACCAAAATGCATCTTCCTTGTGTGCAGAAAATTGACAAGTGGTATCACAGTGAAATGAGATTGCTTCAGCACATACAATGTCCCCCAGAATTAATGGCGCACTCAGCCATGCTTGCAGTGGTTGCAAAGAGTCCCCAGATTTTTTGGCAGGACCAAAATGCATCCTCCTTGTGTGCAGAAAGTTTACAAGTGGTAACATAGTGAAATGAGAATGTTTCAGCAGATACAAACTCCCACAGAATTAAGGGAGCATTTAGTCATGCACACCGTGGTGGCACAGAATCCCCAGTATTTTTTCCAGCATGCCCAAAATGCAACCTCCTTGTGTGCATTAAATTGACAAGTGGTAACACAGTGAAATGAAACTGCTTCAGCACATACAAAGTCCCAAAGTATTAAGAGTGCACTTGGTCATGCAAGCAGTGGTGGCATATAGTCCTCATATTTTTCTGCAGGACCAAAATGCATCCTTCTTGTGTGCAGAAAATCGACATGTGGTAACACTGTGAAATGAGACTGTTTCAGCACAAAGTGCCCAGAATTAAGGGCGCACTTGGTCTAGTGCGCAGTGGTGGCACAGAGTACCCATATTTTTTCTGCAGGCCCAAATTGCATCCTCCTTGTGTGCAGAAAATTGACAAGAGGTAACACTGTGAATAAGACAGTTTCAGCACTTACTAAGTCCCCCAAAATTAAGGGTGCACTCAGTCATGCACCCAGTGGTGGCACAGAGTCACCAATTTTTTTCTGCAAGCCCAAGATGCATCCTCCTTGTGTGAAGAAAATTGACAAGTGGTAACCCAGTAAATTGAGATGGTTTCAGCACATACAAAGTCCTCTAGAATTAAGGGTGCACCAAGTCTTGCATGCAATTTTGGCAGAGAGACCCCAGATTTTTTCTGCAGGCCAAAATGCATCCTCCTTATGTGCAGAAAATTGAGAAATGGTAACACAGTGAAATTAAACTGTTTCAGCATATACAAAGTCCCCCAGAACTAAAGGCGCACTCAGTCATGTGCACAGTGGTTGCACAGAGTTCCTAGATTTTCTCTGCAGCCCCAAAATGCATCCTTCTTTTGTGCAGAAAATTTACAACTGGAAACACAGTGAAATGAGACTGTTTCAGCATATACAAAGTCCCCGAGAATTAAGGGCACTCTCAGTCATGTGCGCAGTGCTGGCACAGTTTCCCCAGATTTTAACTGCAAGCCCAAAATGCATCCTCCTTGTGTGAAGAAAATTGACAAGTGGTAACACAGTAAAATGAGACTGTTGCAGCACATACACAGTCCCGCAGAATTAAGGGCACAATAAGTCATGTGTGCAGTGGTGGCACAGAGACTCCTGATTTTTTTTTGTGGGGCCAAAATGCATCCTCCTTGTGAGCAGAAAATTAACAAGTGGTAAAACAGTGAAATGAGACTATTTCAGCAGATACAAAGCACCCCAGAATTAAGGGCACACTCACTCATGAGCACTGCGGTGGCACAGAGTCTGCAGATGTATGCAGCTGGCCCAAAATGCATCCTCCTTGTGTGTAGAAAATTGACAAGTGGTATCACAGTGGAATGAGACTGTTTCAGCACATACAAAGTCTCCCAGAATTAAGTTTGCACTCAGTCTTGCACACAGTGGTGGAACACAGTCCTCAGATTTATTTTGCAGGCCCAATATACATCTTTCTTGTGTGCAGAAAATTGACATGTATTAACAATGTGAAATGAGACTGTTTCAGCACATACAAAGTCAACCTCAATTAATGGTGCACTTAGTCATGTGTGCAGTGTTGGCACAGAGTTACCAAATTTATTTGGCAAGCCCAAATGCAGCATTCTCCGTGTGTGCAGAAAATTGACAAGTGGTAACACAGTGAAATGAGACTGTTTCAGCATATACAATGTCCACCAGAATTAAGAGCACACTCAGTCAAGCGCGCAGTGGTGGCACCACGTCCCAGATTTTTTCTGCAGTCCCAAAATGCATCCCCCTTGTGTGCAGAAAATTGACAAGTGGTATCACTGTGAAATGAGACTGTTTCAGCCCATGCAGAGTCACCCAGAATTAAGGGCGCACTCAATCATACGCGTAGTGGTGGCATAGAGTCCCCAGGTTTTTTCTGCAGACCCAAAATGCATTCTACTTGGGTGCAGAAAATTGACAAGTGGTAACACAGTGAAATGAGACTGCTTAGGAACATACAAAGTCCCCAGAATTAATGGCGCACTCAGTCATGCACGCATTGATGGCACAGAGTCCCCTGATTTTTTCTGCAGGACAAAACTGCATCCTGCTTGTGTGCAGATAATTGATAAGTGGTAACACAGTGAAATGAGAATGTTTCAGCATGTACAAAGTCCCCCATAATTAAGGGCGCATTCAGTCATGCACGCAGCGGTGGCACAGAGTCCCCAGTTTTTTTCCTGTATGCCCAAAATGCATCATCCTTGTGTGCATTAAATTGACAAGTGGTAAAACAGTGAAATGAGACTGTTTCATCACATACAAAGTCCCAAAGAATTATGGGTGAACTTAGTCATGTGCGCAGTGGTGGCACAGAGTCCCCAGATTTTTCTGCAGGACCAAAATGCATTCTCCTGGTGTGCAGAAAATCAACATGTGGTAACACTGTGAAATGAGACTGTTTCAGCACATACAATGTCCCCCATAATTAAGGGCGCACTCAATCTAGCGCGCAGGGGTGGCACAGAGTCCTCAGATTTTTCCCGCAGGTCCGAATTGCATCCTTCTTGTGTGCAGAAAATTTACAACTGGTAACACAGTGAAATGAGACTGTTTCAGCATATACAAAGTCCCCCAGAATTAAGGGCACACTCAGTCATGTATGCAGTGGTGGCACAGAGATCCCAGATTTTTACTGCAAGCCCAAAATTCATCCTATTTGTGTGAAGAAAATTGACAAAGTGGTAACGCAGTAAAATGAGACTGTTTCAGCACAAAGTCCCCCAGAATTAAGGGTGCAATAAGTCATGATGCAGTTTAGTCAAGGACAACCCTGATTTTTTTGGCAGACTCAAAATGCATCTTCCTTGTGTGCAGAAAATTGACAAGTGGTAACACAGTGAAATGAGACTGCTTAAGCAGATACAAAGTCCCCCAGTATTAATGGCGCACTCAATGATGCACACATTGATGGCACCGAGCCCCTGATTATTTCTGCAAGACAAAATTGCATTCTCCTTCTGTGCAGATTAACAACTGGTAACACAGTGAAATGAGACTGTTTTGGCACATACAAAGTCCCTCATCATTAATGGTGCACTCAGTCATGAGCGCAGTGGAGGAACGGAGTCCTCAGATTTTTTCTGTAGGCCCAATATGCATCCTCCTTGTGTGCATTAAATTGATAAGTGGCAACACAGTGAAATGAGAGTGTTTCAGCACATACAAAGTCCCCCAGAATTAAGGGCGCACTCAGTCATGCATGCAGTGGTGGCATAGATTCCCCAGCTTTTTCTGCGGACTCAAAATGGATTCTCCTTGTGGGTAGAAAATTGACAAGTGGTAACACAGTGAAATGAGACTGTTTCAGCACATACAAAGTCCACCAGAACTAAGGGTGCACTCATTCATCTGTGCAGTGGTGGCAGAGAGTGCACTGAATTTTCCTTCAGGCCCAAAATGCAATCTCCTCCTTATGTGCAGAAAATTGACAGTTGGTAACACAGTGTAATAAGACTGCTTAAGCACTCACAAAGTCTCCCAGAATTAATGGCGAACTCAGTCATGCCTGCAGTGGTGGCACAGAGTCCCCAGATATTGTTCTGCAGGACAAAATGCATCCTCCTTGTGTGCAGAAAATTGACAAGTGGTAACACAGTGAAATGAGACTGTTTCAGCACTACAAAGCCCCAAAGAATTAAGGGTGCACTCAGTCATGTGTGCAGTGTGGCATAGAGTCCCCAGATATTTTCTGAAAGCCCAAAATACATCCTCCTTGTGTGTAAAAAATTGTCAAGTGGTAACACAGTGATATGATACTGTTTCAGTACATACAAAGTCCCACAGAATTATGGGCGCACTCAATCTAGCATGCAGTGGTGGCACAGAGTCCCCAGATTTTTTCTGCAGGGCCATATTGCATCCTCCTTGTGTGCAGAAGATTAACAAGTGGTAACACAGTGAAATGAGACTGTTTTGGCACATACAAAGTACCCCATAATTAATGACGCACTCAGTCATGCACACAGTGGTGGAACACAGTCCTCAGATTTATTTTGCAGTCCCAATATACATTCTTCTTGTGTGCATAAAATTGGCATGTATTAACAATCTGAAATAAGACTGTTTCAGCACATACAAAGTCCCCGAGAATTAATGGAGCACTAATCATGGGCTGAGTGGTGGGATAGAGTCGCCAGATTTTTTTTGCAGGCCCAAAATGCATCCTTCTTGTTGGCAAAAAATTCACAATTGGTAACACTGGGAAATGAAACTGTTTCAGCATAAGGCTAAAGTCCCCCAGAATTGGCACTTAACTGGGCGCCACAGCAGTGCTGGCACAGAGTCCCAGGTTTTTTCTCTGCAGGCCCAAATGAATCTTCTTGAGTGCAGAAATTGACAAGTGGTAACAGAGTGAAATGAGACTGTTTTGCACATACAAAGACCAAAAGAATTATGGTGTACTCATTCATGGACACACAGTGGTGGGCACAGAGTCCCTTTTAATTTTGTTAGGACCAAATGCATCCTCCTTGTGTGCAGGAAACGACATGGGTAACACTGTGAAATGAGACTGTTTCAGAACAAACAAAGTCCCCCAGAATTAAGGGCGCACTCTTTCATGTGTGCAGTGGGGGCTCAGAGTCCGCAGATTTTCGCTGCAGGCCTAAAATGCATCCCCCATGTACGCAGAAATTGACAAGTGGTATCACAGTGGAATGAGACTGTTTCAGGACATGCAAAGTCTTCCAGAATTAAGTTTGCACTCAGTCTTGCACAAAATGGTGGCACATAGTCCCCAGAATTTTCTGCAGGCCCAAAATTCATCCTCCATGTGTGCAGAAAATTGACATGAATTATCACAGTGAAATGAGTCTGTTTCAGCACATACAAGGTCAACCTGAATTAATGGTACACTTAGTCATGCGCGCAGTGTTTGCACAGAGTCCCCAAATGTTTTCTGCAAGCCCAAAATGCAGCATCCTGCTTGTGTGCAAAAAATTGACAAGTGATAACAAAGTGAAATGGGACTGTTTCAGCACATACAATGTCCCCCAGAATTAAGGGAGCACTCAGTGAAGCATGCAGTGCTGGCACAGAGTCCCCAGATTTTTTCTGCAGTCCCAATATGCATCCCACTTGTGTGCAGAAAATTGACAAGTGGTAATACGATGAAATGAGACTGTTTCAAGCAATGCAAAGTCCCCCAGAAATAAGGGCACACTCAATCATGATGGCAGTGGTGGCATAGAGTCCCCAGGATTTTTCCGCAGACCCAAAATGCATTCTCCTTGTGTGTAGAAAATGGAAAAGTGGTAACACAGTGAAATGAGACTGTTTCATCCCTTACAAACTCCCAAAGAATTAAGGGTGCACTAAGTCATATGCGCAGTGGTGGCACAGAGTCCCCAGATTTTTCTGCAGGACCAAAATGCATCCTCCTTTTGTGCAGAAAATCAGCATTTGGTAACAGTGTGAAATGAGACTGTTTCAGCACATACAAAGTCCCCTAGAATTAAGGGCGCACTCAGTCTAGCGTGCAGTGGTGACACAGAGTGCCCTGATTTTTTCTGAAGGACAAAATTGCACCCTCCTTTTGAGCAGAAGATTAGCAAGTGGTAACACAGTGAAATGAGACTGTTTTGGCACATACAAAGTCCCCCATAATTAATGGCGCACTCAGTCATGCGCGCAGTGGTGGAAGAGAGTCCTCAGATATATTCTGCATGCCCAATATGCATTGTCCTTTTTGTGCAGAAAATTGACAAGTGGTAAGACAGTGTAATGAGACTGTTTCAGCACATGCTAAGTCCCCAGAATTAAGGGTGCACACAGTCATGCATGCAGCAGTGGCACAGAATCCCCAGTTGTTTTTCTGCAGACCCAAAATGCATCATCCGTGTGTGCATAAAATTGACAAGTGGTAACACAATGAAATAAGATTGCTTCAGCACATGCAACGTCCCCCAGAATTAATGGCACACTCAGCATTGCTCGCAGTGGTGGCACAGAGCTCAAGATTTTTCTGCAGGACCAAAATGCATCCTCCTTGTGTGCAGAAAATTGACAAGTGGTAACACAGTGAAATGAGACAGTTTCAGCACATACAAAGTCCCCCCAAAATTAAGAGTGCACTCAGTCATGCACCCAGTGGTGCCATAGAGTCCCCAGATTTTTTCTGCAATCCCAAAATGCATCCTCCTTGAGTGCAGAAAATTGACAAGTAGTAACTCAGTAAATTGAGGATGAATCCATACATTCAAGTTCTCCCAGAATTAAGGGTGCTCTAAGTCATGCGTGCAGTGGTGGCAGAGAGACGCCAGTTTTATTCTGCAGGCCAAAATGCATCCTCCTTGTGTGCATTAAATTCATAAGTGTATCACAGTGAAATGAAACTTTTTCAGCACATACAAAGTCCCCCAGAATTAATGGGACTCTCAGTCACACACGCCGTAGTGGCACAGAGTAACTACATTTTTCTGCATGGCCAATATGCATCCTGCTTGTGAGCAGATAATTGACAAGTGGTAACACAGTGTAATGAGACTGCTTAAGCATCCACAAAGTCCCCCATAATTAATGGCGCACTCAGTCATGCACGCAGTGGTGGCACAGAGTCCCCAGATATTGTTCTGAAGAACAAAATGCATCCTCCTTGTGTGCATTAAATTGATAAGTGGTAACACAGTGAAATGAGAGTGTTTCAGCACATACAAAGTCCCCCAGAATTAAGGGCACACTCAGTCATGCACGCAGTGGTGGCACAGATTCCCCAGCTTTTTCTGCGGACCAAAATGCATTCTCCTTGTGGGTAGAAAATTGACAAGTAGTAACACAGTGAAATGAGACTGTTTCAGCACATACAAAGTCCACCAGAAGTACGGGTGCACTCATTCATCTGCGCAGTGGTGACAGAGATTGCACAGAATTTTCCTTCAGGCCCAAAATGCACCCTCCTTATGTGCAGAAAATTGACAGTTGGTAACACAGTGTTATAAGACTGCTTAAGCACACACAAAGTCTCCCAGAATTAATGGCGCACTCAGTCATGCATGCAGTGGTGGCACAGAGTCCCCAGATATTGTTCTGCAGGACAAAATGCATCCTCCTTGTATGCAGAAAATTGACAAGTGGTAACACAGTGAAATGAGACTGTTTCAGCACATACAAAGTCCTCCAGAGTTAAGGGAGCACTCAGTCAAGTGCGCGGTGCTGGCACAGAGTCCCCAGATTTTTTCTGCAGTCCCAAAATGCATCCCCCTTGTGTTCAGAAAATTGACAAGTGGTAATACAGTGAAATGAGACTGTTACAGGCAATGCAAAGTCCCCCAGAATTAAGGGTGCACTCAATCATGCACGCAGTGGTGGCATAGAGTCCCCAGGTTTTATCTGCAGACCCAAATGCATTCTCCTTGTGTGTAGAAAATTGAAAAGTGGAAACACAGTGAAATGAGACTGTTTCAGCACATACAAAGTCCCCCAGAATTAAGGGCGCACTCAGTCTAACACGCAGTGGTGGCACAGAGTGCCCTGATTTTTTCTGAAGGAAAGAAATTGCATCCTCCTTTTGAGCAGAAGATTAGCAAGTGGCAACACAGTGAAATGAGACTGTTTTGGCACATACAAAGCCCCCATAATTAATGGTGCACTCAGTCATGGGTGCAGTGGTGGAAGAGAGTCCTCAGATTTATTCTGCATGCCCAATAAGCATTGTTCTTTGTGTAGAAAATTGAAAAGTGGAAATGCAAAATGAGACTGTTTCTATTACACAAATTCTGAGAATTAAGGGCGCATCTAGTCATGTGTGCAGCGGTGGCAACAGAATCCTCAGTTTTTTTTTCTGCAGACCCAAAATGAATTTTCCGTGTGTGCAGAAAATTGACAAGTGGTAACATAATGAAATGAATTGCTCAGCACATGCAACGCCCCTGTGAATTAATGTATACACCTAGCATTGTCTCAATGGTAGCACAGAGCCCAAGATTTTTCTGCAGGACCAAAATACATCCTCCTTGTGTGCAGAAAATTGACAAGTGGTAACACAGTGAAATGAGACTGTTTCAGCACATACAAAGTCCCCAGAATTTAGAGTGCACTCAGTCATGTGTGCAGCGGTGGCACAGAAACCCCAGATTTTTCTGCAGAACCAAAATGCATCCTCCTTTTGTGCAGAAAATTGACACCTGGTAACACAGTGAAATGAGACTGTTTCAGCAAATACAAAGTCCACCTGAAATTAAAGGTGCACTCAGTCATGCACTCAGTGGTGGTACAGAGTCCCCAGATTTTTTCTGCAGGCCCAAAATGCATCCTCCTTGTGTGCAGAAAATTGACAGGTGGTAACACTGTGAAATAAGCCTGTTTCAGCACATACAAAGTCCCCCAGAATTAATGGTGCAATAAGTCATGCATGAATTGGTGGAACAGAGGCCCCTTATTTTATCTGCAGGCCCAAAAAACATCCCTCCTCTGTGCAGAAAACTGACAAGTGGTCACACAGAGAAATGAGACTGTTTCGGCCCATGCAAATTCCCCAAGAATTAAGGGTGCACTCAATCAAGCGCGCAATGGTGGCATAGAGTCCCTAGGTTTTATCTGCAGACCCCAAATGCATTCTCCTTGTGTGAAGAAAATTGACAAGTGGTAACACAATGAAATGAGGCTGCTTACGCATATACAAAGTCCCCCAGAATTAATGGCATACTCAGTCAAGCACGCAGTGGTGGTACAGAGTCCCCTGATTTTTTCTGCAGACCCAATGTGCATCCTCCTTGTCTGCAAAAAATTGACAAGTCATAACACAGTGAAATGAGACTGTTTCAGAACATGCAAAGTCCCCAGAATTAAGGGCGCACTCAGTCATGCGTGCTGCGGTGGCAGAGAATCCCCAGATTTTTTTCTGCAGACCCAAAATGCATCTTCTTGTGTGCAGAAAATTCACAAGTAGTAACACAGTGAAATGAGAATGTTTCAGCACATACAAAGTTCTCCTAGAATTAAGGGTGCATTCAGTCATGCACTCACTGGTGGCACAGGGTACCCAGTTTTTTCTGCATGCCTAAAATGAATCATGTTTAGTATTAAATTCCTAGTTGAACACAGTGAAATGAGACTGTTTCAGCATACAAAGTTCCCAGAATTATATGCGCATCATTAGCTGGCAGAGGGGCAGAGAGTCCCAGATTTTTCACGGGCCCAAATTGCATCCTTCTTGACTGCAGAAAATTAACAAGTGGTAACACAGTGAAATGAGACTGTTTCAGCTCATACAAAGTCCTCAGAATTAAGGGTGCACTCCAGTCATGCACGCAGTGGTGGCACAGAATCAGATTTTTCTGCAGAATGAAATGCATCCTCCTTGTGTGTGCAGAAAATTTACACCTGGTAACACAGTGAAATGAGACTGTTTCAGCACATACAAAGTCCACCTGAAAATTAAAGGTGCACTCAGTCATGCACCCAGTGGTGGCACAGAGTCATGGATTTTTTCTGCAGGCCCAAAATGCATCTTTCTTGTGTGCAGAAAATTGACAAGTGGCAACGCTGTGAAATAAGCCTGTTTCAGGACATACAAAGTCCCCCAGAATTAGTGGTGCAATAATTCATGCATGCAGTGGTGGCACAGAGGCCCCTGATTTTTTCTGCAGGCCCAAAATACATTCTCCTTATGTGCAGAAAATTGACAAGTGGTAACAGAGTGAAATGAGACTATTTCAGCACATACAAAGTCCCCCAGAATTAAGGGCGCACTCAGTCATGCACGCAGTGGTGGCACAGATTCCCCAGCTTTTTCTGTGGACCAAAATGCATTCTCCTTGTGGGTAGAAAATTGACAAGTGGTAACACAGTGAAATGAGACTGTTTCAGCACATACAAAGTCCACCAGAAGTAAGGGTGCACTCATTCATCTGCGCAGTGGTGACAGAGATTGCACGGAATTTTCCTTCAGGCCCAAAATGCACCCTCCTTATGTGCAGAAAATTGACAGTTGGTAACACAGTGTTATAAGACTGCTTAAGCACACACAAAGTCTCCCAGAATTAATGGCACACTCAGTCATGCATGCAGTGGTGGCACAGAGTCCCCAGATATTGTTCTGCAGGACAAAATGCATCCTCCTTGTGTGCAGAAAATTGACACCTGGTAACACAGTGAAATGAGACTGTTTCAGCACATACAAAGTCCACCTGAAATTAAAGGTGCACTCAGTCATGCACCCAGTGGTGGCACAGAGTCCACAGATTTTTTCTGCAGGCCCAAAATGCATCTTTCTTGTGTGCAGAAATTGACAAGTGGCAACGTGAAATAAGCCTGTTTCAGGACATACAAAGTCCCCCAGAATTAGTGGTGCAATAATTCATGCATGCAGTGGTGGCACAGAGGCCCCTGATTTTTTCTGCAGGCCCAAAATACATCCTTCTTATGTGCAGAAAATTGACAAGTGGTAACAGAGTGAAATGAGACTATTTCAGCACATACAAAGTCCCCCAGAATTAAGGGCGCACTCAGTCATGCACGCAGTGGTGGCACAGATTCCCCAGCTTTTTCTGCGGACCAAAATGCATTCTCCTTGTGGGTAGAAAATTGACAAGTGGTAACACAGTGAAATGAGACTGTTTGTTATATACAAAGTCCACCAGAAGTAAGGGTGCACTCATTCACCCGCGAGTGGTGACAGAGATTGTACAGAATTTTCCTTCAGCTCCAAAATGCACCCTCCTTGTGCAGAAAATTGACAGTTGGTACACAGTGTTATAAGACTGCTTAAGCACACAAAGTCTCCCAGGAATTAATGCAGCACACTCAGTCATGCATGCAGTGGTGGCACAGAGTCCCCAAATGTTGTTCTGGGACAAAATGCATCCTCCTTGTAGAAAATTTGACAAGTGGTAACACAGTGAAATGAGACTGTTTCAGCACATACAAAGTCCTCCAGAGTTAAGGAGCACTCAGTCATGTGCAGTGCTGGCACAGAGTCCCCAGATTTTTTCTGCAGTCCCAAAATGCATCCCCCTTGTGTGCAGAAAATTGACAAGTGGTAATACAGTGAAATGAGACTGTTACAGGCAATGCAAAGTCCCCCAGAATTAAGGGTGCACTCAATCATGCACGCAGTGGTGGCATAGAGTCCCCAGGTTTTATCTGCAGACCCCAAATGCATTCTCCTTGTGTGTAGAAAATTGAAAAGTGGAAACACAGTGAAATGAGACTGTTCGCACATACAAAGTCCCCAGAATTAAGGGCGACTCAGTTCAGACGCAGTGGTGGCACAGAGTGCCCTGATTTTTTCTGAAGGAAAGAAATTGCATCCTCCTTTTGAGCAGAAGATTAGCAAGTGGCAACACAGTGAAATGAGACTGTTTTGGCACATACAAAGCCCCCATAATTAATGGTGCACTCAGTCATGGGTGCAGTGGTGGAAGAGAGTCCTCAGATTTATTCTTGCATGCCCAATAAGCATTGTTCTTTTGTGCAGAAAATTGAAAAGTGGAAACACAGTAAAATGAGACTGTTTCAGCACATAAAAATTCCCCCAGAATTAAGTGCGCACTCAGTCATGTGTGCAGCGGTGGCACAGAATCCCCAGTTTTTTTTCTGCAGACCCAAAATGAATTTTCCGTGTGTGCAGAAAATTGACAAGTGGTAACACAATGAAATGAATTGCTTCAGCACATGCAACGTCCCCCAGAATTAATGGCACACTCAGCATTGCTCGCAATGGTAGCACAGAGCCCAAGATTTTTCTGCAGGACCAAAATACATCCTCCTTGTGTGCAGAAAATTGACAAGTGGTAACACAGTGAAATGAGACTGTTTCAGCACATACAAAGTCCCCAGAATTTAGAGTGCACTCAGTCATGTGTGCAGCGGTGGCACAGAAACCCCAGATTTTTCTGCAGAACCAAAATGCATCTTCCTCTTGTGCAGAAAATTGACACCTGGTAACACAGTGAAATGAGACTGTTTCAGCAAATACAAAGTCCACCTGAAATTAAAGGTGCACTCAGTCATGCACTCAGTGGTGGTACAGAGTCCCCAGATTTTTTCTGCAGGCCCAAAATGCATCCTCCTTGTGTGCAGAAAATTGACAGGTGGTAACACTGTGAAATAAGCCTGTTTCAGCACATACAAAGTCCCCCAGAATTAATGGTGCAATAAGTCATGCATGAATTGGTGGAACAGAGGCCCCTTATTTTATCTGCAGGCCCAAAAAACATCCCTCCTCTGTGCAGAAAACTGACAAGTGGTCACACAGAGAAATGAGACTGTTTCGGCCCATGCAAATTCCCCAAGAATTAAGGGTGCACTCAATCAAGCGCGCAATGGTGGCATAGAGTCCCTAGGTTTTATCTGCAGACCCCAAATGCATTCTCCTTGTGTGAAGAAAATTGACAAGTGGTAACACAATGAAATGAGGTTACGCATGATACACAAAGTCCCCAGAATTAATGGCATACTCAGTCAAGTACTTGGTGGTGGCAATAGAGTCCCCGATTTTTCTGCAGACCCAATGCATCCTCCTTGTCTGCAAAAAATTGACAAGTCATAACACAGTGAAATGAGACTGTTTCAGAACATGCAAAGTCCCCAGAATTAAGGGCGCACTCAGTCATGCGTGCTGCGGTGGCAGAGAATCCCCAGATTTTTTTCTGCAGACCCAAAATGCATCTTCTTGTGTGCAGAAAATTCACAAGTAGTAACACAGTGAAATGAGAATGTTTCAGCACATACAAAGTTCTCCTAGAATTAAGGGTGCATTCAGTCATGCACTCACTGGTGGCACAGGGTACCCAGTTTTTTTTCTGCATGCCTAAAATGAATCATGCTTGTGTGCATTAAATTCCCAAGTTGTAACACAGTGAAATGAGACTGTTTCAGCACATACAAAGTTCCCCAGAATTAAGGGCGCAATTAGTCTAGCGCGCAGAGGGGGCAGAGAGTCCCCAGATTTTTTCTACGGGCCCAAATTGCATCCTTCTTGACTGCAGAAAATTAACAAGTGGTAACACAGTGAAATGAGACTGTTTCAGCACATACAAAGTCCCCAGAATTAAGGGTGCACTCAGTCATGCACGCAGTGGTGGCACAGAATCCCCAGATTTTTCTGCAGAACGAAAATGCATCCTCCTTGTGTGCAGAAAATTGACACCTGGTAACACAGTGAAATGAGACTGTTTCAGCACATACAAAGTCCACCTGAAATTAAAGGTGCACTCAGTCATGCACCCAGTGGTGGCACAGAGTCCACAGATTTTTTCTGCAGGCCCAAAATGCATCTTTCTTGTGTGCAGAAAATTGACAAGTGGCAACGCTGTGAAATAAGCCTGTTTCAGGACATACAAAGTCCCCCCAGAATTAGTGGTGCAATAATTCATGCATGCAGTGGTGGCACAGAGGCCCCTGATTTTTTCTGCAGGCCCAAAATACATCCTCTTTATGTGCAGAAAATTGACAAGTGGTAACAGAGTGAAATGAGACTATTTCAGCATATACAAAGTTCCCCAGAATTAAGGGTGCACTCATTCATGTGTGCAGTGGTAGCACAAAGTCCACAGATTTTCGCTGCAGACCCAAAATGCATCCTCCTTGTGTGCAGAAAATTGACAAGTGGTCTCACAGTGGAATGAGACTGTTTCAGCACATACAAAGACTCCCAGAATTTAGTTTGCACTCAGTCTTGCACACAATGGTTGCACAGAGTCCCCAGAATTTTCTGCAGGTCCAAAATTTATCCTCCTTGAGTGCAGAAAATTGGCATTAAATTAACACAGTGAAATGAGACCATTTCAGCACATTCAAAGTCAACCTGAATTAATGGCACACTTAGTCATGCGCGCAGTGTTGGCACAGAGTCCACAAATTTTTTCTGTAAGCCCAAAATGCAGCATCCTGCTTGTGTGCAGAAAATTGACAAGTGGTAAAACACTGAAATTAGGCTGTTTCAGCACATTCAAAGTCCCCCAGAAATAAGGGTGCACTCAGTCAAGCGTGCAGTGTAGAGTCCCCAGATTTTTTATGCAGTCACACAATGCATCCTCCTTGTGAGCAGAAAATTGACAAGTGATAACACAATCAAATGAGACTGCTTCAGCCAACGCAGTCCCCCAGAATTAAGGGTGCACTCAATCATGCGCGCAGTGGTGGCATACAGTCACCAGGTTTTTTCTGCAAACCCAAAATGCATTCTTCTTGAGTGTAGAAAATTGAAAAGTGATAACACAGTGAAATCAGATTGCTTAAGCACATACAAAGTACCCCAGAAGTAATGGCGCACTCAGTCATGCACACAGTTATGGCACAGAGTCCCCTGATTTTTTCTGTAGGACATAATTGCATCCTCCTTGTGTGCAGAAGATTAACAAGTGGTAACACAGAGAAATGAGACTGTTTTGGCACATACAAAGTCCCCCATAATTAATGCTGCACTCAGTCATGTGCGCAGTGGTGGAATAGAGTCCTCTGATTTATTCTGCAGGCCCAATAAGCATCCTCCTTGAGTGCAGAAAACTGACACTTGGTAACACAGTGAAATGAGACTGTTTCAGCAAACACAAAGTCCCCAGAATTATGGGCACCCTAATTCATGCACGCAGCTGTGGCACAGAATCCCCAGATTTTTTTCTGCAGACCCAAAATGCATCTTCATTATGTGCAGAAAATTGAAAAGTGGTAACACAGTGAAATGAGATTGCTTCAGCATATACAAAGTCCAACAGAATTAAGGGCTCTCTCAGTCTAGTGAGCAGTGGTGGCACAGAGTCCCCAGATTTTTTCTGCAGGCCCAAATTGCATCCTCCTTGTCTGCAGAAGATTAACAAGTGGCAACACAGTGAAATGAGACTGTTTTGGCACATACAAACTCCCCAATAATTAATGGCACACTCAGTCATGCGCACAGTGGTGGAAAAGAGTCCTCAGATTTATTCTGCAAGCCCAATATTCATCCTCCAAGTGTGCAGAAAATTGACAAGTGGTAACACAGTGACATGAGACTGTTTCAGCACATACAAAGTCCTCCAGAATTAAGGGTGCATTCAGTCATGTGTGCTGTGGTGGTACAGTGTCCCCAGATTTTTCTGCATCCCCATAATGCATCATTCTTTTGCGCAGAAAATTGACATGTATTAACAATGTGAAATGAGACTGTTTAAGCACATACAAAGTCACCCGGAATTAAGGGAGCACTAGTCCTGGCTGAGTGGTGGGTCAGAATTGCCAGATTTTTTCTTCAGGCCCAAAATGCATCGTTCTTGTGTGCAGAAATTGGCAAGTGGTAACACTGTGAAATAAGTCTGTTTCAGAACATACAAAGTCCCCCCGAAATTAAGGGCGCACTTAGTCATGCGCGCAGTGTTGGCACAGAGTCATCAGATTTTTTCTGCAGGCCCAAAATGCATCTTCCCTGTGTGCAGAATATTGACAAGAGTAACACAGTGAAATGAGACTGTATCAGCACATACAAATTCCCACAGAATTAAGGGCACACTCAGTCTTGCATGCAGTGGTGGCACAGAGTCTCCAGATTTTTTCTGCAGGACCAATATGCATCCTCCTTGTGTGAAGAAAATTGATAAGTGGTAACAGAGTGAAAAGAGAATGTTTCAGCACATACAAAGTCTCCCAGAATTAATTGCGTACTTAGTCATGTGCACAGTGGTGAAACAGAGACCCCTGATTTTTTCTGCAACCCCAAAATGCATCCTCCTTGTGTGCAGAAAATTGACAAGTGGTAACACAGTAAAATTAGACTATTTCAGAAAATGCAAAGTCCCCCAGAATTAAGGGTACACTCATTCATGTGTGCAGTGGTAGCGCAGAACCCACAGATTTTTCCTGCAGTCCCAAAATGCCTCCTCCTTGTGTGCAGAAAATTTACAAGTGGTATCACAGTGGAATGAGACGGTTTCAGCACATTCAAAGTCTCCCCATATTAAGTTTGCACACAGTCTTGCACACAATGGTGGCACAAAGTCCCCAGAATTTTCTGCAGGCCCAAAATTCATCCTCCTTGAGTGCAGAAAATTGACATTAATTAACACAGTGAAATGAGACTGTTTCAGCACATACAAAGTCAACCTGAATTAATGGCACACTTAGTCATGCGCGCAGTGTTGACACAGAGTCCCCAAATTTTTTCTGCAAGCCCAAAAGGCAGGATCCTCCTTGTGTTCAGAAAATTGACAAGTGGTAACACAGTGAAATGAGTCAGTTTCAGCACATACAAAGTACCCCAGAATTAAGGGCACACTCAGTGATGTGTGCAGTGGTGGCACAGAGTACCCAGATTTTTTCTGCAGTACTAAAATGCATCCCTCCTCTTTGCAGAAAATTGACAAGTGGCAACACAGTGAAATGAGACTGTTTCAGCCCATGCAAAGTCCCCCAGAATTAAGGGTGCACCCAATCATGCTCGCTGTGGTGGCATAGAGTCCCCAGGTTTTTTCTGAAGACCAAAAATGCATTCTCCTTGCATGTAGAAAATTGACAAGTGGTAACTCAGTGAAGTGAGACTGCTTAAGCACATACAAAGTCCCCCAGAATTAATGGCACACTCAGTCATGCACGCAGTAGGTGCACAGAGTCCCCTGATTTTTTCTGCAGGACAAAATTGCATCCTTCTTGTGTGCAGAAAATTGACAAGTGGTAACACAGTGAAATGAGACTGTTTCTGCACAAACTCCCCCAGAATTAAGGGCGCACTCAGTCATGCATGCAGTGGTGGCACAGAGGTGGTAGTTTTTTTTTTCTCCTAGCACAAAATGCATCCTCCTTCTGTACTGAAAAATGACAAGTGGTAACAGAGTGAAGTGAGACTGTTTCAGTACATTCAAAGTCCCAAAGAATTAAGGATGTACTCAGTCATGCACCCAGTGGTGGCACAGAGTCCCCATATTTTTCAACAGGACCAAAATGCATCCTCCTTGTGTGCAGAAAATCGACATGTGGTAACACTGTGTAATGAGACTGTTTCAACATACAAAGTCCACCAGAATTATGGGTGCACTCAGACATGTGTGCAGTGCTGGCACAGAGTAACCAGATTGTTCTACAAGCCCAAAATGCATCCTCCTCATGTTCAGAAAATTGACAAGTGGTAACTCAGTGAAGTGAGACTGCTTAAGCACATACAAAGTCCCCCAGAATTAATGGCACACTCAGTCATGCACGCAGTAGGTGCACAGAGTCCCCTGATTTTTTCTGCAGGACAAAATTGCATCCTTCTTGTGTGCAGAAGATTAACAAGTGGTAACACAGTGAAATGAGACTGTTTTGGCACATACAATGTCCCTCATAATTAATGGTGCACGAGGAAGATGCTTTTTGGGCTTCCAGAAAATTCTGGGGAAATGAAATGAGATTATTTTAGCAGATACAAAGTCCCCCAGAATTAAGGGCGTACTCATTCATGTGTGCAGTGATAGCGCAGAATCCGCAGATTTTATTGCATGCCCAAAATGCATCCTCCTCATGTGCAGAAAATTGACAAGTGGTAAAACAGTAAAATGAGACTGTTTGAGCACATACAAAGTCCACCAGAATGAAGTTCACACTCCGTCTTGCACTCATTGGTGGCACAGAGTCCCCAGAATGTTCTGCAGGCCAAAAATTCATCCTCCTTGTGTGAGGAAATTTAACAATTATTAACACAGTGAAATGAGACTGTTTCAGCACATACAAAGTCCATCGGAATTAAGGGCGCCTTCAGTCATGCACGCAGTGGTGGCACAGAGTCCCCAGATATTTCTGCATGCCCAAAATACATTCTTCTTGTGTGCAGAAATCTGATATGTATTAACAAAGTGAAATGAGACTGTTTCAGCATATACAAAGTCCACCAGAATTAATAGCACACTCAGCCATGCTCGCAGTGGAGACACAGAGTCCCCAAATATTTTCTGCAAACCCAAAATGCATCCTCCTTGTGTGTCGAAAATTGACAAGTGGTAACACAGTGAAATAAGAATGTTTCAGCACATGAAAAGCCTCCCAGAATTAAGAGCGCACATAGTCATGCATGCAGTGGTGGCACAGAGTCCCCAGATTTTTTCTCCATTCGCAAAATGCATCCTCCTTGTGTGCCGAAAATTGACAAGTGATGACACAGTGAAATGTGACTGTTTCAGTACATACAAAGTCCCAAAGAATTAAGGGTGCACTGAGTCATGGGACAGAGTCCCTCGAATTTTTCTGCAGGTCTAAAATGATTCCTCTTGTGTTCAGAAAGTTGACAAGTGGTAACAGAGTGATATGAGACTTATTCAGCACATGCAATGTCCCCCAGAATTAAGAGCGCAATCAGTCATGCGTGAAGTGGTGGCACAGAGTCCCCAGATTTTTTCTGCATTCCCAAAATGCATCCTCCTTGTGTGCAGAAAATTGACAAGTGGTAACGCAGTGAAATGAGACTGTTTCAGCACAAACAAAGTCATCCAGAATTAAGGGCGCATTCAGTCAAGCGCACAGTGGTGGCACAGAGTCCCCAGTTTTTTTTTTCTGCAGACCCAAAATGCATCTTCCTTGTTTGCAGAGAATTGACAAGTGGTAACACAGTGAAATGAGACTGTTTCAGCACATACAAAGTCGCAAAGAATTAAGGGTGCAATCAGTCATGCACGCAGTGGTGGCACAGAGTCACCAGATTTTTCTGCAAGACCAAAATGCATCCTCCTTTTGTGCAGAAAGTTGATTTGTGGTAACACTGTGAAATGAGACTGTTTCAGCACATACAAAGTGCCCAAGAATGGGGCACACTTAGTCATGTGCTCAGTGTAGGCAGAGAGTCCCCAGATTTTATCTGGAGGCCCAAATTGCATTCCCTTTGTGTGCAGAAAGTTGACAAGTGGTAACTCAGTGAAATGAGAATGTTTCAGCACATACAGATTCCCACAGAATTAAGGGCACACTCAGTCAAGTGCGAAGTGGTGGCACCAAGTCCCCACATTTTTTCTGCAGTCCCAAATTGCATCATCCTTGATTACAGAAGATAAAAAAGTGGTAACCCAGTGAAATGAGACTGTTTGGCACATACAAAGTCTCCCATAATTAATGGCACACTCAGTCATATGGGCAGTGTTGGCACAGAGTCCCAAGATTTTTTATGCAGAACCAGAATGCTTCCTCTTGTGTTCAAAAAGTTGACAAGTGGTAACAGAGTGAAATGAGACTGTTTCAGCACATGCAAAGTCCCCCCGAATTAAGAGCGCAATCAGTCATGCGTGCAGTGGTGGCACAGAGTCCTCAGATTTTTTCTGCATTCCAAAAATGCATCCTCCTTGTATGCAGAAAATTGACAAGTGGTAACACAGTGAAATGAGACTGTTTCAGCACATACAAAGTCCCTCAGAATAGGGGTGCACTTAGTCATGTGTGCAGTGTTGGCACAGAGTCACCAAATTTTTTCTGCAGGCCCAAAATTCATTCCCCTTGTGTGCAGAAAGTTGACAAGTGGTAGCACAGTGAAATAAGAATGTTTCAGCCCTTACACAGTGCCACAGAATTAAAGGCACACTCAGTCTAGTGTGCAGTGGTGGCACTGAGTCCCCACATTTTTTATGCAGGCCCAAATTGCATCCTCCTTGTTTGCAGAAGATAAACAAGTGGTAACACAGTGAAAAGACAGTTTTGGCACATACAAAGTCCCCCATAATTAATGGCGCACACAGTCATGCGTGCAGTTGTGGGACAGAGTCCCCAGATTTTTTCTGCTGGACCAAAATACATCCCCCAATTTTGCAGAAATTCATCCTCCTTGTGTGCAGAAAATTGACAGTTATTTACAGAATGAAATAAGACTGTTTCAGCACATGCATAGTCACCTGGAATTAATGGTGCCCTCTCTCCTGCACACAGTGGTGGCACAGAGTTCCCAAGCTTTTTCTGCAGGCCCATAATGCATCCTCCTTGTGTGCAAAAAATTGACAATTAGTAACACAGTGAAATGAGGCTTTTCAGCACATACAAAGTCCCACAGAATTTAGGGTGCCCTTAGTCAAGCATGCAGTGTTGGCACAGAGTCCCCAGATTTTTTCTGCATGCCCAAAATGCATCCTCCTTATGTGCAGAAAATTGGCAAGTGGTAACACAGTGAAATGAGACTATTTCAGCACATACAAAGTCTCACAGAATTAAGGGTGCACTCAGTCTTGCACCCAGTGGTGGCAAAGGGTCATCAGATTTTTTCTACTGGTGCAAAATTCTTCCTCTTGTATGCTGAAAATTGACAAGTGGTAACACAGTGATATGAGACTGTTTCAGCACATACAAAGTCAACCAGAATTAAGAGTGCACTCAGTTATGCATGCAGTGGTGGCATAGAGCCCCCAGAATTTTTTCTGCAGACCCAAAATGCATCCTCCTTGTGTGCAGAAAATTGACAAGTGGTAACACAGTGAAATGAGATTGCTTCAGCACATACAAAGTCCCCAAAAATTAATAGTGCACTCGGCCATGCTCGCAGTTGACACACAGAGTGGCCAGATACAGTATTTTCTGCAGCATCAAAATGCATCCTTCTTGTGTGCAGAAAATTGACAAGTGGTAACACAGTGAAATGAGGCTGTTTCAGCACATACAAAGTACCCCAGAATTCAGGGCGCACTTAGTCATGTGTGCAGCATTGGCAAAGAGTCTCCAGATTTTTCTGCATTCCCAAAATGTATCCTCCTTGTGTGCAGAAAATTGAAATGTATTAACATGGTGAAATGAGACTGTTGCAGCACTGAAAAAGCCCCAATTAAGGTCTCTCTTAGACATGTGTACAGTGTTGGCACAGAGTCTCCAGATTTTTTATGCAGGCCCAAAATGCATCCACCTTGTGTGCATAAAATTTACAAGTGGTAACACAGTGAAATTAGAATGTTTCAGCACAAACAAATTCCCCCAGAATTAAGGACGCACTCAGTCTTGCGCGCAGTGGTGGCACAGAGTCCCCAGATTTTTTCTGCAAGCCCAAATTGCATCCTCCTTGAGTGCAGAAGATTGACAAGTGGTAACGAAGTGAAATGAGACTGTTTTAGCATAAAACAAATTCCCCCAGAATTAAGGGCGCACTCAGTCTTGTGCGCAGTGGTGGCACAGAGTCCCCAGATTTTTTCTTTAAGCCCAAATTGCATCCTCCTTGAGTGCAGAAGATTGACAAGCGGTAACACAGTGAAACAAGACTGTTTTAGCACATACAAAGTCCCCCATAATTAATGGCGCACACAGTCATGCGTGCAGTTGTGGGACAGAGTCCCCAGATTTTTTATGCTGGACCAAAATACATCCCCCAATTTTGCAGAAATTCATCCTCCTTGTGTGCAGAAAATTGACAGTTATTTACAGAATGAAATAAGACTGTTTCAGCACATACATAGTCACCTGGAATTAATGGTGCCCTCTCTCCTGCACACAGTGGTGGCACAGAGTTCCCAAGCTTTTTCTGCAGGCCCATAATGCATCCTCCTTGTGTGCAAAAATTGACAATTAGTAACACAGTGAAATGAGGCTTTTCAGCACATACAAAGTCCCCAGAATTTAGGGTGCCTTATAAGTATGCAGTGTTGGCACAGAGTCCCCAGATTTTTTCTGCATGCCCAAAATGCATCCTTCTTGTGTGCAGAAAATTGACAAGTGGTAACACAGTGAAATGAGACTATTTCAGCACATACAAAGTCTCACAGAATTAAGGGTGCACTCAGTCTTGCACCCAGTGGTGGCAAAGAGTCATCAGATTTTTTCTACTGGTGCAAAATTCTTCCTCTTGTATGCTGAAAATTGACAAGTGGTAACACAGTGATATGAGACTGTTTCAGCACATACAAAGTCAACCAGAATTAAGAGTGCACTCAGTCATGCATGCAGTGGTGGCATAGAGCCCCCAGAATTTTTTCTGCAGACCCAAAATGCATCCTCCTTGTGTGCAGAAAATTTACAAGTGGTAACACAGTGAAATGAGATTGCCTCAGCACATACAAAGTCCCCAAAAATTAATAGTGCACTCGGCCATGCTCGCAGTTGACACACAGAGTGGCCAGACACAGTATTTTCTGCAGCATCAAAATGCATCTTTTATGTGTGCAGAAAATTGACAAGTGGTAACACAGTGAAATGAGGCTGTTTCAGCACATACAAAGTACCCCAGAAATCAGGGCGCACTTAGTCATGTGTGCAGCGTGGCAAGAGTTCTCAGATTTTCTGCATTCCCAAATGTATCCTCCTTGTGTGCAGAAAATTGAAATGTATTAACATGGTGAAATGAGACCGTTGCAGCACTGAAAAAGCGCCCCCCAATTAAGGGCTCTCTTAGACATGTGTACAGTGTTGGCACAGAGTCTCCAGATTTTTTATGCAGGCCCAAAATGCATCCACCTTGTGTGCATAAAATTTACAAGTGGTAACACAGTGAAATTAGAATGTTTCAGCACAAACAAATTCCCCCAGAATTAAGGACGCACTCAGTCTTGCGCGCAGTGGTGGCACAGAGTCCCAGATTTTTTCTGCAAGCCCAAATTGCATCCTCCTTGAGTGCAGAAGATTGACAAGTGGTAACGAAGTGAAATGAGACTGTTTTAGCATAAAACAAATTCCCCCAGAATTAAGGGCGCACTCAGTCTTGTGCGCAGTGGTGGCACAGAGTCCCCAGATTTTTTCTTTAAGCCCAAATTGCATCCTCCTTGAGTGCAGAAGATTGACAAGCGGTAACACAGTGAAACAAGACTGTTTTAGCACATACAAAGTCCCTCATAATTAATGGCGCACACAGTCATGGGTGCAGTTGTGGTACAGAGTCCACAGATTTTTTCTGCATGCCCAAAATGCATCCTCCTTGAGTGCAGAAAATTGACTAGTGTTAACAAAGTAAAATGAGACTGTTGCAGCACTTAAAAAGTCCCCCCCGAATTAAGCAGCACTTAGTCATGTGTGCAGTGCTGGCACAGAGTCCCCAGATTTTTTCTGCAGTCCCAAAATACATCTACTTTGTGTGCAGAAAACTGACAAGTGGTAACACAGTGAAATGAGATTGCTTTAGCACATACAAAGTCCTACAGAATTAATGGCACACTCAGCCATGCCCGCAGTGGTGACACAGAGTCCCCAGATATTTTCTGCAGCATCAAAATGCATCCTTCTTGTGTGCAGAAAATTGACAATTGGTAACACAGTGAAATGATTCAGTCAGTCAAAAGTTTATTGAGCGGTCATTGACCATGACAAAAAGACAAATTGTTACAAAAAAATATAATTTACAATATAGAAAAAATTACAACATATACTCTTTATAATAAATAAATAAATAAACAGGGAAAGCATCTCTTCCAGCCCTTCAAAGTACTTAATGCAAAAACATGGATAACAATCAACTATGTGCAATTACCTATAAAGAAAGTGCTTTAGCTTGAAAAGAGTACAAATATTTTACTATTTGACAGTATATAATATAAATGTTAGATCCGTTTTTTTTTCATTTTTATGCCAAGACGTATTCTAGAGATTTTTACTAAATATTTAGCTACAGCCTTAATTATAATTTCATCATTAGTAGTAAAGAAAATAACAAGTAAGGTGCTCTGATCTATTGTTTGTATGGTTTGGCATAAAGGCCATATCCATTTTTTTCTTGGTATAGTATACCATTTACATACAAACATAATATGTTCCAAGTTTTCCAATGTGGAGCAGGTACAAGAGCAAAAACCAGCATTAGAAGTAAATTTTTCATATAAACTGCTTCAGAATGTTATTTGGAAATACTTCTAGCCTATATCTGTATATTGTTTTCTATCCTCTGCTTCTGTAAGTATATCTCAGTAATATCTATAATAATGACAGGGATCATTTATCCTCAAAATGGGAACAATTTAAACTTTTAATCATATTTAAATCTAGAATCCTATAATATTCTCTGAATGCTTTTGTTATAAAGGGTCAATATTTTAAACTAATAGTGATTCCTCTTGCCCTATACTGATATAAGTAGGTTAACCTCACTTTTTGTAATAAATTAAATATTAGGGATAACCATTCTGATTTTAGGTTCCCTAAAGAGGACCACCAATATTTTTCATGTAAGCATAAAGCCGTTAACCTATTTTGGTCATGGTGAAGTATTCTAACCCAATAATTAATCTTTCTAGCATCAGCCGCTGCCTGCAAAGAGTAATAACCTGTCTCGGCCCTCAATATCGCAGCAGGAACAAAATTTGGTAAACCTAAAGTTTCTCTAAACAGTTTATTAACGGGAATATCTAACATATACATTTTATTATGATGCCAAATTTCAGCATTAAATAAAGCTTGAGCATAATATTTGGCTTGAACTGCCTTTAAAAAGGCTTTATTGTGTTTCCACCAAATTTTTTATTAAATATGAGTAAGGAATTTGCCGTTCTTTTTGATTTTACTAAAATTGTATCCAGTTGTACATTCCATTTTCCATCCCTAGTCAATTGAAGGCCCAAATATGTATAGCTATCTACAGTCTCTAATTTATCAGAACCTAGCATCCAAAATTTCTTTTTACTGTATTTTTTAGCTTTCGTTGTAAACGGAAGAATCTGGCTTTTTTGAATATTTACTGTCAAGTTAAGCTCATTTGCAGTTATTGCAAGTATATTTAATTTAGCTTGAAGTCCGGATTCAGTAAGAGAGAATAAGACTAAGTCATCAGCGTAGGCCAGTACACCACAACATTTATCCCTAATCTTAGGAGAATCAGAATTACTAAGATTTAAATCACGTAACAATTTGTCAATATACATAGAAAAAAGAAGAGGAGCAATTACGAGCCTTGTCTTACTCCCATATTAGTAGGGAAGTTGAAGAGAATTGTCCCTGAGTACCTGACCTCACTTGAGCCCATGTTGCAGTATATAATTCTCTTATAATTGCTATCAATTCCATTGTAAATCCTTTTTCCTTCATTATAAGCCAAAGAACATTCCTTGATACTAGGTCGAATGCAGTATTGAAATCTATAAAGGCAGCTAAAAAAGACTGTTTTCTAACTATAACAAATTTTTCATAAAGATGTCTGATTATGAAACAATTATCAGTTGTGCTGTAACCAGCCCTAAATCTAGCCTGTGCTTCAGAAAGTCCCCCTAAACCTATTAATTCTTCCTTTAATCTATTTAGGACTAATTTAGAAAACAATTTCCCCAGATTATCTAATAATGAAATAGGCCTATACATTTTAGGATCTGTTTTATCACCTTTTTATATATTGAAAATATTATGGCTCCTTCCAGGATTTCGGAAACCAGTTTCTGGACACAAAATTTAAATATTTAGTCAAAATTGTAGACCATAAAGCAGGGGCACTCAGGTAAACTTCAGAAGGAATCATATCTGGGCCTGGTGCTTTTCTTTTTTTAAAACTGCAATAGCGAAATATACTTCTGTAATTAAAAAAGGTCGAAAATTCTGCATATTTGTGTCCAGAAATATTCCCACATCTTCAACACTAGGGGGAAAAATTTTTAAATAATAGTAAGAAACCCAGGTTTCCATCATAATATAGGTATCCAATTCATGTTTAATGTTATTAGTTCCCTTAGCAACTAATAACCAATATGTCTGGAAATCTTTGTTATAAATAGCTTCAGCATACTGCATCCGATTTCTTTGTTGATATTGTTTTGTTTTAATAAGAGGAACTTCTTATATTTTCCTGACATCTATTTAGTTCTATAATATTTTGTGAAGTCTTATTCTGCCTTACCTGCCTGATTTTTTTATTTACTTCTCTTTTTCTTTTACGCATTCCAGATCAAACCATGTATTTTTGTATTCTATCTTTTTATAGTCTTTGAAGATTTAAGTAATTTTGTTATCTCCTCTAGGTTTGAAAATAGTAAATGGTGAAGACGTCTGCACTTATATTATCAGTATTTAGCTTATTGAATAAGTCCTGCAGAAGATGTTTAATGAGGGAGAAAAACTTGTCCTGCCATTGAATTTTGTTATTACGAATTATAAATTGTATAGGTTTATTTGGTACATCTGAACACACTGTATATTTTTGCTTTCAAAACAAGAGGAAGATGATCACTTTCACCTAATTGGAATTTTCAAAGATTCTAATCTGTCATGTTCCATTCCAGAACACGTAATCTATTATTGAAGGTCCTTTTGCAGAAAAATGAGTGAAACTTCCCAATTTATCACCATATAACCTACCATTTATTGGTGCTAAATTATGTAAAGCTAGCAATTCTATAAGTTTCTGACCCATTTTATTTAATTTCTCATCCTTTGTGCATCTGGGCCAATTAGAGGCTTCTAGATGACACCAGTTGTGGAAATAACTATCAGAGTAACCATCATATGAGCCAATCCTTGCATTAAAGTCCCCACAAAGTAATATATTCTCACAAGACGTTACAGCCCAACTCCTATGAATAAAATCCTCCAATTGATCCCAGAGTGCTGGATAATATGAATTCGAATTAGATGGAGGTATATAAGTATTAATTAGGCAAAAATGTTTACCTCTATTAGGCTTAATATAAATTACCATAATATTTTTATTAGTGTATAAAATATCTGCAATAATATCAATATTTATTTTAATTAAAATAATTAAACCCCCTACAGTTTTTCCCATTTTGGCAGCTTTTTCTCCTGGAATCTGAAAGGTTTGATAACCATTCAGTAAGATTTCTTGGTCTTCAGAATGCAAAGTCTCTTGTAGGCAAATAATATTAAACTCTAAGTATAAAGTCTAACCATTCTTGATCCATTAATTAAGAAAAGAAACCTGAAATGTTCCAAGAGATTAGAAAAGGGCATTAGATTTTGTTTCAGTATGTAGTTCTTTATCTTCTAAGAGTCAATCTGATTAGCTTTCCAACAGCTCAAATCTATTACAAGTATAAACATTAAATACCACTTTTTTCTGATTTGTCCCTTTCGGTGATTTACATATAGGACTATTATGGTAAGAAAAATCATTTGTGTTCACTATATATATTCCTAAGGCATCCAGTAGACTCCTATTATCAATGATCTTATTATATAAACTTAAAAGGCCTGTTTTAACAATAATTAAATCGCAATCTGGATCACAACCATGCCTTGAAATATTTAATGCATTAGGATTGTCTATAGAAACATTCAAAAGTTGTTCCAATATATCCACTATAAGATCCGTTAAGTTGTTATTATTTTCATTTTGATTCTTTCCAAACCATAAAATACAATATCTTAGGCACTCTACCAACCATATTTTCCTGATCTGATGCTCTTACTTCCTGTCTATTATTTTACTTCCTTCATTTAGTATTTTCCTTTCCATTATGTGTAATCCTACTTGTCCAATAATGTTGCTTCATTAATAAACATCTTGCTACCTCTGGGTTTTTAACAAGAATGTCCACTGTCCCAAACTTGTACCTTTGTTCCAACTGTAAACTTTTTCTATTCGAAATTCTAGGTCTGGGATATTTAGAACTTGACTGAATATGTTCATCAGGGTATTCCTGAGTTCTTGTATTTCTCTAAAAGGTGATTTAAGACCAAAATACTTAATTGACAAGACTCATGAGTTTGTATTTGAAATTTCTTATTCAGAGTTCTCTGTTAACATATTCTAAACTACAACCAAATTTCCTCAGACCTTCTTCATTAATCCAAATATGATTTGCTATTCGAGGAGCTATGTACAAAATATGAATAAACAATTTAAACCCATAATATCTTTATCATTCCGCTCTGTAAAATATCAGACACAGTTAGATCAGCACCAGTCGCTGCCCTTATTAGGTTCACAATCTTATCCCTTAAATCTTCATATGACCAGTTGTGTAGGGTCTTAAAGCCATATAATGTCAAAATAGCACAGCGATTAAGATCTATAACATTTTTCATACATATTTCCTCCAATTCTTTTACTAGCTCCAAATCCTGTTTCAATATTCTACTTGTGTCTTGACCATGCAGCTCTTTACAGACTGGATCTAAAACAATATTCTGGCTAGACACCAAATCATAACCATTTTTAGGAACAGATTGTTTTTTTACATCTGTCTTTAATCTTTGTATACAATTGTGTTTATCCTGAGCTAACTTCCCTCCTGACTTCCCCCCTTCATGAATGGTTGACCCTTCCATATTTATGTCAGTCACCCCTGACATCAAGTCAAGATTATTTTTAAAACAGAATCTTTGTCTACACTGATTTTATTTTTAGTAGAAATAGATTTATCCAAGACATATCCCTCTCAAGATTCCCTTTTCTTTTGCAGGTACTCCTACTGTATTAATAACCAACTCTACCGCGCTTATATTATACCTATCTAATGTTCCTGATGTATTATGTCCCTCTGATAACTACTTATCTTTCCTTTACTCAAACTCTTAGCTTTACCCCTACTCTTGTTTGGTTTTTTTACTTTTTACTTGTACTAAGATTCTTACTACTTGAAGCATTTTTAATTGTTGGTGGGGATTTAAAGATTCAGGAAGTATGGAAGGCATAATAGTCTTTAAAAAAAATCTGGGGAAACCAAATGTTGAGAACAATCTGGTTCAATAACGGATAAGAGCGTAACTCAAAATGAGTAGTTTATCAAGTCTGAATAAAATGTCATCTAATCTAGAACCATTTATTGCTATATTCTCTTTCAAAAGATCTATTTCATGTTTCAGGTCAACTAGATGATCCAGAATCATCAGATGCAGTATGTATTGGACACAGCTGTACAGTATTTTTACTCATAGCAGTAAAAATGCACTGATCTGCCATTATTAGGTTGTTTATACTAATTCAGACCAGTAATCTGTTTTAATCCATTTATGGTCTCCTGTAATTCCCCAGCTATATTTTTTAAATCATTTTGCCAATAAGAACATGGTTCTGGGTTGGATTCCTTAAAGTATTCTGGTGAAAAATCCAAGGTTTCCTCCAGATAATTAGTAGTCTGTGCAGAAAACTCATTTTACTTTTAGAGGCATCCAAATTAATATACACTCCTGAATTTAAATCTTCTGTAGACTTTTGTATATCATTCCTAGCCCCTATAGATTCCAAAACTTGTAATTCACTAAGCTTGTTTCAGTCGTCATTTAAACTAGCTTTTCCCAGATGTAGCAATTCTTTATGTATATTGCCTGGCTACATGATTTAACTGTAGTTAAAGGCTATGATGATCTTTTTATATTAGATTGTTTTAGGGGCCTACCTCTCCCTTTTATTTTAGAGGGAATACTGTTTAAGCAAAATGTTGTCATTTCATCATTTTTATTATCACTTTCATTTCCCTTAATTTTTTTTTTACCTTTAAAAGTCTTTTTCTTTGCACCTTTGTATTTACTTGTGCTCTTTTTATTTCTTTTCTCAGAATACTCAGAATTTGAAGATATTATAACCAGTGTTGATTGCAAATTGGATGACATGTGCAATAAATCAGTCCTGAAACTGTCTTGATTGAGCTCTGTTTCTAAATTACCCTTTTGTGAGCTCAAATCCAAGTTAACACTTTCATTTTGATCCATAACCTTTAAATTTCCCCCATTTTTAAAACTTGTTTCCTAGTATGTACCATAATTGCTAATTATATCCAATGCAACAATAAAAAAAAAAATTTCTTTAAATACACAGACTTTAACACCTGTAATTCACAATATTATGCAATGACTCAAGTTTATCTGCAGTTCAAGAACATCCAGCAAGAAATAATGTAGTCAATATCAAAACTCCAAATCTCCAAAGTCTCAGCTTCGGTTAAACTTCTCCTCAAACGTGAAATGCTCCTATAAATAAATTAAATAAAGAAAAAAAATAAAACAAATAATAAAACTCAGTATAAAATTAACATTAAATGAAGCAAATAACCTACCAGACTCAAATAAAAATATTCAACTTCCAGTTAGATTAACCTTAAGTTTCTAAGTAAATCTAGCAGAAATACTACCAAATTTGCTCCTATTGTTACTAATAAAATTTCTAATCACGAAGTGGTGCTACTACGCCGTGTTGCAGGCAAACACGGTTTTTATATTGTACTGCCCTCCTCCTTGATGAGAGTGTACTCTGTTACACATGGCCCCTCTCACTAGAGCACAGGAATGCAGGTCAAGGGAGCAAAGGCACAGAATAAATGAGGTTATACAAAGTGCTCACAGTTTTAACAGATATCAGGCACAGTTCAATCCCCAACAAGGCAGCAGCATGCTCCTTTAGGTCTCAGTCTCACAGTCCAGCAAAATGAAACAGCAGAAGAAATAACCAGTCTCCCAGATGATAGATGCAAATGGCATACCTGTTCTGGGTTTAGGCAGTACAGTTTCTTTATATTGTACTGCCCTCCTCCTTGATGAAGTGTGCTCTGTTACACCTGGCCCCTCTCACTAGATCACAAGAATGCAGGGTCAAAGGGATAAAGGCACAGAAGAAATGAGGTTATACAAAGTGCTCACAGTTTTAACAGATATCAGGCACACAGTTCGAATCCCCCAACAGGCAGCAGCACGCTTCTTTAGGTCTCAGTCTCACAGTCCAGAAAAATGAAACAGCAGAAGAAATAACCAGTCTCCCAGATGATAGATACAAATGGCATATCTGTTTTAGCACATACAAAGTCACCCATAATTAATATCACACTCAGTTATATGTGCAGTTGTGGTAAAGAGTCCACAGAATTTTTCTGCATGCCCAAAATGCATCCTCCTTTAAGTGCAGAAAATTGACAAGTAACAGAAAGAAAAACAGACTGTTTTCAGGACTTACAAAGTCTCCCAGAATTATGGGCGACCTCAGTCATTGCTCAGTGGTGGCATAGAGAACTCAGATTTTTTCTGCAAGCCCAAAATGCATATTTCTTGTGTGCAGAAAATTAACAGTGAAATTACAGTGAAATGAGAATGTTTCAGCACATACAAAGTCCTCAGATTATGTATGACGAATATGCATGGCATGCTGGCACAGAGTCCCAGATTTTTTCTGCAGGCCCATAATGCATCCTCCTTGTGTGCAAAAATTGACAATTAGTAAAACAGTGAAATGAGGCTTTTCAGCAATATAAAGTCCCCAGAATTTGGGTGCCCTTAGTCAAGCATGCAGTGTTGGCACAGAGTCCCCAGATTTTTTCTGCATGCCCAAAATGCATCCTCCTCGTGTGTAGAAAATTGACAAGTGGTAACACAGTGAAATGAGACTGTTTCAGCACATACAAAGTCCCACAAAATTAAGGGTGCACTCAGTCTGGCATGCAGTGGTGGCAAAGGGTCCTCAGATTTTTTCAACTTGTGCAAAATTCTTCCTCTAGTATGCTGAAAATTGACAAGTGGTAACACAGTGAAATAAGACTGTTTCAGCACATACAAAGTCAACCAGAATTAAGAGCACACTCAGTCATGCATGCAGTGGTGGCATAGAGTCCCCAGACTTTTTTCTGCAGACCCAAAATGCATCCTCCTTGTGTGCAGAAAATTGACAAGTGGTAAAACAGTGAAATGAGATTGCTTCAGCACATACAAAGTCCCCAAAAATTAATGGTGCACTCGGCCATGCTCGCAGTTGACACACAGAATGGCCAGATACAGTATTTTCTGCAGTATCAAAATGCATCCTTCTTGTGTGCAGAAAATTGACAAGTGGTAACACAGTGAAATGAGGCTGTTTCAGCACATTCAAAGTACCATAGAAATCAGGGCGCACTTAGTCATGTGTGCAGTGTTGGCAAAGAGTCTCCAGATTTTCTGCAGTCCCAAAATGTATCCTCCTTGTGTGCAGAAAACTGAAATGTATTAACAAGGTGAAATGAGACTGTTGCAGCACTGAAAAAGCCCCCTCCAATTAAGGGCTTTCTTAGACATGTGTACAGTGTTGGCACAGAGTCACCAGATTTTTTATGCAGGCCCAAATTGCATCCTCCTTGAGTGCAGAAGATTGACAAGTGGTAACACAGTGAAACGAGACTGTTTTAGCACATACAAAGTCCTCCATAATTAATGGCACACACAGTCATGCGTGCAGTTGTGGTACAGAGTCCACAGATTTTTTCTGCATGCCCAAAATGCAGTCTCCTTGAGTGCAGAAAATTGACATGTATTAACAAAGTGAAATGAGACTGTTGCAGCACTTAAAAAGTCCCCCTGAATTAAGCAGCACTTAGTCATGTGTGCAGTGCTGGCACAGAGTCCCCATATTTTTTCTGCAGGCCCAAAATACATCCACTTTGTGTGCAGAAAACTGACAAGTGGTAACACAGTGAAATGAGATTGCTTTAGCACATACAAAGACCAATAGAATTAATGGCATACTCAGCCATGCTCGCAGTGGTGACACAAAGTCCCCAGATATTTTCTGCAGCATCAAAATGCACCTTCTTGCGTGCAGAAAATTGACAATGTAGCACAGTGAAATGATACTGTTTTAGCACATACAAAGTCACCCATAATTAATGGCACACCCAGTTATGCGTGCAGTTGTGGTAAAGAGTCCACAGATTTTCTGCATGCCCAAAATGAATCCTCTTAAATGCAGAAAATTGACAAGTGGTAACAGTGTGAAAACAGACTGTTTCAGGACTTCAAAGTCTCCCAGAATTATGGTTGCCCTGAGTCATGGCTCAGTGGTGGCACAGAATCTCAGATTTTTCTGCAATCCCAAAATGCATACTCCTTGTGTGTAAAAATTAACAAGTGGTAACACAGTGAAATGATAATGTTTCAGCACATACAAAGTCCTCAGAATCAATTTCACACTCAGTCATCAACACTGTGGTGGCACAGAGTCCCAGAATTTTCTTTAGGCCAAAAATTCATCCTCCTTGGTGCAGAAAATTTACAAATATTTACAGAGTGAAATGAGACTGTTTCCGCACATACATAGTGCCCTGGAATTAATGGTGCCCTCAGACATGCACACAGTGGTGGCACAGAGTCTCCAGATTTTTCTGCATGCCCAAAATGCATCATCCTTGTGTGCAGAAAATTGAAATGTATTATCACGGTAAAATGAGACTGTTTCAGCACATACAAAGTCAACCAGAATTAAGAGTGCCCTCAGTCATGCATGCTGTAGTGGCACAGAGTCACCAGATATTTTTCTGCAGTCCCAAAATGCATCCTCCTTGTGTGCAGAAAATTGACAAGTGGTAACACAGTGAAATAAGATTGCTACAGCAGACACAAAGTCCCCAAGAATTAATGGTGCACTCAGCCATGCTCGCAGTTGAGACACAGAGTCCCCAGATACAGTATTTTCTGCAGCATCAAAATGCATTATTCTTGTGTGCAGACAATTGACAAGTGGTAACCCAGTGAAATGAGGCTGTTTCAGCACAGACAAAGTACTCCAGAATTCAGGGCGCACTTAGTCATGCGTGCAGTGTTGGCACAGAGTCCCCAGATTTATCTGCATTCCCAAAATGCATCCTCCTTGTGTGCAGAAAATTGAAATGTATTAACATGGTGAAATGAGACTGTTGCAGCACTGAAAAAGTCCACTTGAATTAAGGGAGCACTTAGTCATGTGCGCAGTAGTGCCACAGAGTCCCCAGATTTTTTATGCATGCCCAAATTGCATCCTCCTTGAGTGCAGAAGATTGACAAGTGGTAACACAGTGAAACAAGACTGTTTTAGCACATACAAAGTCCCCCATAATAAATGGCGCACTCAGTCATGCGTGCAGTTGTGGTACAGAGTCCACAGATTTTTTCTGCATGCCCAAAATGCATCCTACTTGAGTGCAGAAAATTGACATATATTAACAAAGTGAAATGAGACTGATGCAGCACTTAAAAATTCCTGCCGAATTAAGCAGAACTTAGTCATGTGTGCAGTGCTGGCACAGAGCCCCCATATTTTTCTGCAGTCCCAAAATACATCCACCTTGTGTGCATAAAACTGACAAGTGGTAACACAGTGAAATGACATTGCTTTAGCACATACCAAGTCCAACAGAATTAATGGCACACTCAGCCATGGTCGCAGTGGTGACACAGAGTCCCCAGATATTTTCTGCACCATCAAATGCATCCTTTTGTGTGCAGAAAATTGACAAGTGGTAACCCAGAGCAATGAAACTGTTTTAGCTCATACAAAGTCCCCCATAATTAATGGAGCACACAATCTTGCGTGCAGTTGTGGTACAGAGTCCACAGATTTTTTCTGCATGCCCAAAATGCATCCTCCTTAAGTGTAGAAAATTGACAAGTGGTAGCAGAGTGAAAACACACTGTTTCAGCACTTACAAAGTTTCCCAGAATTAAGGGCACACTCAGTCACAGTACGCAGTGGTGGCACAGAGGTCTCAGATTTTTTCTGCAAGCCCAAAATGCATACTCCTTCTATGCAGAAAATTTTCAAGAGATAACACAGTAAAATGAGACTGTTTCAGCCTATACAAAGTTCTCCAGAATCAAGTTCACACTCCAGTCGTCCACACTGTGGTGGCACAGAGTCCCCAGAATTTTCTGTAGGCCAAAAATTCATCCTCCTTGTGTGCAGAAAATGGACAAAGTACCCCAGAATTCAGGGCACACTTAGACATGCGTGTAGTGTTGGCAGAGTGTCCCCATATTTTTTTGCAGATCCAAAATGCATCCTTCTTGGCTGCAGTAAATTGAAATGTATTAACACGGTGAAATGAGACTGTTGCTGCACTGAAAAAGTCCCCCTGAATTAAGGGCGCACTTAGTCATGTGCGCAGGGTTGGCACAGAGTCCCCAGATTTTTTATACAGGCCCAAAATGCATCCACCTTGTGTGCAGAAAATTTGCAAGTGGTAACACAGTGAAATGAGACTGTTTCAGAACATACAAAGTCCCCCAGAATTAAGGGCGCATTCAGTCATGCAAGTAGTGGTGGCACAGAGTCATCATATTTTTTCTGCAGGCCAAAATGAATCCTCCTTGTGTGCAGAAAATTGACAAGTGGTAACATTGTGAAATGACACTGTTTCAGCACATAAAAAGTCTCCCAGAATCAAGTTCACACTCAGTCTTTCACACATTTGTGGCACAGAGTCCCCAGAATTTTCTGCAGGCCAAAAACGTATCCTTCTTCTGTGTGAAAAATTAACAATTATTAACACAGTGAAATGAGACTGTTTCAGCACATACAAAGTCCCCCAGAATTAAGGGTACACTAGTCATGGGCTCAGTAATGGGACAGAGTCCCCAGATTTTTTCTACAGGCCAAAATGCATCCTCCTTGTGTGCAAAAATTAACAAATGGTAACACAGTGAAATGAGAATGTTCCAGCACAAACAAAGCCCCCAGAATTAAAGGCACACTTAGTCATGCGTGGAGTGCTGGCAGAGAGTCCCGATTTTTCTGCAGGCCCATAATGCATCCTCCTTGTGTGTACAAAATTGACAAGTGGTAACACAGTGAAATTAGAATGTTTCAGCACATGCAAATTCCCCAGAATTAAGGACGCACTCAGTCTTGCGCACAGTGGTGGCACAGATTCCCCAGATTTTCTGCTAGCCCAAATTACATCTTCCTTGAGTGCAGAAGATTGACATGTGGTAACACAGTGAAACAAGACTGTTTTAGCATAAAACAAATTCCCCAGAATTAAGGGCGCACTCAGTCTTATGCAGTGGTGGCACAGAGTCCCAGATTTTTTTTTTAAGCCCAAATTACATCCTTCTAGAGTGCAGAAGATTGACAAGCGTAACACAGTGAAATGAGACTGTTTTAGCACATACAAGTCCCCCATAATTAATGGCGCACACAGTCATGCGGCAGTAGTTGTGGGACAGAGTCCCCAGATTTTATCTGCAGGCCAAAATGCATCCTTGTTGTGTGCAAAAATTAACAAGTGGTAACACAGTGAAATGAAATGTTTCAGCACATACAAAGTCCCCCAAAATTATGCGCACTTAGTCATGCGTGGAGTGCTGGCACAGAGTTCTGGATTTTTTCTGCAGGCCCAAAATGCATCCTCCTTGTGTGCACAAAATTGACAAGGGCTAACACAGTGAAATGAGCCTCTTTCAATGCATACAAAGTCCCACAGAATTATGGGTGCACTCAGTCTTGCTCGGAGTGGTGGCATAAAGTCCCCAGATTTTTTCTGCTGGACCAAAATGCATCCCCATTTTTGCAGAAATTCATCCTCCTTGTGTGCAGAAAATTGACAGTTATTTACGGAGTGAAATGAGACTGTTTCAGCACATACATAGTCCCCTGGAATTAATGGTGCCCTCAGACCTACACACAGTGGTGGCACAGAAATCCCAAGCTTTTTCTGTAGGCCCCTAATGCATTCTCCTTGTGTGCAAATAATTAACAATTAGAAACACAGTGAAATGAGGCTTTTCAGCACATACAAAGTCCCCAGATTTAGGGTGCCCTTAGTCTAGCTGCAGTGTTGGCACAGAGTCCCCAGATTTTATCTGCATGCCCAAAATGCTCCTCCTTGTGTGCACAAATTGTCAAGTGGTAACACAGTGTAAATGAGACTGTTTCAGCACATACAAAGTCCCACAAAATTAAGGGTGCACTAAGTCTTGCACCCAGTGGTGGCAAAGGGTCCTCAGATTTTTTCTACTGCTGAAAAATTCTTTATCTTGCATGCTAAAAATTGACAAGTGGTAACACAGTGAAATGAGACTGTTTCAGCACATACAAAGGCAACCAGAATTAAGAGCGCACTCAGTCATGCATACAGTGGTGGCATAGAGTCCCCAGAATTTTTTCTACAGACAAAAAATGCATCCTCCTTGTTTGCAGAAAATTGACAAGTGGTAACACAGTGAAATGTGATTGCTTCAACACATACAAAGTCCCCAAAAATTAATGGTGCACTCAGCCATGCTCACAGTTGACACACAGAATGGGCAGATACAGTATTTTCTGCAGCATCAAAATGCATCCTTCTTGTTTGCAGAAAATTGACAAGTGGTAACGCAGAAATGAGGCTGTTTCAGCACATACATAGTTCCCAGAATTCAGGGCGAACTTAGTCATGTGTGCAGTGTTGGCAAAGAGTCTCCAGATTTTTCTGCATTCCCAAAATGTATCCTCTTTGTGTGCATAAAATTGAAATGTATTAACACGGTGAAATGAGACTGTTGCAGCACTGAAAAAGGCCCCCCAATTAAGGGCTCTCTTAGACATGTGTACAGTGTTAGCACAGAGACTCCAGATTTTTTATGCAGGCCCAAATTGCATCCTCCTTGAGTGCAGAAGATTGACAAGTGGTAACACAGTGAAACGAGACTGTTTTAGCACATACAAAGTCCCCCATAATAAATGGCGCACTCAGTCATGCGTGCAGTTGTGGTACAGAGTCCACAGATTTTTTCTGCATGCCCAAAATGCATCCTACTTGAGTGCAGAAAATTGACATATATTAACAAAGTGAAATGAGACTGATGCAGCACTTAAAAATTCCTGCCGAATTAAGCAGAACTTAGTCATGTGTGCAGTGCTGGCACAGAGCCCCCATATTTTTCTGCAGTCCCAAAATACATCCACCTTGTGTGCATAAAACTGACAAGTGGTAACACAGTGAAATTACATTGCTTTAGCATATACAAATTTGAACAGAATTAATGGCACACTCAGCCATGCTCACAGGGGTGACTCAGAGTCGCCAAATATTTTCTGCACCATCAAAATGCATCCTTTTTGTGTGCAGAAAATTGACAAGTGGTAACCCAGAGCAATGAAACTGTTTTAGCTCATACAAAGTCCCCCATAATTAATGGAGCACACAATCTTGCGTGCAGTTGTGGTACAGAGTCCACAGATTTTTTCTGCATGCCCAAAATGCATCCTCCTTAAGTGTAGAAAATTGACAAGTGGTAGCAGAGTGAAAACACACTGTTTCAGCACTACAAAGTTTCCCAGAATTAAGGCACAGTCAGTCACAGTACGCAGTGGTGGCACAGAGGTCTCAGATTTTTTCTGCAAGCCCAAAATGCATACTCCTTCTATGCAGAAAATTTTCAAGAGATAACACAGTAAAATGAGACTGTTTCAGCCTATACAAAGTTCTCCAGAATCAAGTTCACACTCCAGTCGTCCACACTGTGGTGGCACAGAGTCCCCAGAATTTTCTGTAGGCCAAAAATTCATCCTCCTTGTGTGCAGAAAATGGACAAAGTACCCCAGAATTCAGGGCACACTTAGACATGCGTGTAGTGTTGGCAGAGTGTCCCCATATTTTTTTGCAGATCCAAAATGCATCCTTCTTGGCTGCAGTAAATTGAAATGTATTAACACGGTGAAATGAGACTGTTGCTGAACTGAAAAGTCGCCTGAATTAAGGGCAACTAGCATGTGTGCGAGGGTCTGCACAGAGTCCCCAGATTTTTATACAGGCCCAAAATGCATCCACCTTGTGTGCAGAAAATTTACAAGTGGTAACACAGTGAAATGAGACTGTTTCAGAACATACAAAGTCCCCAGAATTAAGGGCTCATTCAGTCATGCAAGTAGTGGTGGCACAGAGTCATCATATTTTTTCTGCAGGGCCAAAATGAATCCTCCTTGTGTGCAGAAAATTGACAAGTGGTAACATTGTGAAATGACACTCTTTCAGCACATAAAAGTCTCCCAGAATCAAGTTCACACTCAGTCTTGCACACGTTTGTGGCACAGAGTCCCCAGAATTTTCTGCAGGCCAAAAACGATCCTTTCTATGCTAAAATTGACAATTATTAACACAGTGAAATGAGACTGTTTCAGCACATCACAAAGTCCCCAGAATTAAGGGTGCACTAGTCATGGGCTCAGTCATGGGACAGAGTCCCCAGATTTTTCTACAGGCCAAAATGCATCCTCCTTGTGTGAAAAAATTAACAAATGGTAACACAGTGAAATGAGAATGTCCAGCACATACAAGTCCCCAGAATTAAAGGCACACTTAGTCATGCATGGAGTGCTGGCACAGAGTCCCGGATTTTCTGCAGGCCCATAATGCATCCTCCTTGTGTGTACAAAATTGACAAGTGGTAACACAGTTAAATTAGAATGTTTCAGCACATGCAAATTCCCCAGAATTAAGGACGCACTCAGTCTTGCGCACAGTGGTGGCACAGATTCCCCAGATTTTCTGCTAGCCCAAATTACATCTTCCTTGAGTGCAGAAGATTGACATGTGGTAACACAGTGAAACAAGACTGTTTTACATAAAAGAAAATTCCCCAGAATTAAGGGCACTCAGTCTTGCGTGCAGTGGTGGCACAGAGTCCCCAGATTTTTTTCTTTAAGCCCAAATTACATCCTTCTAGAGTGCAGAAGATTGACAAGCGTTAACACAGTGAAATGAGACTGTTTTAGCACATACGAAGTCCCCCATAATTAATGGCGCACACAGTCATGCGTGCAGTTGTGGGACAGAGTCCCCAGATTTTATCTGCAGGCCAAAATGCATCCTTGTTGTGTGCAAAAAATTAACAAGTGGTAACACAGTGAAATGAAAATGTTTCAGCACATACAAAGTCCCCCAAAATTAAGTGCGCACTTAGTCATGCGTGGAGTGCTGGCACAGAGTTCTGGATTATTTCTGCAGGCCCAAAATGCATCCTCCTTGAGTGCACAAAATTGACAAGGGCTAACACAGTGAAATGAGCCTCTTTCAATGCATACAAAGTCCCACAGAATTATGGGTGCACTCAGTCTTGCTCGGAGTGGTGGCATAAAGTCCCAGATTTTTCTGCTGGACCAAATGCATCCCCCATTTTGCAGAAATTCATCCTCCTTGTGTGCAGAAAATTGACAGTTATTTACAGAGTGAAATGAGACTGTTTCAGCACATACATAGTCCCCTGGAATTAATGGTGCCTCAGTCCATACACAGTGGTGGAACAGAAATCCCAAGCTTTTTCTGTAGGCCCCTAATGCATTCTCCTTGTGTGCAAATAATTAACAATTAGAAACACAGTGAAATGAGGCTTTTCAGCACATACAAAGTCCCCCAGAATTTAGGGTGCCCTTAGTTAAGCGTGCAGTGTTGGCACAGAGTCCCCAGATTTTATCTGCATGCCCAAAATGCGTCCTCCTTGTGTGCACAAATTTGTCAAGTGGTAACACAGTGTAATGAGACTGTTTCAGCACATACAAAGTCCCACAAAATTAAGGGTGCACTAAGTCTTGCACCCAGTGGTGGCAAGGGTCCTCAGATTTTTCTACTGCTGAAAATTCTTTATCTTGCATGCTAAAATTGACAAGTGGTAACACAGTGAAATGAGACTGTTTCAGCACATCAAAGGCAACCAGAATTAAGGCGCACTCAGTCATGCATGCAGTGGTGGCATAGACTCCCCAGAATTTTTCTGCAGACCCAAAAATGCATCCTCCTTGTGTGCCAGAAATTGACAAGTGGTAACACAGTGAAATGTGATTGCTTCAACACATACAAAGTCCCCAAAAATTAATGGTGCACTCAGCCATGCTCACAGTTGACACACAGAATGGGCAGATACAGTATTTTCTGCAGCATCAAAATGCATCCTTCTTGTTTGCAGAAAATTGACAAAGAAGTGGTAATGCAGTGCAATGAGGCTGTTTCAGCACATACAAAGTACCCAGAATTCCAGGGCGAACTTAGTCATGTGTGCAGTGTTGGCAAGAGTCTCAGATTTTTCTGCATTCCCAAAATGTATCCTCTTTGTGTGCATAAAATTGAAATGTATTAACACGGTGAAATGAGACTGTTGCAGCACTGAAAAAGCCCCCCGAATTAAGGGCTCTCTTAGACATGTGTACAGTGTTAGCACAGAGACTCCAGATTTTTTATGCAGGCCCAAATTGCATCCTCCTTGAGTGAAGAAGATTGACAAGTGATAACACAGTGAAATGAGACTGTTTTAGTACAAACAAATTCCCCCATAATTAATGGCACACACAGTCATGCGTGCAGTTGTGGTACAGAGTCCACAGATTTTTTCTGGACGCCCAAAATGCATCCTCCTTGAGTGCAGAAAATTGACATGTATTAACAAAGTGAAATGAGACTGTTGCAGCACTTAAAAAGTCCCCCCGAATTAAGCAGCACTTAGCCAAGTGTGCAGTGCTGGCACAGAGTCTCCAGATTTTTTTTGCAGTCCCAAAATACATCCACGTTGTGTGCAGAAAACTGACAAGTGGTACCACAGTGAAATGAGATTGCTTTAGCACATACAAAGTCCTTCAGAAATAATGGCACACTCAGCCATCACCGCAGTGGTGACACAGAGTCCCCAGACATTTTCTGCAGCATCAAAATGCAACCTTCTTGTGTGCAGAAAATTGACAATTGGTAGCACAGTGAAATGATACTGTTTTAGCACATACAAAGTCACCCATAAGTAATGGCACACCCAGTTATGCATGCAGTTGTGGTAAAGACTACACAGATTTTTTCTGCATGCCCAAAATGAATCCTCCTTAAGTGCAGAAAATTGACAAGTGGTAACAGTGTGAAAACAGACTGTTTAAGGACTTACAAAGTCTCCCAGAATTATGGGCGCCCTCAGTCATGCGGTCATTGGTGGCACAGAGCTCTCAGATTTTTTCTGCAATCCCAAAATGCATACTCCTTGTGTGCAAAAAATTAACAAGTGGTAATACAGTGAAATGATAATGTTTCAGCACATACAAAGTCCTCAGAATCAATTTCACACTCAGTGATCAACACTGTGGTGGCACAGAGTCCCCAGAATTTTCTGTAGGCTAAAAATTCATCCTCCTTGTGTGCAGAAAATTTACAATTATTTACAGAGTGAAATGAGACTGTTTCAGCACATACATATTCCCCTGGAATTAATGGTGCCCTCAGACATGCACACAATGGTGGCACAGTGTCTCCAGATTTTTATGCATGCCCAAAATGCATCATTCTTGTGTGCAGAAAATTGACATTTAGTAACAAAGTGAAATGAGACTGATGCAGCACTTAAAAAGTCTCGCCGAATTAAGCAGCACTTAGACATGTGTGCAGTGCTGGCACAGAGTCCCCAGATTTTTTCTGCAGGCCCAAAATACATCCACCTTGTGTGCAGAAAACTGGCAAGTGGTAACATATGAAATGACATTGCTTTAGCACATACGAAGTTGAACAGAATTAATGGCACACTCAGCCATGCTCACAGTGGTAACACAGAGTCGCCAGATATTTTCTGCATCATCAAAATGCATCCTTCTTGTGTGCAGAAAATTGACAAGTGGTAACACAGAGAAATAATACTGTTTTAGCTCATACAAAGTGCCCCATAATTAATGGAGCACACAATCTTGCGTGCAGTTGTGGTACAGAGTCCACAGATTTTTTTCTACATTCCCAAAATGCATCCTCCTTAAGTGTAGAAAATTGACAAGTGGTAACAGAGTGAAAACACACTGTTTCAGCACTTACAAAGTTTCCCAGAATTAAGGGCACACTCAGTCACAGTACGCAGCGGTATCACAGAGCTCTCAGATTTTTTCTGCAAGCCCAAAATGCATACTCCTTCTATGCAGATAATTTTCAAGAGATAACACAGTAAAATGAGACTGTTTCAGCCGATACTAAGTTCTCCAGAATCAAGTTCACACTCCAGTCGTCCACACTGTGGTGGCACAGAGTCCCCAGAATTTTCTGTAGGCCAAAAATTCATCCTCCTTGTGTGCAGAAAATGGACAAAGTACCCCAGAATTCAGGGCACGCTTAGTCATGCATGTAGTGTTGGCAGAGTGTCCCCATATTTTTTTGCAGGCCCAAAATGCATCCTTCTTGGGTACAGTAAATTGAAATGTATTAAAACGGTGAAATGAGACTGTTGCTGCACTGAAAAAGTCCCCCTGAATTAAGGGCGCACTTAGTCATGTGTGCAGGGTTGGCACAGAGTCCCCAGATTTTTTATACAGGCCCAAAATGCATCCACCTTATGTGCAGAAAATTGACAAGTGGTAACACAGTGAAATGAGATTGTTTCAGAACATTCAAAGTACCCCCCAGAATTAAGGGTGCATTCAGTCATGCAAGTAGTGGTGGCACAGAGTCATCAGATTTTTTTCAGCAGAGCCAAAAGGAATCAACCTTGTGTGCAGAAAATTGACAAGTGCTAACACTGTGAAATGGCACTGTTTCAGCACATAAAAAGACTCCCAGAATCAAGTTCACACTCAGTCTTTCACACATTTGTGGCACAGAGTCCCCAGAATTTTCTGAAGGCCAAAAATGTATCCTACTCCTGTGCGAAAAATTGACAATTATTAACACAGTGAAATGAGACTGTTTCAGCACATACAAAGTCCCCCAGAATTAAGGGTGCACTAGTCATGGGCTCAGTCATGGGACAGAGACCCCAGATTTTTTCTGCAGGCCAAAATGCATCCTCCTAGTGTACAAAAAATTAACAAATGGTAACACAGTGAAATGAGAATGTTTCAGCACATACAAAGTCAACCAGAATTAAGAGCGCACTCAGTCATGCATGCAGTGGTGGCATAGAGTCCCCAGAATTTTTTCTACAGACAAAAAATGCATCCTCCTTGTGTGCAGAAAATTGACAAGTGGTAACACAGTGAAATGTGATTGCTTCAGCACATACAAAGTCCCCAAATTTTAATGGTGCACTCAGCCATGCTCGCAGTTGACACACAGAATGGCCAGATACAGTATTTTCTGCAGCATCAAAATGCATCCTTCTTGTGTGCAGAAAATTGACAAGTGGTAACGCAGTGAAATGAGGCTGTTTCAGCACATACGAAGTACCCCAGAATTCAGGGTGAACTTAGTCATGTGTGCAGTGTTGGCAAAGAGTCTCCAGATTTTTCTGCAGTCCCAAAATGTATCCTCCTTGTGTGCAGAAAATTGAAATGTATTAACACGGTGAAATGAGACTGTTGCAGCACTGAAAACCCCCCAATTAAGGGCTGTCTTAGACATGTGTACAGTGTTGGCACAGAGTCTCCAGATTTTTTATGCAGGCCCAAATTGCATCCTCCTTGAGTGCAGAAGATTGACAAGTGGTAACACAGTGAAACGAGACTATTTTAGCACATACACAGTCAAACATAATTAATGGCACACACAGTCATGCGTGCAGTTGTGGTACAGTGTCCACAGATTTTTTCTGCATGACCAAAATGCATCATCCTTGATTGCAGAAAATTGACATGTATTAACAAAGTGAAATGAGACTGTTGCAGCACTTAAAAAGTCCCCCCGAATTAAGCAGCACTTAGTCATGTGTGCAGTGCTGGCACAGAGTCCCCAGATTTTTTCTGCAGTCCCAAAATACATCCACTTTGTGTGCAGAAAACTGACAAGTGGTACCACAGTGAAATGAGATTGCTTTAGCACATACAAAGTCCTACAGAATTAATGGCACACTCAGCCATGCCCGCAGTGGTGACACAGAGTTCACAGATAATTTCTGCAGTGTAAAAATGCATCCTTCTTGTGTGCAGAAAATTGACAATTGGTAGCAAAGTGAAATGATACTGTTTTAGCACATAAAGTCACCCATAATTAATGGCACATCCAGTTATGCATGCAGTTGTGGTAAAGAGTCCAGATTTTTCTGCATGCCCAAAATGAATCCTCCTTAAGTGCAGAAAATTGACAAGTGGTAATCAGTGTAAAAACAGACTGTTTCAGGACTTACAAAGTCTCCCAGAATTATGGGCGCCCTCAGTCATGCGCTCAGTGGTGGCACAGAGCTCTCAGATTTTTTCTGCAATCCCAAAATGCATACTCCTTGTGTGCAAAAAATTAACAAGTGGTAACACAGTGAAATGGTAATGTTTCAGCACATACGAAGTCCTCCAGAATCAATTTCACACTCAGTCATCAACACTGTGGTGGCACAGAGTCCCCAGAATTTTCTGTAGGCCAAAAATTCATCCTCCTTATGTGCAGAAAATTTATAATTATTTACAGAGTGAAATGAGACTGTTTCTTCACATACATAGTGTCCTGAAATTAATGGTGCCCTCAGACATGCACACAGTGGTGGCACAGAGTCTCCAGATTTTTCTGCATGCCCAAAATGCATCATCCTTGTGTGCAGAAAATTGAAATGTATTATCAAGGTAAAATGAGACTGTTTCAGCACATACTAAGTCAACCAGAATTAATATCGCCCTCAGTCATGCATGCTGTAGTGGCACAGAGTCCCCAGATTTTTTTTTTGCATACCCAAAATGCATCCTCCATGTGTGCAGAAAATTGACAAGTGGTGACACTGTGAAATAAGATTGCTACAGCAGACACAAAGTCCACACGAATTACTGGTACACTAGGCCATGCTCGCAGTTGAGACACAGAGTCCCCAGATACAGTATTTTCTGCAGCATCAAAATACATCCTTCTTGTGTGCAGAAAACTGACAAGTGGTAACATAGAGAAATGAGGCTGTTTCAGCACAGACAAAGTACCCCAGAATTCAGGTCGCACTTAGCAATGTGTGCAGTGTTGGCACAGAGTCCCCAGATTTATCTGCAGGCCCAAAATGCATCCTTCTTGTATGCAGAAAATTGAAATGTATTAACATGGTGAAATGAGACTGTGGCAGCACTGAAAAAGTCCACCTGAATTAAGGGCGCACTTAGTCAGGTGCGCATTAGTGCCACAGAGTCCCCAGATTTATTCTGCAGGCCCAAATTGCATCCTCTTAGAGTGCAGAAGATAGACAACTGGTAATACTGAAATGATATTGTTTTGGCACATACAATGCTCCCCCATAATAAATGGCACTCAGTCAAGTGCAGTTGTGAACAGAGTCCACAGATTTTTCTGCATGCCCAAAATGCATCCTCCTTGAGTGTAGAAAAATGACATGTATTAACAAAGTGAAATGAGACTGTTGCAGCACATAAAAAGTCCCGCCAAATTAAGCAGCACTTAGTCATGTGTGAAGTGCTGGCACAGAGTCCCCATATTTTTCTGCAGGCCCAAAATACATCCACCTTGTGTGCAGAAATCTGGCTATTGGTAACACAGTGAAATGACATTGCTTTATCACATACAAAGTCGAACAGAATTAATGGCATGCTCAGCCATGCTCGCAGAGGTGACACAGAGTCCCCAGATATTTTCTGCAGCGTCAAAATGCATCCTTCTTGTGTGCAGAAAATTGACAAGTGCTAACACAGAGAAATGATACTGTTTTAGCTCATACAAAGTCCCCATAATTAATAGAGCACACAATCTTGCGTGCAGTTGTGGTACAGAGTCCACAGATTTTTTCTGCATGCCCAAAATGCATCCTCCTTAATTGCAGAAAATTGACAAGTGGTAACAGAGTGAAAACAGACTGTTTCAGCACTTACAAAATTTCCCAAAATTAAGGAAACAGTCAGTCACAGTACGCAGTGGTGGCAGAGAGCTCTCAGATTTTTTCTGCAAGCCTAAAATGCATACTCCTTCTATGCAGAAAATTGTCAAGAGATAGCACAGTAAAATGAGACTTTTTGAGACTATACAAAGATCTCCAGAATCAAGTTCACACTCCTGCCATCCACACTGTGGTGGCACAGATTCCCCAGAATTTTCTGAAGGCCAAAAAATTTTTCCTCCTTGTGTGCAGAAAATTGAGAAAGTACCCCAGAATTCAGGGCACGCTTAGTCATGCATGTAGTGTTGGCACAGTGTCCCCAGATTTTTCTGCAGGCCCAAAATGCATCTTCCTTGTGTGCAGTAAATTGAAGTGTTTTAACTAGGTGAAATGAGACTGTTGCTGCACTGAAAAAGTCTGCCTGAGTGAGGGGCACTTATGCATGTGTGCATGGTTCTCACAGAGTCCCCAGATTTTTTATACAGGCCCAAAATGCATCCACCTTGTGTGCAGAAAATTGACAAGTGGTAACACAGTGAAATGAGACTGTTTCAGAACATACAAAGTCCCCCAGAATTAAGGGCTCATTCAGTCATGCAAGTAGTGGTGGCACAGAGTCATCATATTTTTTTCTGCAGGGCCAAAATGAATCCTCCTTGTGTGCAGAAAATTGACCAGTGGTAACACTGTGAAATGACACTCTTCAGCACATAAAAAGTCTCCCAGAATCAAGTTCACACTCAGTCTTGCACACGTTTGTGGCACAGAGTCCCCAGAATTTTCTGCAGGCCAAAAATTTATCCATCTTCTGTGCTAAAAATTGGCAATTATTAACACAGTGAAATGAGACTGTTTCAGCACATACAAAGTCCCCCAGAATTAAGGGTGCACTAGTCTTGCGCTCAGACATGGGACAGAGTCCCCAGATTTTTTCTACAGGCCAAAATGTATCCTCCTTGTGTGGAAAAAATTAACAAATGGTAACACAGTGAAATGAGAATGTTCCAGCTCATACTAAGTCCCCCAGAATTAAAGGCACACTTAGTCATGCATGGAGTGCTGGCACAGAGTTCTGGATGTTTTCTTCAGGCCCAAAATGCATCCTCCTTGGGTGCACAAAATTGACAAGTGGTAACACAGTGAAATTATAATGTTTCAGACCATGCAAATTCCCCCAGAAATAAGGACGCACTCAGTCTTGCGCGCAGTGGAGGCACAGAGTCCCCAGATTTTTTCTGCAAGCCCAAATTGCATCCTCCTTGAGTGAAGAAGATTGACATGTGGTAACACAGTGAAATGAGACTGTTTTAGCATAAAACAAATTCCCCCAGAATTAAGGGTGCACTCAGTCTTGCTTGCGCAGTGGTGGCACAGAGTCCCCAGATTTTTTCTTTAAGCTCAAATTACATCCTTCTTGAGTGCAGAAGATTCACAAGCAGTAACACAGTGAAACGAGACTGTTTTAGCACATACAAAGTCCCCCATAATTAATGGTGCACACAGTCATGCGTGCAGTGGTGGGACAGAGTCCCCAGATTTTTTCTGCATGCCAAAATGCATCCTCGTTGTGTGCAAAAAATTAACAAGTGGTAACACAGTGAAATGAGAATGTTTCAGCGCATACGAAGTCCCGCAGATTTAAGTGCGCACTTAGTCAAGCGTGGAGTGCTGGCACAGAGTCCTGGATTTTTTCTGCAGGCCCAAAATGCATCCTCCTTGTGTGCACAAAATTGACAAGTGGTAACACAGTGAAATGAGCCTCTTTCAGTGCATACAAAGTCCCACAGAATTAAGGGTGCACTCAGTCTTGCGCGGAGTGGTGGCACAATGTCCCCAGATTTTTTCTGCTGGACCAAAATGCATCCCCATTTTTGCAGAAATTCATCCTCCTTGTGTGCAGAAAAATGACAGTTATTTACAGAGTGAAATGAGACTGTTTCAGCACATACATAGTCCCCTGGAATTAATGGTGCCCTCAGTCATGCACACAGTGGTGGAACAGAGTTCCCAAGCTTTTTCTGTAGGGGCCTAATGCATCCTCCTTGTGTCAAATAATTGAAATTTAGTAACACAGTGAAATGAGGCTTTTCAGCACATACAAAGTCCCCCAAAATTTAGGGTGCCCTTAGTCAAGTGTGCAGTGTTGGCACAGAGTCCCCAGAATTTTTGTGCATGCCCAAAATGCTTCCTCCTTGTGTGCCGAAAATTGACAAGTGGTAACACAGTGAAATGAGACTGTTTCAGCACATACAAAGTCCCACAAAATTAAGGGTGCACTGAGTCTTGCACCCAGTGGTGGCAAAGGGTCCTCAGATTTTTTCTACTGCTGAAAAATTCTTCCTCTTGCATGCTGAAAATTGACAAGTGGTTACACAGTGAAATGAGATTGTTTCAGCACATACCAAGTCAACCAGAATTAAAAGCGCACTCAGTCATGCATGCAGTGGTGGCATAGACTCCCCAGAATTTTTTCTGCAGACCCAAAATGCATCCTCCTTGTGTCCAGAAAATTGACAAGTGGTAACACAGTGAAATGTGATTGTTTCAGCACATACAAAGTCCCCAAAAATTAATGGTGCCCTCAGCCATGCTCGTAGTTGACACACAGAATGGCCAGATACAGTATTTTCTGCAGCATCAAAATGCATCCTTCTTGTGTGCAGAAAATTGACAAGTAGTAACACAGTGAAATGAGGCTGTTTCAGCACATACAAAGTACCCTAGAATTCAGGGCGCACTTAGTCATGTGTGCAGTGTCGGCAAAGAGTCTCCAGATTTTTCTGCATTCCCAAAATGTATCCTCCTTGTGTGCAGAAAATTGGAATGTATTAACATGGTGAAATGAGACTGTTGCAGCACTGAAAAGCCCCCAATTAAGGGCTCTCTTAGACATGTGTACAGTGTTGGAAGTGAGTCTCCAGATTTTTTATGCAGGCCCAAATTGCATCCTCCTTGAGTGCAGAAGATTGACAAGTGGTAACACAGTGAAATGAGACTTTTTTAGCACATGCAAAGTCCCCCAATATTAATGGCACACACAGTCATGTGTGCAGTTGTAATACAGAGTCCACAGATTTTTTTCTGCATGCCCAAAATGCATCCTCCTTGAGTGCAGAAAATGGACATGTATTATCAAAGTGAAGTGAGACTGTTGCAGCACTTAAAAAGTTCCCCTGAATTAAGCAGCACTTAATCATGTGTGCAGTGCTGTCACAGAGTCCCCAGATGTTTTCTGCAATCCCAAAAAACATCCACTTTGTGTGCAGAAAACTGACAAGTGGTACCACAGTGAAATGAAATTGCTTTAGCACATACAAAGTCCTACAGAATTAATGGCATGCTCAGCCATGCCCGCAGTGGTGACACAGAGTCCACAGATATTTTCTGCAGCGTCAAAATGCATTCTTCTTGTGTGCAGAAAATTGACAATTGGTAGCACAGTGAAATGATACTGTTTTAGCACATACAAAGTCACCCATAATTAATGGCACACTCAGTTATGCGTGCAGTTGTGGTAAAGAGTCCACAGATTTTTTCTGCATGCCCAAAATGAATCCTCCTTAAGTGCAGAAAATTTACAAGTGGTAACAGTGTGAAAACAGACTGTTTCAGGACTTACAAAGTCTCCCAGAATTATGGGCGTCCTCAGTCATGCGCTCAGTGGTGGCACAGAGCTCTCAGATTTTTTCTGCAATCCCAAAATGCATACTCCTTGTGTGCAAAAAATTAACAAGTGGTAATACAGTGAAATGATAATGTTTCAGCACATACAAAGTCCTCCAGAATCAATTTCAAACTCAGTCATCAACACTGTGGTGGCACAGAGTCCCCAGAATTTTCTGTAGGCTAAAAATTCATCCTCCTTGTGTGCAGAAAATTTACAATTATTTACAGAGTGAAATGAGACTGTTTCAGCACATACATATTCCCCTGGAATTAATGGTGCCCTCAGACATGCACACAATGGTGGCACAGAGTCTCCAGATTTTTATGCATGCCCAAAATGCATCATCCTTGTGTGCAGAAAATTGACATTTATTAACAAAGTGAAATGAGACTGATGCAGCACTTAAAAAGTTCCGCCGAATTAAGCAGCACTTAGTCATGTGTGCAGTGCTGGCACAGAGTCCCCAGATTTTTTCTGCCCAAATACATCCACCTTGTGTGCAGAAAACTGGAAAGTGGTAACACATGAAATGACATTGCTTTAGCACACACAAAGTTGAACAGAATTTATGGCACACTCAGCCATGCTCACAGTGGTGACACAGAGTCGACAGATGTTTTCTGCACCATCAAAATGCATCCTTCTTGTGTGCAGAAAATTGACAAGTGGTAACAGAGAGAAATGATACAGTTTTAGATCATACAAAGTGCCCCATAATTAATGGAGCACACAATCTTGCGTGCAGTTGTGGTACAGAGTCCACAGATTTTTTCTGCATGCCCAAAATGCATCCTCCTTAAGTGTAGAAAATTGACAAGTGATAACAGAGTGAAAACACACTGTTTCAGCACTTACAAAGTTTCCCAGAATTAAGGGCACACTTAGTCACAGTATGCAGTGGTAGCACAGAGCTTCAGATTTTTTCTGCAAGCCCAAAATGCATACTCCTTCTATGCAGAAAATTTTCAAGAGATAACACAGTAAAATGAGACTGTTTCAGCCTATACAAAGTTCTCCAGAATCAAGTTCACACTCCAGTCGTCCACACTGGTGGCACAGAGTCCCCAGAATTTTCTGTAGGCCAAAAATTCATCCTCCTTGTGTGCAGAAAATGGACAAAGTACCCCAGAATTCAGGGCACATTTAGTCATGCATGTAGTGTTGGCAGAGTGTCCCCATATTTTTTTGCAGTCCCAAAATGCATCCTTCTTGGGTGCAGTAAATTGAAATGTATTAAAACGGTGAAATGAGACTGTTGCTGCACTGAAAAAGTCCCCCTGAATTAAGGGCGCACTTAGTCATGTGTGCAGGGTTGGCACAGAGTCCCCAGATTTTTTATACAGGCCCAAAATGCATCCACCTTGTGTGCAGAAAATTGACAAGTGGTAACACAGTGAAATGAGACTGTTTCAGAACATTCAAAGTACCCCCAGAATTAAGGGTGCATTCAGTCATGCAAGTAGTGGTGGCACAGAGTCATCAGATTTTTTTCTGCAGAGCCAAAATGAATCAACCTTGTGTGCAGAAAATTGATAAGTGGTAACACTGTGAAATGACACTGTTTCAGCACATAGAAAGTCTCCCAGAATCAAGTTCACACTCAGTCTTTCACACATTGTGGCAACAGAGTCCCAGAATTTTCTGCAGGCCAAAATGTATCCTTCTTCTGTGCGAAAAATTGACAATTATTAACACTGTGAAATGAGACTGTTTCAGCACATACAAAGTCCCCCAGAATTAAGGGTGCACTCAGTCTTGCACGCAGTGGTGGCACAGAGTCCCAGATTTTTTCTGCAGTCCCATAACGCATCCTCCTTGTGTGTACAAAATTGACAAGTGGTAACACAGTGAAATTAGAATGTTAAAACACATGCAAATTCCCCCAGAATTAAGGACGCACTCAGTCTTGCATGCAGTGGTGGAACAGAGTCCCCAGATTTTTTCTGCTAGCCCAAATTACATCCTCCTTTAGTGCAGAAGATTAACATGTGGTAACACAGTGAAACAAGACTGTTTTAGCATAAAACAAATTCCCCCAGAATTAAGGGCACACTCAGTCTTGCACGCAGTGGTGGCACAGAGTCCCCAGATTTTTTCTTTAAGCCCAAATTACATACTTCTAGAGTGCAGAAGATTGACAACGGTAACACAGTGAAACTAGACTGTTTTAGCACACACAAAGTTAACTAAAATTAATGGCGTAGACAGTCATGCGTGCAGTTGTGGGACAGAGTCCCCATATTTTTTCTGCAGGCCAAAATGCATCCTCGTTGTGTGCAAAAAATTAACAAGTGGTAACACAGTGAAATGAGAATGTTTCAGCACATATAAAGTCCCCCAAAATTAAGGGCGCACTTAGACATATGTGGAGTGCTGGCACAGAGTTCTGGAATTTTTCTGCAGGCCCAAAATGCATCCTCCTTGTGTGCACAAAATTGACAAGGGCTAACACAGTGAAATGAGCCTCTTTCAGTGCATACAAAGTCCCACAGAATTTTGGGTGCACTCAGTCTTGCACGGAGTGGTGGCTTAAAGTCCCTAGATTTTTTCTGCTGGACCAAAATGCATCCCCATTTTTGCAGAAATTCATCCTCCTTGTCTGCAGAAAATTGACAGATATTTATGGAGTGAAATGAGACTGTTTCAGCACATACATAGTCCCCTGGAATTAATGGTGCCCTCAGTCCTACACACAGTGGAGGCACAGAAATCCCAAGCTTTTTCTGTAGGCCCCTAATGCATTCACCTTGTGTGCAAAATATTGACAATTAGAAACACAGTGAAATGAGGCTTTTCAGCACATACAAAGTCCCCTAGAATTTAGGGTGCCCTTAGTCAAGCGTGCAGTGTTGGCACAGAGTCCCCAGATTTTTTCTGCATGCCCAAAATGCATCCTCCTTGTGTGCACAAATTTGTCAAGTGGTATCACAGTGTAATGAGACTGTTTCAGCACATACAAAGTCCCACACAATTAAGGGTGCACTAAGTCTTGCACCCAGTGGTGGCAAAGGGTCCTCAGAGTTTTTCTACTGCTGAAAAATTCTTCCTCTTGCATGCTGAAAATTGACAAGTGGTAACACAGTGAAATGAGACTGTTTCAGCACATACAAAGTCAACCAGAATTAAGAGCGCACTCAGTCATGCATGCAGTGGTGGCATAGAGTCCCCAGAATTTTTCATACAGACAAAAAATGCATCCTCCTTGTGTGCAGAAAATTGACAAGTGGTAACACAGTGAAATGTGATTGCTTCAGCACATACAAAGTCCCCAAATATTAATGGTGCACTCAGCCATGCTCGCAGTTGACACACAGAATGGCCAGATACAGTATTTTCTGCAGCATCAAAATGCATCCTTCTTGTGTGCAGAAAATTGACAAGTGGTAACGCAGTGAAATGAGGCTGTTTCAGCACATACGAAGTACCCCAGAATTCAGGGTGAACTTAGTCATGTGTGCAGTGTTGGCAAAGAGTCTCCAGATTTTTCTGCAGTCCCAAAATGTATCCTCCTTGTGTGCAGAAAATTGAAATGTATTAACACGGTGAAATGAGACTGTTGCAGCACTGAAAAAGCCCCCCCAATTAAGGGCTGTCTTAGACATGTGTACAGTGTTGGCACAGAGTCTCCAGATTTTTTATGCAGGCCCAAATTGCATCCTCCTTGAGTGCAGAAGATTGACAAGTGGTAACACAGTGAAACGAGACTGTTTTAGCACATACACAGTCGCCCATAATTAATGGCACACACAGTCATGCGTGCAGTTGTGGTACAGTGTCCACAGATTTTTTCTGCATGACCAAAATGCATCATCCTTGAGTGCAGAAAATTGACATGTATTAAAGTGAAATGAGACTGTTGCAGCACTTAAAAAGTCCCCCTGAATTAAGCAGCACTTAGTCATGTGTGCAGTGCTGGCACAGAGTCCCCAGATTTTTTCTGCAGTCCCAAAATACATCCACTTTGTGTGCATAAAAATGACAAGTGGTACCACAGTGAAATGAAATTGCTTTAGCACATACAAAGTCCTACAGAATTAATGGCACACTCAGCCATGCCCGCAGTGGTGACACAGAATCGCCAGATATTTTTTGCAGCTTCAAAATGCATCCTTCTTGTGTGCAGAAAATTGACAAGTGGTAACCCAGAGAAATGATACTGTTTTAGCTCATACAAAGTCACCCATGATTAATGGAGCACACAGTCTTGCATGCAGTTGTGTTACATAGTCCACAGATTTTTTCTGCATGCACTAAATGAATCCTCCTTAAGTGTAGAATATTGACAAGTGGTAACAGAGTGAAAACAGACTGTTTCAGCACTTACAAAGTTTCCCAGAATTAAGGGCACACTCAGTCACAGTACGCAGTGGTGGTACAGAGCTCTCAGATTTTTTCTGCAAGCCCAAAATGCACACTCCTTCTATGCATAAAATTGTCAAGAGATAACACAGTAAAATTAGACTGTTTCAGCCTATACAAAGTTCTCCAGAATCAAGTTCACACACCAGTCGTCCACACTGTGGTGGCACAGAGTCCCCAGAATTTTCTGTAGGCCAAAAATTCATCCTCCTTGTGAGCAGAAAATGGACAACGTACCTCCGAATTCAGGGCACACTTAGTCATGCGTGTAGTGTTGGCAGAGTGTCCCCATATTTTTTTGCAGTCCCAAAATGCATCCTTCTTGGGCGTAGTAAATTGAAATGTATTAACATGGTGAAATGAGACTGTTGCTGCACTGAAAAAGTCCCCCTGAATTAAGGGCGCACTTAGTCATGTGTGCAGGGATGGCACAGAGGCCCCAGATTTTTTATACAGGTGTAAAAATGCATCCTTCTTGTGTGCAGAAAATTGACAATTGGTAGCACAATGAAATGATACTGTTATAGCACATACAAAGTCACCCATAATTAATGGCACACTCAGTTATGCATGCAGTTGTGGTAAAGAGTCCGCAGATTTTTTCTGCATGCCCAAAATGAATCCTCCTTAAGTGCAGAAAATTGACAAGTGGTAACAGTGTAAAAACAGACTGTTTAAGGACTTACAAAGTCTCCCAGAATTATGGGCGCCCACAGTCATGCGCTCAGTGGTGGCACAGAGCTCTCAGATTTTTTCTGCAATCCCAAAAATGCATACTCCTTGTGTGCAAAAAATTAACAAGTGGTAATACAGTGAAATGATAATGTTTCAGCACATACAAAGTCCTCCAGAATCAATTTCACACTCAGTCATCAACACTGTGGTGGCACAGAGTCCCCAGAATTTTCTGTAGGCCAAAAATTCATCCTCCTTGTTTGCAGAAAATTGAAATGTATTATCAAGGTAAAATGAGACTGTTTCAGCACATACTAAGTCCCCTGGAATTAATGGTGCCCTCAGACATGCACACAATGGTGGCACAGAGTCTCCAGATTTTTCTGCATGCCCAAAATGCATCATCCTTGTGTGCAGAAAATTGAAATGTATTATCAAGGTAAAATGAGACTGTTTCAGCACATACTAAGTCAACCAGAATTAAGAGCGCCCTCAGTCATGCATGCTGTAGTGGCACAGAGTCCCCAGATTTTTTTTTTGCATACCCAAAATGCATCCTCCATGTGTGCAGAAAATTGACAAGTGGTGACACTGTGAAATAAGATTGCTACAGCAGACACAAAGTCCACACGAATTACTGGTACACTAGGCCATGCTCGCAGTTGAGACACAGAGTCCCCAGATACAGTATTTTCTGCAGCATCAAAATACATCCTTCTTATGTGCAGAAAATTGACAAGTGGTAACATAGAGAAATGAGGCTGTTTCAGCACAGACAAAGTACCCCAGAATTCAGGTCGCACTTAGCAATGTGTGCAGTGTTGGCACAGAGTCCCCAGATTTATCTGCAGGCCCAAAATGCATCCTTCTTGTGTGCAGAAAATTGAAATGTATTAATATGGTGAAATGAGACTGTTGCAGCACTTAAAAAGTCCACCTGAATTAAGGGCGCACTTAGTCATGTGCGCATTAGTGCCACAGAGTCCCCAGATTTTTTCTGCATGCCCAAATTGCATCCTCTTAGAGTGCAGAAGATAGACAACTGGTAATACTGAAATGATATTGTTTTAGCACATACAAAGTCCCCCATAATAAATGGCGCACTCAGTCATGCGTGCAGTTGTGGTACAGAGTCCACAGATTTTTTCTGCATGCCCAAAATGCATCCTCCTTGAGTGTAGAAAAATGACATGTATTAACAAAGTGAAATGAGACTGTTGCAGCACATAAAAAGTCCCGCCAAATTAAGCAGCACTTAGTCATGTGTGAAGTGCTGGCACAGAGTCCCCATATTTTTTCTGCAGGCCCAAAATACATCCACCTTGTGTGCAGAAATCTGGCTAGTGGTAACACAGTGAAATGACATTGCTTTATCACATACAAAGTCGAACAGAATTAATGGCATGCTCAGCCATGCTCGTAGAGGTGACACAGAGTACCCAGATATTTTCTGCAGCGTCAAAATGCATCCTTCTTGTGTGCAGAAAATTGACAAGTGCTAACACAGAGAAATGATACTGTTTTAGCTCATACAAAGTCCCCATAATTAATAGAGCACACAATCTTGCGTGCAGTTGTGGTACAGAGTCCACAGATTTTTTCTGCATGCCCAAAATGCATCCTCCTTAAGTGCAGAAAATTGACAAGAGGTAACAGAGTGAAAACAGACTGTTTCAGCACTTACAAAATTTCCCAAAATTAAGGGCACAGTCAGTCACAGTATGCAGTGGTGGCAGAGAGCTCTCAGATTTTTTCTGCAAGCCTAAAATGCATACTCCTTCTATGCAGAAAATTGTCAAGAGATAACACAGTAAAATGAGACTTTTTGAGCCTATACAAAGATCTCCAGAATCAAGTTCACACTCCAGCCATCCACACTGTGGTGGCACAGAGTCCCCAGAATTTTCTGAAGGCCAAAAAATTCTTCCTCCTTGTGTGCAGAAAATTGAGAAAGTACCCCAGAATTCAGGGCACGCTTAGTCATGCATGTAGTGTTGGCACAGTGTCCCCAGATTTTTCTGCAGGCCCAAAATGCATCTTCCTTGTGTGCAGTAAATTGAAGTGTTTTAACTAGGTGAAATGAGACTGTTGCTGCACTGAAAAAGTCTGCCTGAGTGAGGGGCGCACTTATGCATGTGTGCAGGGTTCTCACAGAGTCCCAGATTTTATACAGGCCCAAAATGCATCCACCTTGTGTGCAGAAAATTGACAAGTGGTAACACAGTGAACTGAGACTGTTTCAGAACATACAAAGTCCCCCAGAATTAAGGGCTCATTCAGTCATGCAAGTAGTGGTGGCACAGAGTCATCATATTTTTTTCTGCAGGGCCAAAATGAATCCTCCTTGTGTGCAGAAAATTGACAAGTGGTAACACTGTGAAATGACACTCTTCAGCACATAAAAAGTCTCCCAGAATCAAGTTCACACTCAGTCTTGCACACGTTTGTGGCACAGAGTCCCCAGAATTTTCTGCAGGCCAAAAATGTATCCATCTTCTGTGCTAAAAATAGGCAATTATTAACACAGTGAAATGAGACTGTTTCAGCACATACAAAGTCCCCCAGAATTAAGGGTGCACTAGTCATGCGCTCAGTCATGGGACAGAGTCCCCAGATTTTTTCTACAGGCCAAAATGCATCCTCCTTGTGTGCAAAAAATTAACAAATGGTAACACAGTGAAATGAGAATGTTCCAGCACATACTAAGTCCCCCAGAATTAAAGGCGCACTTAGTCAAGCATGGAGTGCTGGCACAGAGTTCCGGATTTTTTCTGCAGGCCCAAAATCCATCCTCCTTGGGTGTACAAAATTGACAAGTGGCAACACAGTGAAATTATAATGTTTCAGACCATACAAATTCCCTCAGAAATAAGGACGCACTCAGTCTTGCGCGCAGTGGTGGCACAGAGTCCCCAGTTTTTTCTGCAAGCCCAAATTGCATCCTCCTTGAGTGAAGAAGATTGACATGTGGTAACACAGTGAAATGAGACTGTTTTAGCATAAAACAAATTCCCCCAGAATTAAGGGTGCACTCAGTCTTGCGCGCAGTGGTGGCACAGAGTCCCCAGATTTTTTCTTTAAGCCCAAATTACATCCTTCTTGAGTGCAGAAGATTCACAAGCAGTAACACAGTGAAACGAGACTGTTTTAGCACATACAAAGTCCCCCATAATTAATGGTGCTCACAGTCAAGCGTGCAGTGGTGGGACAGAGTCCCCAGATTTTTTCTGCAGGCCAAAATGCATCCTCGTTGTGTGCAAAAAATTAACAAGTGGTAACACAGTGAAATGAGAATGTTTCAGCACATACAAAGTCCCGCAGATTTAAGGGCGCACTTAGTCAAGCGTGGAGTGCTGGCACAGAGTCCTGGATTTTTTCTGCAGGCCCAAAATGCATCCTCCTTGTGTGCACAAAATTGACAAGTGGTAACACAGTGAAATGAGCCTCTTTCAGTGCATACAAAGTCCCACAGAATTAAGGGTGCACTCAGTCTTGCTGGTGGTGGCACAACGTCCCCAGATTTTTTCTGCTGGACCAAAATGCATCCCCATTTTTGCAGAAATTCATCCTCCTTGTGTGCAGAAAATTGACAGTTATTTAAAGAGTGAAATGAGACTGTTTCAGCACATACATAGTCCCCTGGAATTAATGGTGCCCTCAGTCATGCACACAGTGGTGGCACAGAGTTCCCAAGCTTTTTCTGTAGGGGCCCTAATGCATCCTCCTTGTGTGCAAATAATTGAAATTTAGTAACACAGTGAAATGAGGCTTTTCAGCACATACAAAGTCCCCCAAAATTTAGGGTGCCCTTAGTCAAGTGTGCAGTGTTGGCACAGAGTCCCCAGAATTTTTGTGCATGCCCAAAATGCTTCCTCCTTGTGTGCCGAAAATTGACAAGTGGTAACACAGTGAAATGAGGCTTTTCAGCACATACAAAGTCCCCCAGAATTTATTGTGCCCTTAGTCAAGCGTGCAGTGTTGGCACAGAGTCCCCAGATTTTTTCTGCATGCCCAAAATGCATCCTCCTTGTGTGCACAACTTTGTCAATTGGTAACACAGTGTAATGAGACTGTTTCAGCACATACAAAGTCCCACAAAATTAAGGGTGCACTAAGTCTTGCACCCAGTGATGGCAAAGGGTCCTCAGATTTTTTCTATTGCTGAAAAATTCTTCCTCTTGCATGCTGAAAATTGACAAGTGGTAACACAGTAAAATGAGACTGTTTCAGCAGATACAAAGTCCACCAGAATTAAGAGCGCACTCAGTCATGCAAGCAGTGGTGGCATAGAGTCCCCAGAATTTTTTTCTACTGACAAAAAATGCATCCTCCTTGTGTGCAGAAAATTGACAAGTGGTAAAACAGTGAAATGTGATTGCTTCAGCACATACAAAGTATCCAAAAATTAATGGTGCACTCAGCCATGTTCACAGTTGACACACAGAATGGCCAGATACAGTATTTTCTGCAGCATCAAAATGCATCCTTCTTGTTTGCAGAAAATTGACAAGTGGTAACGCAGTGCAATGAGGCTGTTTCAGCACGTACAAAGTACCCCAGAATTCACGGCAAACTTAGTCATGTGTGCAGTGTTGGCAAAGAGTCTCCAGATTTTTCTGCATTCCCAAAATGTATCCTCTTTGTGTGCATAAAATGGAAATGTATTAACACGGTGAAATGAGACTGATGCAGCACTGAAACCCCCCCCCCCAATTAAGGGCTCTCTTAGACATGTGTACAGTGTTGGCATAGAGTCTCCAGATTTTTTATGCAGGCCCAAATTGCATCCTCCTTGAGTGCAGAAGATTGACAAGTGGTAACACAGTGAAACGAGATTGTTTCAGTACATACAAATTCCCCCATAATTAATGGCACACACAGTCATGCGTGCAGTTGTGGTACAGAGTCCACAGATTTTTTCTGCATGCCCAAAATGCATCCTCCTTGAGTGCAGAAAATTGACATGTATTAACAAAGTGAAATAAGACTGTTGCAGCACTTAAAAAGTCCCCCAGAACTAAGCAGCACTTAGCCATGTGTGCAGTGCTGGCACAGAGTCCCCAGATTTTTTCTGCAGTCCCAAAATACATCCACGTTGTGTGCAGAAAACAGCAAGTGGTACCACAGTGAAATGAGATTGCTTTACTTTACATGCAAAGTCCTACAGAATTAATGGCACACTCAGCCATGCCCGCAGTGGTGACACAGAGTCCCCAAACATTTTCTGCAGTGTCAAAATGCATCCTTATTGTGTGCAAAAATTGACAATTGGTAGCCCAGTGAAATGATACTGTTTTAGCACATAAAAAGTCACCCATAAGTAATGGCACACTCAGTTATGCATGCAGTTGTGGTAAAGAGTACACAGATTTTTTCTGCATGCCCAAAATGAATCCTCCTTAAGCGCAGAAAATTGACAAGTGGTACCAGTGTGAAAACAGACTGTTTAAGGACTTACAAAGTCTCCCAGAATTATGGGCGCCCTCAGTCATGTGCTCATTGGTGGCACAGAGCTCTCAGATTTTTTCTGCAATCCCAAAATGCATACTCCTTGTGTGCAAAAAATTAACAAGTGGTAATACAGTGAAATGATAATGTTTCAGCACATACAAAGTCCTCCAGAATCAATTTCACACTCAGTGATCAACACTGTGGTGGCAGAGAGTCCCCAGAATTTTCTGTAGGCTAAAAATTCATCCTCCTTGTGTGCAGAAAATTTACAATTATTTACAGAGTGAAATGAGACTGTTTCAGCACATACATATTCCCCTGGAATTAATGGTGCCCTCAGACATGCACACAATGGTGGCACAGAGTCTCCAGATTTTTATGCATGTCCAAAATGCATCATCCTTGTGTGCAGAAAATTGACATTTATTAACAAAGTGAAATGAGACTGATGCAGCACTTAAAAAGTCCTGCCGAAATAAGCAGCACTTAGTCACGTGTGCAGTGCTGGCACAGAGTCCCCAGATTTTTTCTGCAGGCCCAAAATACATCCACCTTGTGTGCAGAAAACTGGAAAGTGGTAACACATGAAATGACATTGCTTTAGCACATACAAAGTTGAACAGAATTAATGGCACACTCAGCCATGCTCACAGTGGTGACACAGAGTCGCCAGATATTTTCTGCACCATCAAAATGCAACCTTCTTGTGTGCAGAAAATTGACAAGTGGTAACAGAGAGAAATGATACAGTTTTAGATCATACAAAGTGCCCCATAATTAATGGAGCACACAATCTTGCGTGCAGTTGTGGTACAGAGTCCACAGATTTTTTCTGCATGCCCAAAATGCATCCTCCTTAAGTGTAGAAAATTGACAAGTGATAACAGAGTGAAAACACACTGTTTCAGCACTTACAAGTTTCCCAAATTAAGGGCACACTTAATCACAGTATGCAGTGGTAGCACAGAGCTCAGATTTTTTCTGCAAGCCCAAAATGCACATACTCCTTCTGTACAGAAAATTGTCAAGAGATAACACAGTAAAATGAGACTGTTTCAGCCAATACAAGTTCTCAGAATCAAGTTTCACCTCCAGTCGTCCACACTGGTGGCACAGAGTCCCAAATTTTCTGTAGGCCAAAATTCATCCTCCTTGTGTGCAGAAAATGGACAAAGTACCCCAGAATTCAGGGCACATTTAGTCATGCATGTAGTGTTGGCAGAGTGTCCCCATATTTTTTGCAGTCCCAAAATGCATCCTTCTTGGGTGCAGTAAATTGAAATGTATTAAAACAGTGAAATGAGACTGTTGCTGCACTGAAAAAGTCCCCCTGAATTAAGAGCGCACTTAGTCATGTCATCAGGGCTTGCACAGAGTCCCCAGATTTTTTATACAGGCCCAAAATGCATCCACCTTGTGTGCATAAAATTGACAAGTGGTAACACAGTGAAAATGAGACTGTTTCAGATCATTCAAAGTACCCCTCAGAATTAAGGGTGCATTCAGTCATGCAAGTAGTGGTGGCACAGAGTCATCAGATTTTTTTCTGCAGAGCCAAAATGAATCAACCTTGTGTGCAGAAAATTGATAAGTGGTAACACTGTGAAATGACACTGTTTCAGCACATAGAAAGTCTCCCAGAATCAAGTTCACACTCAGTCTTTCACACATTTGTGGCACAGAGTCCCCAGAATTTTCTGCAGGCCAAAAATGTATCCTTCTTCTGTGCGAAAAATTGACAATTATTAACACTGTGAAATGAGACGGTTTCAGCACATACAAAGTCCCACAGAATTAAGGGTGCACTCAGTCTTGCACGCAGTGGTGGCACAGAGTCCCAGATTTTTTCTGCAGTCCCATAATGCATCCTCCTTGTGTGTACAAAATTGACAAGTGGTAACACAGTGAAATTAGAATGTTAAAGCACATGCAAATTCCCCCAGAATTAAGGATGCACTCAGTCTTGCATGCAGTGGTGGAACAGAGTCCCCAGATTTTTTCTGCTAGCCCAAAGTACATCCTCCTTTAGTGCAGAAGATTGGCATGTGGTAACACAGTGAAACAAGACTGTTTTAGCATAAAACAAATTCCCCCAGAATTAAGGGCACACTCAGTCTTGCACGCAGTGGTGGCACAGAGTCCCCAGATTTTTTCTTTAAGCCCAAATTACATCCTTCTAGAGTGCAGAAGATTGACAACGGTAACACAGTGAAACGAGACTGTTTTATCACATACAAAGTCCACTAAAATTAATGGCGCACACAGTCATGCGTGCAGTTGTGGGACAGAGTCCCCATATTTTTTCTGCAGGCCAAAATGCATCCTCGTTGTGTGCAAAAAATTAACAAGTGGTAACACAGTGAAATGAGAATGTTTCAGCACATATGAAGTCCCCCAAAATTAAGGGCGCACTTAGACATGTGTGGAGTGCTGGTACAGAGTTCTGGAATTTTTCTGCAGGCCCAAAATGCATCCTCCTTGTGTGCACAAAATTGACAAGGGCTAACACAGTGAAATGAGCCTCTTTCAGTGCATACAAAGTTCCACAGAATTATGGGTGCACTCAGTCTTGCGCGGAGTGGTGGCATAAAGTCCCCAGATTTTTTCTGCTGGACCAAAATGCATCCCCATTTTTGCAGAAATTCATCCTCCTTGTGTGCAGAAAATTGACAGATATTTATGGAGTGAAATGAGACTGTTTCAGCACATACATAGTCCCCTGGAATTAATGGTGCCCTCAGTCCTACACACAGTGGTGGCACTGAAATCCCAAGCTTTTTCTGCAGGCCCCTAATGCATTCACCTTGTGTGCAAAATATTGACAATTAGAAACACAGTGAAATGAGGCTTTTCAGCACATACAAAGTCCCCTAGAATTTAGGGTGCCCTTAGTCAAGCGTGCAGTGTTGGCACAGAGTCCCCAGATTTTTCTGCATGCCCAAAATGCATCCTCCTTGTGTGCACAAATTTGTCAAGTGGTATCACAGTGTAATGAGACTGTTCCTTATACCAGTGGTGTAATCATCATAAAATATGTGAGGTCTTGTTGACTCGTAGTGATTGCTGATAGTAGCCAACCTATATTACAGTGTCCCTGGAGAAGAACACAACCAAGATGTAATCATGTAGCCAACTTCTTCCCTACAAGGTAATAGTCTGTTGGCAATTTCAGTTACATTTGAATGATTGAATGACCACACCTACAGTACTGTGACCAGTTATGGAGACCATAGCTTCCATAAATATGAACATTGTAATATGTCACAAAATGACACAAAGCTGTGAAGAGTGTTCTTGAGTCTCCCCTTCTCACCACCTCCACCTTATCTTTCCCATACCAATGTTGTTCTTTTCCTGCAAACCCATCCACCTTACCTTGAAGCATAGTACTTTTTTGTGCCACCACCATCTACACTGGTAACTCATTGCACCCTGTTACCACTCTTTACATGAAAAAGTGCATCCTCAATCCTCCGTCTAGTGCCCAACCCCTCCGATCCATGATGTCCTGAATTAGAATATATTGTGCAACCCTTGTGCCTGGTAGTGTAGTGGTTCACTTCCACATTCTCCAATCTATTCTCAGACATAATGTGATATCCCTGGATCGCATGTATCAGGTGTACCCCCAGGGCCCTCCAGTTCTGCAGCCCTCCACCCCCGCAGTCCCATATGTCAGCCTGCAACTGGTAATATTTATTGGCCATCCACCAACTGAGTTCAGAAGGATCTCATTTGGTCAGTATATAGTATGAGCTCAGTGAATGACAGCAGCTGTCATTCACCATGTGCTGCTACTAAGTACGTGCACCTTAGGAACTCAGTTTGTGGCTGGTAGTGGAGGTGAGTGGTGGGTAGTGCCAGTCACTGACTGAGGTATGTGACTGTGAGGGGAGGACTGCAGGATGGAGGGCACTTGTGAAGGGCTTGTACAGTAAACCGCCAGTTACTTGTGATGTGCACATTACGTGGGATCAAGATGGAGCCATGGTCCACTGGACCACCAGGGATATCACATTATATATGAGAGGGAGATCTGGGAATGGGGATGTGGGACAACTAGACTACCATGAATGGGGCTGAACAATATATTCTTATACCATGGACATCAGTGATTGTGGGAGGGGGCTGGACTACCAGGTTGGGGATTAACATGTCACTTATATGGCACATTGGGGATTGTGGCACAGACAGTTTCCCAGAGTATCCTTCCAAAGTACCCTTAAACTAAACATAGACCAGCCCTGTCTGGTCTAAGAGTACTAGAATTTCTCCCTGCAGGAGAGTTCTGTGACTCCCAAATTCGGTAATGAGGCAGCTTGTGTCTGCTGCATGCCCCTAGCAGCATGTTGCACCCCATTCTTGGGTACAGCAGGCAGCCTATGATAGATGCAATCTGCCTTTGTGAATAGCTCATGAGGGGTTAACCTATGCCGATTCTGCAAGCACTGTTGTCGAGGTTTGACATTTCGAGACACGATGTCGACAGGTAAAATTTTGACTGTTAGACATTGGTCTGTTTTCTATGGGGGATGTGCTGAGTCAGAGTTAACTTCAAGAGGGGTGACTAGGTGAAAGTGCTAATTTTATGCCTTGGGTCCACCACAGTGACAATTTCAAAACCTGTCAAAATTGTCGCTGTGGTAGATTTTACTATAAGGTTTCAACCTTCAGTCTGCATACCTTCATGGGGCAGTGTGTACAAGGTACCACATAAATCATTTATGTTTGGTGCTGTCCCATAGCCATTTCTAACCCATCCCACCATTTTATCCCTTGCTACTCAGTATGTCACTTTGTTGATTAGCCTTACATGATGTACTGATTGTAATTACTTGCTGTCAGTGTTTGAGCTTTTTTCTTATTGAGTGTAACCACATCCCACATCCTACAATCATGAAGTACACCACCTTAGTCCACTGAGGCCTTCAATATACCTGCTTACATTACATCATGGAACTCCTGTACCTCTTTTGGTACCCTGTCATCTACAAATCTGCCCTGTTGCCTTATAGACCCTTAGTGCCCTCAACACCTCCACCACTACATATTCTGTGATTTTCCAGTACCTCACATACTGTCCCTCTGTTCCTATACTGTCCTTCACCACATACACTTGCAAGACAGTGTGACTCACAATGTTGCTGCAGTATAAGTTATGTATTGTGGTTCATCTGTGTGATTGGTGAATAGAGTAACAGTGCAAGTATTTATGCACTTTCATGACACTATGATGGGTGGTTGGATTAACCATAATGGAACGCATGATTGTGAAGTGGTGCTTCAGGGTAGGCAAAAGACTATATATGAGGCAGCACTGTACTAAGTCCCATACACCTGTAACAGTTGCGTCTACAACCATTACTGAGTGTCCTTCTGATTTACACCACTGTTTCATTTCACTTCCAGAAAGTATTTACTTTTCTCTGATGGCCACTTCTAGTCATCACACCTCTGAGGACAGCAGCAGTGCAACAGAAAGTGAGACAGAGCAGCTTGTGATGGATGTCTTTATGAGTGCGACTAATTCTGGAGGCGAAATTCGGGCGCTATATGTTTGAGCGAAGGTGTGCCATACTGTATCTTATCAAGTGATGCCTCACAGTCTACCACTTCTACTGATGTCAATGATTTATTAATGCCCACTCGCTTTGATAACTTGGACTGGTGTACCTGCAGTAAATGTTCTATAATGCTGACTTTGAGAGAGTGTCTGTGATGTGCTGAAGTGTCTCATTTGGGTGAAAAATGAAATGGTCTTCATTGCATCACCCAGCATCCCAATTTTAACACTGGTTTCTTGGATCTATTTGTTGTTTGCCTTGCCCTTATCATCATTTGTGACTGTTACAGACACCCTCATCCTCCAGACCTGCCCCTCAACTGGTACAGTAACATTATTATTGTTATGAAGTTAAAATAAATTTTATTTTAACATTAGTAATCTCCATTTTGTACAGCAAATAGTGCATGTCTAGATGCTGCACAGCTTTGTGTATAACCTGAGACATGTTGTCAGTAGTGTCCCACCACCAGCCTTACTTAAATACTGAAAAGCCACTGGGTGTTGTGCTAGAAGGCTTTGAGGGCATAGCTTGGTGAGCTGGGAAATAGTGCTGACAGCAGACAGAGACAAGATAGATAGGATAGGAACAGAGAGAAGGAGAATGGAGCACAGGGAACAAAGAATAGTAATGTATAATGGGACAATGGTGATGGCTTGGGGCCATCCGGAAAGTGGACAAGATAGTGAGGCATGCTGGAATAAGGGTCAGTGGAGGTGAGGTGGGCAAGGAATGAGGGACAGCTGGGAACAGAAGTCACAGGGAAGGAAGGCTTGTGGGGTGTAATAAATATTGAGGATCAGGGCACCCTGTAGAGGATGGATGGGTACCCAGTCTGTATAAGGATGGGGAGGCTACAGAAGGAAGTATTAAGGCTACAGGGAAGTGTCAAAGATGATGAATGGGCATATTTTGGTAAGGTGGCTAGAATGTGGAAAGCACAAAGACATCCAGGCAAACAAAAAGACTGGTGTGACAACAGGGCAGGTGGTGATCAGGAGACAGGGGCAATGTGTGTGGAGGGACACAATAGTACAGGTATTTGGTAGCGCAGTAAGCTCAAATTGTTGCAGACATCTAACAGAGGAGTCCAAGGTGGGAAAGGAGGATTGTGAAGCACAGTCCATGGGTACAAAGATCAAAACATCCGGTGAAGGAGATTGAGAAGTAGATGAATTGGGGCAAGAATGGTTGAGTACAGTGGAGAACACAAGGTGGTAAACACAGACAATAGGATCAAACATTGGAGGAGGAAGAAGGACAGTAGATTTGGGAAGAGGGGAGGGACAAAGGTAGGTGTCTTTGTGTTTGTGGACTGGATACTACTAGGGTTGAGATTGGGCAGCAAAGGGTAGCATCCTAGTGAATTTGGTGGAAGCCATGCCAGGAATGAAGGTGGAAAGGGTGTGGCAATCCATGCTAAGGTATGTAAGCAGGGGAATGGAAGGACTAGCCTAATAATACACCTGATGATGAATGACCTGGCTCATGGAATGATGCGGGAGGTTAAGAGAAGGTTTGACAAACTGGGACTACTGTGTGATGGAGCGGGCATATCCGTCACCTTCTCTGAGGTATTCCCATTCACAAGCAAGTATGGCAAGAAAAGGTATAATTTAAGAGTGAAACAGTTGGTTTTGGTCCTGGTGTGTGAAAAAGGGTACGGTTGGTTGGAGGGTGGTAGGGGTGATAGCAAGGTAAGGAGGAAGGCATACTAAGGAACCAGACATAGGGAGATAGAGACAGGGTTGGGAGGGTAGAGACAATGGTTGGAGGGGATAGAGACAGGGTTGGGAGGGTACAGACAACAGCTGGAGGGTGATAACACTAGATATTTGGAGTCTGGTGAATAAGGGGAAGAACTACAAACGTATGAACATACGACATTTGCCAGCAGATAGAGACCTAGTGGTCTATCAAGTCAGTTGCCTCTCCTCCCACCCTTCCCTCCCTTGACCCTCCCTTGCCCTATCTGAGCCCCTTTGAAGCATCTACTGTTTTCTGGATACCACTTCTGCCAGTAACACATTCCACCCAGCTACCACTCTCTCCATAAAAGGTTTCTCCTCATCTGCCTCCTGAGCCTTCCTCCGTCCAGTGTCATATCATTGCCCTGGATGTCCCTCCCTCCCTTACTTTGAACAGCCTCTCTGTACCTGTCTTGTTTATTCCTTTCATGTATTTGAAGGTTTCAATCATATCCCATCCCTGTCCCTCCTCACCTCTAGCAGTACATCTTCAACTACCTCAGCCTCCTCTCGTATGGCAAGTCCCCAGCCCCTTGTTCATCGTTATCGCCTGTGCTGTACCCCTCCAGTAACTTAATATCCCTTTTCAGATACGGGTGTCAGTACTGCATGCAGTATTTCAGGTACAGTCTAACTAATGATCTATACAATAGTAGAATCAACTCCCCAATCCTTGATGATATACCCCTTGCAATGCGATTCAGCATTTGATTGCCTTTGCAGCTGCCTTCCTACATTGTGCCAAGTTTTCATTGACCCCGTAATAGAGCACCCTAGATCCTTCTCCTCATCCTCTGTCTCATCTAGCTGCACTCCCCCAACTGGTAACTCCTCCTTGGGTTTTCTGCCCCAAAAGCAGCACCTTGCACTTTTGCCTTGAATCCCAGTTAACAGGTGCCAGACCATGTTTTCAGTTTTGCAGATCATCCTGCAACCTCCTGCTATCCCCTAGGTAGTCCACCACTGCTCCCATCTTGGTACTGTCATTAAACAGACTGCTTCTGCTCTTGATGCCCAATGATATGTCTGCAATGAATATCACAAACAACACTGGTCCCAACACCAAGCCCTGTGGAACACTGCTCATCATTACTCATGGGGATGAGAGCTCCCCACCCAAAACCACCCTTTGTTGCCTTCCTGAAGCCAGTTCACTTCCCATCTCATATGCTTTGCACTCACACCTACCTTCTAAACTTACCTCCAGCCTCCCATGTGCCACCGAGTCAAATGCCTTACTGAAATCCAGGTACAGGACATCCACTGCATGTCCCCCATCCAATGCCTAGTTACCCAGTCATAGAACTCCACTTGGTTGGTTTGGCAGGATCTGCCACTTACAAAAGCCATGCAGTCTGCTGTCCTGTAGTCCTTTGGCCTCCAGGAGGACTTCCAGCATCTCCTTAGGATAGTCTCCATCAGTTTACCCATGATGGATGTGAGGCTCATCAGTCTGTAGTTCCCTGGTTGATCTTCAGGGCCGCTCTTTTGGAGGGACACCACATGAGACATCCTCCAACCCTGAGGCAAACACCCTGAGTGGAGTAAGGTATCAAATAGGTCTGCCAAGTGCCCATCAGGACCTCTGTCAGCTCCTTCTGTACCCTGTAGTGGATGCCATCTGTGTCTGCACCTGTCCAGCCTCAGTGCCTCAAATCCTCCAGAACCCTTTCTCTGTGATTTCAATGACTGTCACCCTCCACCTCTGTTTCTGTCCTCCCTCCTCCTTGGGTGTCACCCTCCTCTTCTCCTTAGTAAATACTGAGCAAAAGTAATTGTTTAGCTCTTCTACCTTATCCCTGCCTCCATCCAACCTCACTCCTTCCTAATCCTTATCATATGGTCCTTACAGTTCCAGTTTCTTCTGATGTACCTGAAGAAGTCCTTCATCCCTCTTCTTAATGCCCTGAGCCAGCCTGAGCTCTGTAGATGCCTTGGCTGTCCTTACTGCTCTTGTCACCTACTTCGGTTCCTTCAGATACTCTTTCCTGTCCTCACCCCTACCTGTTTTTCACCAACTCCTAAAGACAGCTCTTTTCCTCCTTACCTTTTCCATGACCTCCTTGCTCACCCAGCCAGGTTTCTTTGTCCTTGCTTTCTTGCTTTTTGCCTTACTGCAGGTTCTGAGTTACCCCACTATCCCTAGCATCATGAGATCCCTCCTCTGGTTAGTGCCCATATGATGTTGAATTTTGAGCAAATACCCTTTACCACTTCCACCATCATCCCCAAGTCAGCACTCTGAAGTCCAGCACCCTTGTGCTGGATTCCATTCCTTCCTTACCCATGTCCAACGTGAACCATATTGAGTAGTGGTTATCCCTGCCAGATTTTCTTCCACCCTAAGTTCTCTCACAAACTCCCATTTGACAGCACGAGGTCAATGATATTTCCTAACCTGGTTGGTTCTCTGACCATTTGCACCAGGAAGTTGTCCTGGAAGGCATCAAGCAGTCCCTGCCCCTTCTATTCCTGGTTGTTGGGGTACTCAAATCCACTACCGGCATGTTAAAGTCCCCCACAATCACCACACTACCTCCTCCACTTCCTCCAGTGCACACTTCAGTCCTTCCCTCATACTCTAGTGCCACCCCCTCCTTTCCCAATCACTCTATCCCTATGAAATATCTTGTACCCTGCTTAACAGAGTTCCAGTCATTATATTGGGTGATGCATGTTTCAGTGATGGCTGCAATGTCCACCTCCCCCTCTGCCATGAGGGTCTGTAACTTTGCAATTTTCTCCCAAGGCTCCTTGCATTTATGGTGACCACATTCCACCCCTTCCCCTTCTACCCTTCTTTACTAGCATCACCACTAGTACTTGCCCTTTGTCACTGCTATGGGGGCAAGATCATATGGCTTCCCAACCTGTGGTCTCTGCATGTCCCTCCCACTTGCCACCCCCACTACTAGTTTAAATTCTCAACTTCCTCTATGTACTCCTACATCTTCTGTTTCAACACTTTCTTTCCTCCTTGCCAAAGTGTACTCTATCATTGCCATAGAGAGTACTGTCCTCCCATGTCCCCCACACCAGACCATACCATTTAGCATGATGCCATGTTCTCAGTCATTCATTAAAATCTTTATTCTCAGTTTTATTGCCCTGGGCACTGCAAGTATCTCTGAGAAGGTTACTGATCTTCCTGCCCCTCTCATAATTGTCCTAGTTCCTCAAACCTCCTCTTGACTATATCTACCATCCTGTCAGCCCTGTTGTTGGTCCCAAAATGTATAATTAGATGAGGCTTCTCCCTACCCCTTCTACCATATTTTAGAACAGATTGTCCCACACTTTCCCACTGTCATTCCAGACATGGCCTCCACCCAAATGCTACTATGCCTCTCCCCTTTGCTACCCCACATCACTCTTCTTACTATTGAGTCCCCAGCACTAAGTTTCCACCCTCTTACTAACTGATAGTTTCCATTCATCTCCACCTCTCCTCCCGGCTCCTTCTCTTCCTCTTGTACAGTAGTGCCCTTCTGCCCCTGTTGTAATTTTCCAGCAGAACTTTTCTCCACTCCAGTTTCAACCAAACTTCTATCAGTTGCTCCTCCATTGTCATCACCTCCCTCCTCAACAGTATCAATAGTAGAAAAGCATCAATAGTAGAAAACAGGAAGTTGTTATCCTCTGTACAGACAGTTGGTGAGACCCCATCTGAGTACTGTGCAGTTCTGGAGATCCCATCTCTGTAAAGATATAGACAGAGTGGAGGTTGTCAGAGGGGGCAATCAAAATGGTGCAGGGTCTGCACCAGAAGACATATGAAGAAGCGAATAAAGGAGCTTAATTTGTATACCCTAAGGAAAAAGGGAGGGGCATGATAGAAACTTTCAAGTACCTCAAGGGACTCAACGATGTCCAAGAGGGTAGTATCTTTCAGAAAAGAGATGTTCCAGAACAAAGGCACAATTTGAAGATAGAAGGAGGATGGCTCAGAGGTACTTTGAGAAAATATTTTTCACACAGAGGGTTGTGGATGCATGGAATAGCCTTTCTGAAGAGGTCAGGAGTCAGGAACAGTGGGAAATTCAAGAATGCATGGGACAGACATAAGGCTGCCCTAGTGGGGGTAGGAGGAAGTAGGCTGTTGGTTCACTAGAATCTGCAGCTGATCCATTAGGTAGGAAAATGGGCAGACTGGGTGGGCCAAGCGGTCCTTATCTCCCATCAAATTCTATGTTTCTATGTGTCCTCCTCCTTTCCCTGTAGTACTGCAAAATGATTTTCTGAAGACCATGCTACAATGCCCACTTACTTTCTCCTCATAGTAGCCCAGTACTGCACCCATTTTGTGTTGTCAGTGAACAGACTTAGCATGCTACCACTCCATGTGTGATGTCTGAAATTAAGACCCCAAATAGCACTGTGTCCTGTCCTGAGGCCTGCTTCAACATGCTCAGATGTGATCTAGGTGTTTAAAAGACACACAAGCACCACCACCTGATGTATTCTCCCACGCAGCCAGTTTGTAATCCAGTTTGCCATTTGCACACACACCACCATGCAACTTAGGTTCCCCATAATTCACCCATGAGACACTGAATCAAAGGCATTGCTAACATACAAGTAGAGGACATCCACTGAATGGACACTTATTGTAACCACACTTGCGGTTGTTCTTCTTTTTGGAATGCAGAAATTAGAAACATTCATGATGATTTTTCTTACTTTATTTAGTGGGATGTGCCTCACTGCCTACATCTAGTATCGCACTGGGTGCATGACGTTTTAGGATGTCAGGTTTGTAGAATCATTCTGGCATGTGTTGTTACTGCGATCAGAAACAAATGGTGTGAAGAGAGAGAGTGGAGTGTACAAGGGATTCTATGAAGCTGACAAGGAGCCGGATGACATATGGACACAATCATTCCTTGCCGAGTTCCAGCAACAGTAAAGTAAGTAAGTAAGTAAAATGTATTTCTTCCATTCACCCTTCCCAAGCTCAGGGCACTTTTACAATAATTCAAAATCACTTTAAAGCACATTACACAAAACAATAAGTACAGCAGTCATAAATAACACCCCTTATTACTTCCCAGCAAATGCTTGGGTAAAAGGAAAACATTTAGCTGTTTTTAAAACATTCAACAGTCAGGCAATCTAAATATCTGATGAGGTAGAGAATTCCACAGGATCGGTGCCATAAAGGCAAAATATCTACCTCTACATGTCTTTAAGCACCCTGGGCATCTCTAGCAATCCTTGTCAGACGAGCAAAGACAGCGGGCAGGACAGTAAGGCACCAAGAGCTCTGTCAGGAAGTGGGGTCCCAAATCATGTAGGGCCTTAAAGGTCAGCAATGCAACCTTGAAGGTGATCCGCCACTGTATTGGCAGTCAGTGCAGACCACGCACGCAGCACAGGAGCCATATGGCTAGATCTTGAAACTCCCATTAACAACCTGGCCGTCGCATTCTGCACAAGCTGCAAGCAGTGGATATCCACCCTGGCAGCCTAGATAGAGGGCATTGCAGTAATCAAAATGGCTGGTGACAAAGGAGTGGACCAGGGTGGGAAGATCTTCAGGTGGGACCAAGTGTTTCACCTGGGCAATGTTCCTCAGATGGAAAAGACAGATTTGACTACGGCTGACACCTGTGTGCTTCATAGTCAGGCCTTCATCAAATATCACGCCTAGGCTACGCACTTGACCAGAGGCCAGAAACAGGGCTCCCCAATATATAAACCTGAGGGTTTCCCAGTCCAAGCCCCTATTGTCTTCCCTCCAGGGTCCACAACCAATACCTCAGTTTTCTCTGAGTTCAACCTAAGCCGACTAGCACTCATCCAATCCTGAATCTCCAGGAGGCAGTTATTAAATACTGTGATGGAATCAGACTCCCGTTCAGGCATAAAAGACAGGTAGAGCTGAGAATCATCAGCATAATAATGAAAACTCAGTCCATGGTGTCTTATAATGTCCCCAATGGAAGCATATACACAGCGAATAGCATAGGGGACAGCACTGACTCTTGCGGTACACCACAGGGCAGCCAATGAGGGACGAGGTGTAAATTCGGACACCACTCTCTGAGATCTGCCCTCCAGAAAATATTGAAACCAATTGTGGACTGCTTCCTCAGACCACAGAAAACCACAGGCAGTTGAGCAGTACCTCATGATCCACGGTGTCAAATGCTGCTGTGAGATCCAGGAGAACCAAGATGGAAGGGTCCTCTGATCTCTTGCCATCAGGAGATCATTCAATACTCTGAACCAGAGCCGTCTCTGTATTGCCTTTTCCTGAAGCCAGATTGGAAAGGGTCATAGATATTGCGACTGGACAAATGATCCTCCAGTTGCAGAGCGACCACCTTCTCAATAACCTTCCTACAAAGGGAGGTTAGAGACAGTCTGTAATTTGCTGGGCAATTGGTCAAGAGGGTTTTTCAAAGGGGTCATACTACCATCTCCTTTAAGGGATCCAGAAAGATCTCTCTCTCTCTTGACTACCACCATTATCCCAGCTAGGACTGGAATGATAACATCTACACACCCCACCACCAGGTGAGTAGGGCCCGGATCCAACTTACAGTAGGTAGGTCACAGAGTCTGGATGATCCTCACTATATCTATTACTGCTGGTAGGCTAAAGGTGGACCAGGACAGCTGGGTATTAGTACCACCTGATTGAACAGTGCAAGGTCCAATGGAAGGGCACTGGCAGATCTCATCCCTGATGGTGGATACCTTGCCAGCAAAGATTTCTCAAACTCCACACACTGCTCTGGATAACGCTCTACCAGTCTGAAGACAGACTGTATTGCAAGTCTGTCCACAGTCCGGAAGAGCTGGGATGGTCTGTTCTTTGCTGCAGCAATTTCCCTGGACAGGAACTCTGCCTTCTAATGGGAAATTCCTGATTGGAAGAGCTTATAATGTTCTAACAATTCAAGTCTATCCACCACCAGTTGAGTTTTCCATGGCGTCTTTCCAATCTTCATCCCTTCCTCTTCAACTCACAGATCTTCCCATCAAACCAGGGAACCCCCAAGTGAAGAGTACGGGGATGAACTTGAATTGGAGCTATGACATCCAGGGCCTCAACAACAGCCCTATTATGAGCTAGGACCAAGGCCCTGGATCCATGCTATCCCTTGGAAAACCCGTGAAGTCCAGCTCCATCATTGGGCCTTCTGAGGTAACCCTCTTAAAGGATGGAACTGTGCTAACTCCTAGTGGCAGGCCTATTTCGGGGCTGCAAATCTAAATACAGTAGTGAAATATTCTGACCAGCCGTCATCACCATTAACTGTTTAAAAGTGTCATTACCTGTTGTAACATGACAGTTTAAGTTGTCTTTTCCACTGCATGATTACCTGCTTGTTGATGACAGCAATAGTTTGTTATGACCTAAACGACTATGTTTCTTATGATACCTTGTTGAACATTATACTTTCTATTGATAGCGTACATAGTACCATAAATTAAAAAGCATTTACTTTATTACTACTGTAGCATTTCCATTGCTTACATAACAAAAAAAGCATGATACGTTTCTTCTGTAAAATTTGTGTAATTTATATGTTGTCCAATACCCTGATGCCAACAATCATAACTTTTGTTTGTGCATACATTATCTGAAAGTATTTTGTGTGGACCACTATACTCTAAACATGCCACTATCCTGTTCTTTTACATGTGTTCTGTGTATTTACACAACTATAACCTGGTCCCACTTCTCTGTATTGATCCCAAACTCACCGTCATACAGGTTTTGTTACAACAACATCATGTCTTGCTTTAGGCAGTAACACTGGTACATACCGCTTCTCTCACTTGTGTCAATATTGTTGATGCATCTGATCTTGTGGATTGCACTTCTCAGGTTTGTTTAACAAATGTCCTTTTATGTTTGCTTGCGTGTGCTGCGTACAATAAACATATTGAGGTTAGTAAAGCATTGCAGAGGTGTGGCAGAGGGGTTGAAGTGTGTGACCAGTGCAGGATGCGTTCATGGGTGCATGCATCAGCCACTAATCAACGGGAAGCTTCCAATGATGACAGTTTTACAACAAGGGCAGTACTTGAAACAATGTGCCAGTCCAATCAGGGACAGTTTCATCATCCCAGATTGCAGAGGTACCTCACCCTCCTTCACAACCAGGATCCCAAACTAAAATAAAGAAAACCATCCACCAATGTCTCATCTTCCATGTGAATCCTGCATCTAAATATGTGATGAAGGAGCCTGCATGGAACTAGTGCCTCTGCCGATGGGGATCCCAATCCCCTGTCGGTAATATGTATCCCCTCAAAAGTCATGTGGCACACTAGGAGAACACCACAATGTGCCTTCATCATTAATTAAAGTTTCTCACACTCATCCTCCCCTGACTCCAACCTTGGGCGTCAAATTCCCAAGCATGTTTTGTTCCCCCCACACAAAGTACTGTGCCACACTGTGTGCACACCCAGTGTGTTGAAAATATGTTTTCATATGTAAAATAAAGAAAACCTTCCCCAACAATTTATTTTTGGTTTAACTGCAAATTTGTTGAAAACAATACAAAAGGACAGTGTTACGAGCATGGAGAATGCAGTGTCTATGCATGCTCGTCACTTCATCAATTTTCATATTTTATTCCAGTTTTCAACGTTGTCATTTTCACACCTCCTCATGAGCAGTATAGCTGTCATTTTCACATCATGCTCAAAATGTGTTTGCCACCTGTTGTGCTGAAATGGCGAGGTGGCTGTGTGAAATCACTTGTATAGTGAGTAACAAAATGATTATGCCATGGTTCATGTTGTCATCTGTGACTTCTCCATTCCACCCCATCACCGCCCTGCAGCCAGTGAAAGGCATTGAGGTGTGTCTTGGGGTTTTGGCCATAACATTTTTTCTATTCTCTTATACCGCACCCATCTCAACATACTTTCTTATGCAATCAGGTAAGCATAAGACCCGATGACCCTAAGGCACACTGTCACACCTGTCGGTGTTTGCAGGGTGGGGTGACTTGGAATGACGTGAGCTTTATGTCTGATGACCCAAAGATACACCATGCCTGTCAGTCTGTGAAAGGTGGGGTGGTGGTTGCTGTTAGTACAATACTTCACTGCCATTCTTATTATGCATCTCTCTAACTCCTGCACTACCAATGCCAATACCAGCAAGCAAACATTTGGTTGTATTACAGATAAATGTAACGTCAATTAATTTTACGGTTAAAAGAAGCACTGCAGTATTTTTTGGACTGCATTATGTATCACCAAAATGAAACTTTACTCAGCATTAAACCATGATAAACAAACAGAATGGTTTATTAAGACAACATTAAATCATCAGTAAAACATAAACAACAAATACAACAGTTGAATAACAATTGTTGAAAGAGTACATAGTTCTAATGTAGTTGTACATGATGTTAACGGTAAGTGACAATGATACAGTGAGAATGGCTTTGAATATTAAGCACTGTATGAACCGGAAGTACGGAATGAGTACTTCTTCTGAGTTATTATGAATGAGGTGTTAGCAAACAATTGTAAGGGGAATGTGTTACTGAATGAATGTCTATTGTAGTGCCAACCACCTATGGCTATATAAGTTTTAAGGTGGTGAGAGAGCCACTAAAGCCAATTAGGTGGGAGTATACACAACAGCCTACCATGTGAGGGGTCTGTTAGTACCATGCTGTCACCCTGACATAACCTGTGGCACAGATGCTGAAGTACAGGACAGTGGATTCAGGAGGCACATGGTTGACCAGGAGAACAGTTGGATGGCCGTTACATGGACTTCATTAAATGTTTACTTGCTGCACACAAACACAGGTTGAAAGTTAAACTCCTATATAGTCACAAAGTGACTTAACACCTGCTGACAAGCACAATTAGTTTTTTAACATCAAACTTAATTTCAAATGGTTGTTGTTTACATAGAAATTAGAGCAAGTACTGCATGAGGTAGTAAAACTCATAACGGTATATGGTACCACAGCACAAAGATACTCTGATTTGTTCAGTTGTGTACACCATACTCATATAGGGATATGCCCCACAAATACTGTGGTGAGTGACTATAGTGAAATTATGCACTTCAATGGCACAGGTGTCACAGTTATGTGGTCTGCTTCAGCTTTACCCATGACTCACTGCATGGATGACACAGTCCATCTCTTTTTCAAATGACATATTCATAAAATTGACTGCTGTTGTCTTCTACTTCCATATGTAGTTTTGACCATTATCACTGCATGATGTCGATTTACTGACTCCTAAAGCGAGTGTAGTGCTTCTTAAGCAAGTCGTCAGTGGCTGGACGTTTGGTGGGTGATATGCTAGAAGGTATTTCTGGAACAGACAACTGTTCAATGTCTTTCAGTATACCACATGAACTGAACCACATCCTGAAGCATTAATGCTACAAATTGATAGGTCTGCCTTAATTTTCTTTACAGCCCACTGCTTTGTTTGTTTGGAGAACAGAAACTGATGCTGTCTTTTTCCCTTTTCTTTTCCCTTCTTTATCATAGCCTGCTCAAGACTGCAGGTTTTCAGAGTAGTCCAGCATTGCTAGCTGAGTGTGTGCAGTCATTCCCAGTAACTGAAATGTTCTCTCTTGGGGCAATATTTTGTCAGTAATGAATTAAAGACTTCCAAACTAGCGGTGTGGCAAAATGCTGTGATTTTTCCAATGTCCTTCAGGAGTCTGGTATCCATGACGACACTTTTGAGTGCCTCATGGGCCGTTTCTGCCTTGTAGAGCCAGTCAGTTATCCTGTCATCCTCTTTAAGTAGTACACCATGATCATACTGTTGATATGCAGGTCCATCAACCCATCGTGTATATTGGCAGTGTGGTCTAAGATGGATATCCATTTTCATGAAGCACCATTGCATTTTCACCACACATTGCAAAGACCACCAAGGGTTTAATATGAGGCAGTATAGCGCAGTGGTCTAAGGCTCTGAGCTGCAAATTTGGTGACATCCAGCAGACCAGACCTGGGTTTAAATCCCACAGCTTCCACTTGCATGCTGTGTGACCTGAGCAAGTCACTTAACCTCCTTGTGCTCTCAGGTCGCTCCTGTAAAAAAGCTTTCAGCTTAGGTGTGCTATATCTGGTTAAACAACTAAATAAAAAAAATACAGATCAAATCCATGGAGTTAATTACTCACAGTGTTTAGCTTTAGATTTTACAGCTAGTTTGTTCACAATTGATTTTGAGACATGCCACATCAAACTGATGTTCCAAGCCTTGAAAGTGTGTACCCTTGGCATCAGTGCTGTGACCTGAGGATGTCTGTCCATTGCCACAGTTCTGACTTTAAGGCCACTGTCAAAGATTTGCTGTAGAGTGAGGATGAACCCTTCTTTCCATCACATTTGAATAGACAAGTCCAATATTTTATTACTGTCCATGTCTATAATGGTATATGTACAGTACTTAACAGAGTGTCCAGGCGAGTCACATCTACCATCACCGATAACTGTTAGAGCAGTCTTGTCAGCCAGTGATACCCAAATCTATTTCTTTTCCAAAATCCAAGAATAGTTTATTATAGAGAATAGATATAAAGCTGCATTGCATGGTATTGTGACTGTGCAGAATTATGTATTCAAAAAATGTAATAATTGACAAACACGGGAATATGTATTGCCACTGAAAAAAATAGCTGCACTAAGCAATAAGTTTCTGGCACCTATGCAATTAATGAGTGGCTGAGAATGCCAAGTGAAGCTGTGGTTGTTCACACAGCAAAAGTTGGCAACCAACATCTTGCCCCATGAAAAAGTGTCAGTCAGCATGAGTGGTAGTTTGTACATTTTGCAGACTATCATACTCATTAGCATCAGAATTGAACTTTTAAAACAATAAACTTTGCATCCTGTACAAGCCCATTATCTGATGTGAATGAGTCATCCTGGAACATATCATTAGTATCTGTATCATCTTCTGAGTCTGGTATGAACATTGATGGTTTTAGATCATTCTCGATGCTTGGTTCTGAGTACACTTGTGAAAAATCATTTACTTCATTCATTCTATCAGCAAAATAACTTTTAATTGGTATGGATGTGTGCCACAGGAACATCAAATCAATGTCCTCTTAGTATCCATTGCTTTGAATCACATCAATATGCAAGCTACTACCTGCATCATCAACCTTTGAGTGTCTTACAGAAGTTGAACTTGATTTTGAATTGTGGTATGTGTGGTCCTTGTACACATTTTCAGGTGACTCTGGCCACTGACAGCAGAAGTTCTTGGTTGATACAGAACACAGGATTGTGATGGAGCATGATATTGTACTTTTCTTGCTATGAACATCTTGTGGCTGCCATCCATTTCTGTCCCACAGTCATTCATCTGAAAGTACAAAGCAACATGGTCAAACTTTTATTCAGGGTGTTGTGGGTTTAACTTGTAGAGCTGCACTCAATAACAATAGATAGACAGCACCTGAATGTGAAGGGAAAACAAGTAATAAAGTAAAGGATAGGATAGGAGAGAACATCCAGGAGCATTTCAACTGTAAATGGGTTGGGGGGCAAGATGAATGTAGGTGATCATAGTCATAGAGAGTTGAAATCAAATGTGCTTACCACCTACTAGGCAAGGTAAGGTTAAAGGCAACTACAGAGGAGCAGACAGAAGGTGATGGGAGGAGGGGTGAAGTTAAAGACAAGGGTTGGAGGGTGGTAACATTGAGTAATATTAGTAGGGGGCAATAAAGGTGCCAAACTACCAGCTGTCATGGCAGATGGAGGACCTGACAGCTATAACTGACACATGGGCTACAGAATTCCTCTACTTGGACATGGCAGTTCCATGGCACATAGAATACCAGAAGAATAAAGAGAAGGAAATGGGTGGATGGGGTGGCACTGTATGTAAAGGCAGGATAAAAATGTGTAAGAGAGATGAGGGACACAGTGGCTAGTTGGGTGCAACTACAGGATCAAAACAGTTGCCTTGAATGAACCTATTCAGCATTTTCCACTCCACCCACACCTTCACTACCTTACAATCCAATTTGCCCAGCACACACATTCTTGAAGCATTGTACTGTGTTACATGACACCACCTCTGCTGGTACTGCATTCTACTTTGCTACCACCCTTCCTTTAAAGTAATTCCTTTTCACCTCCCTCTGCAGCTACCCCTGCAATCTCAAGTAATGGCCTCTAGTGTCTCTCTGCACCCCCTCTTGAATAGACTCTCTGTGTCTCTCTTATTATCCCCTTTATGATATGATTCAATAAACCATCAAGGGAACATAGCACCTTGACCTTGTATTGATGAATGTATACTGTGAGCATAAAACAAGAGCTGAGGAACAACTGTGGGACATAGAGAGCAGACCAATATGGTTTCAGTAGCAGATGTCAAAAGACATTGGTGCCTCTAGCACAAGGGTACTTCATTTCCATAAGGCAAACTTTAAGAAGATGGTACAAGTTGATCAGTTGTTTCAGGCCCTAACTCAACTGAATATGGACACACAACAAAGAAGGGATCTTATAAATGAAGGGTTAGTGAAGGAAATGGAAATATGTTGCCTGTCCAAGACAACAAGGGTTAGGGAAAAAGGTGGATGATCCAAAGGTTGCTACACAGTGTGAGTATGAAGAGGGCAAGATATAGAAGATACAGAAAATTGGGAAGAGAACAGCATAGGGAGCTATATTGGAAATAAGCAAATGAAGTGGGCAGGTAGGTCAGGGCAGAAAAGGCATCAAGGTAACATATGCTGGCATAGGACATAAATAAATAGAAAGAAAAACATCTTTATGTATATCATTGAGAAAAGAAAGTGGCTGTGATGGGTTTTAGCGGTGCCTGGAAAGTAAGAGTTGCTTGATGACTACTTCTGTTAAGTCAACACTAAAGAGAAGGTGGGGCCTGTACACATTGTAAAAGTGATGATAGAAACAGAGGTGGTTGGACAGATGGATAATTTACTGTGTCGAGGGTGCTGGAGGGATTAAGGAGCTTGAGGTTAGACAAAGCAACAGGACTGGAAAGGGCATCCAAGGGTAGTGAATGAGGTTAGGAGGTTATGGTATATCCTTTGGACAACTTATTTAATACATCAGAGGAAACAGGGTGTATACTGCAGGACTGGATACTGGATCATGTGGTCCCCTCCATAGTGGCTCAGTAGGTAGCACACTCACCTCTGAGGCCAGGAGATCAGAGGGCTGTGGGTTCAGTTCCCACATCTGGCACTTGGGTTAATATCCCAGTACTGACACTGTAGTGCAGCATGAGAGGGTGTTGCACTTCTGAGGTGCTGTCTTTGATGAGACGTTAAACCGAGGTCCCATCTGCCTGGATTTGTGGTAGTTCAGGTGGATATTAAAGATCCCATGGCACTTATTGAAGAGTAGGGAATTTCCCAGTTTCCTGGTCAAATTTCCTCATTCATAAAAATACCACCAACAGCTTAATCTGGTTCAAGGTTAGTTGGCATTCATCTGTATCCCCTTCCGGTCATGCCTGAAAATAGGTAGGATTTGTCTAGTGCACTTACCCGTCAACAAAACTAAACAAAAAATAAAATAAATAACAGTGTATCCACAGAAGAACATAAAACATATAAGCCAGTAATGTAACATCCATATTATTAGGAAATGTGATGTAGACATCCTAAAGGAGATGCTTGTGCCACCATCTGCAGTTAATGAGGTACAGTATAAGTGGCAACATGGCTTCATTAAGGCCAAATCAATGAGACCAATCTTGTGGGTGCTATGACTGAGTGACTAAGCAAATTGACGTGTGCCATGTGGTGGATGTTCTGTAATTATACTTCAGTAAGACCAGCAATTCTGTACAGCTTGTGAGGCTTGGGAGTAAGCCAAGGTGGACTGTGTTGGGAGAAAACTGGTGGGTGGATTGATAACTGTCGACAGGATAGGGGCAGAGGCAGGTGGCTGGATGGGTGGAATTTCATCCCTTAAGCATGTGACTATTACAATAACCCACAACAGGGTGTGTGGTTACAGAGGATTAATAAACACCCTGGGTTCACTATAAGGCATGAGGGCGAAGCCAGATGAAGGACCCAGGAGGGAGGACTAGCAACTTTGTCTTCCTTTAAACCTGTTGCAGCACTCATGCGGTCCTGGCATGCATACAGGTTACTAAGTGGTGCTCAGAGGCTCAGGGGCTTCAGCAGCCACAAGAACACATCACAGCAAAGTTGCCAAAGGCGGTCATTATGCAGCAGTGAGTGTCTGCAGTGTAAACCTAAGCCAGCGGTGAATGTGCAGACAGACACTGCAGAATAGAAACATGCAGATTGTATTATGTTTGGAAAGGTGTCTAGGAAGTATTACCCCAGGGGGGTGCAGGACACTCAGGAAGTTTATGCAGCAAGTAGCATGGAGTTCACCAGGTGCATTTTTTATTTTATTTTTTATTTTAGTTGTTTAACCATGGTAGCACACTAAGCTGAAAGCTTTTTTACAGGAGCGACCTGGGAGCACAAGGAGGTTAAGGACTTGCTCAGGGTCACACAGTATTCAAGTGGAAGCTTGTGATTCAAACCCAGGTCTGGTCTGCTGGATATCACCAAATTTGCAGCTCAGAGCCTAGACCACTGCACTATACTGCCTCTGCATGGGTGGCAAGAACAAGGCTTTGTGATTCAGTGTTGTAATTGGATATGGGATGCCATATGTGTAGGGTCGAGTAGTGATTTCTTTTATGACCTACTTACCCTTACAGTACATATAAAATAGATTAATGTATCCCCATGTGACATGTTACATCCAATTAGAAGAGTCAATCACACAGCCCATGTTATAAGTGTGGTTACACAGTGGTTGGTGTTGATGACAGTGCTGTTTTTGCATATTTATTGAAGACATCTCAATGTGCATCAGCAGCAAGGTCAGTCTGTTTGTGGATGAAATGAATAGGTGTGAGTGGTGGACCACCAGGGTGGTGGAAGGGCTGCATGAGGACCTAGAAAGGATGAGAAGGGACTTGAAAAGGTTGGAGGAATGGTCAGAAGTAAGGCAGCTTGATTCAATGCAAAGAAGTGCAAAGTAATGAACCTGGGAAACAAAACCCAGGGAGGATTACACAATGGGGGAAGTAACAGCAACAAAAATGAAAAAGAGACCTGGGGGTAATCATTTTAGATGACCTTAAGGTTGGCAATCAATGTGAGAAGGTGGTAGGGAGGGCTGGGGATACTGGGATGTATAGGGAGAGGCATCACCAGCAGAAAACAGGAAGTTTTATCCTCTGTACAGACAGTTGGTGAGACCCCATCTGAGTATCAGTCCAGTTCTGGAGACCCCATCTCCACAAGGACATAGACAGGATGGAGCAGTTCAGAGCAGGACAACTAAAATGGTGCATGGTCTGCAAGAGAAGCCAAATGAGGAGAGGCTAAAGGAGCTTAGTATGTATACCAAAGAGGAAGGAAGAAGAGGGGGACATGATAGAAACATTTAAGTACTTCAGTGGAATCAACAAAGTTCCAAGAGGGTAACATCTTTCAGAAAAGAGATGTGCAAGAACAAGGGGACACAATTTGAAGATAGAGGGATGGCTCAGGGCAATGTTAGGAAGTATTTCTTCACAGAGAGAGTGGTGGATGCATGGAACAGCCTTCCTGAGGAGGTTGTGGGGTATAAAACTGTGGGAGAATTCAAGACTGCATGGGACAGACATAAGGCAATTTTTGTGGGGGTGGGTAGGAAGAAATAGGCTGTTGGTTAACTAGGATCTGCAGCTTATCTCTAGGTAGGAAAATGGGCAGACTAGGTGGGCCAAGTGGTCCTTATCTGCCTCAAAGTCTATGTTTCTATGGTTTGAGGCATGGTCTGACAAATGGCAGCATTGGTTCAATGAAAATAAATGCAAGGTTGTGCACTTTTGCATAAACAATCACAGGTGAAGCTACCATTAGGGGCACTACCAGTTCATGGTGAGGAGAAGTAGCTTGTGGTGCTCAGCATTGGTTCTATGAATAATTCTGAACAATGCAGGAGAGCAGCATCAATGAACTACAGAATGATGGTGTGCATTGCATGGGGCCTAACCTTGAAAAGAAGGGAGGTGATTCTGCAGTTATACAGATCATTGGTTTGACATTACTCTGTAGTACTGCCTGTGGTACTGTTGACCATACCTACAGACAGATATTAGGTCGTTGGGAGGATGCACCCTAGAGTGGAACGTGTGTGCTCACTACAGGAAAGGAATATCAGGGTGGTACATGATTGAGACTGGCAAATACATAAAAAGGATTATCAAGATAGAAACAGAGGGTCTATTCAGGAGGTGTTGGGGAACAAAAGTAGAGGCCATGAGAAAAGATTGAGGGGGTAGATTCAGGAGGGACTTGAGGATGCATTTTGTAATGGAAAGGGTGGTGGGCAAATGGAATGCACTACCAGCAGAGGAGATAATATGTAGCACTGTTGAATGCTTAAAAAGGGCAGGATAGGGCAAAATGTAGGGTCAGGGAAGTAGATGGGGTGCAGAGGAAAATGCTGACTGGGGAGCTACCTGCAAACTGTATCAGACTTGATACACTGCGACGCTTTTTCTGCTGGCATTATTTGGATGGTTGTATTTTTTTACTATTTTGAATGTTTTCAACAGTTTATCAACATGGCTTTTCTGTGACACAAACTCATGAAAAAATTTGTGGAAAATTTAATCAAAAGGATATCAATCAAAGTTGAAACATCACTTTGACTTCCATTATATGACTTACCTTGACATCTTTGGTGTGCCACAGGCTTTGAAGAGTGCACATGTTTGCAGTTAACAGAACATAACTGCTCACAACCTCCATAGGTAAGTATGGGAGAGGGTGGTGCAGGAGTGGGGTGTGCAGAGGTTGGTGGACATGGGATACTGGTTAGTGTTGACATGAACATGGAATGTTTTTTGGTTTGCAGGTAAAACAAAATGGTTTGAGGATGGGTGTTATTTTTATATAGCTACGAAACCTTAAATACATTTAGACAAACTTAGGTGTGCTCACAGTGTCACATGATAGTGTGATGGCCATGATGACATGAGGACTGGGGACCACAATCTCAGTGAACACTATAAGGTGTGGTGGTTTGGGTAACATGCAACACCAGTAGTGGTGATCCCCATGTTGGACAATAGTCAATTATGTTTGCACAGTGTGCTGGTCTACAAGTGTGACACATTAATATGTGCGAGAGTCTGGATATATGCCCACATGTGGATTGAACACAACAATATCACAAGGGCTGTGAAAATAAGGGTGCAGGATGGTGAGCAGCAGTGGGTGGTAGTGGTACTATTTAATTCAATGTTGGGTGCTGAGGGGTGGTGGAGGAAGCAGCGATGACTGCAATGTCCATGACTTTGAGACATCAGAACATGTTTAACAAGATGTGAGTCTGTGCATGTGACATTTTGTTGCACAAATGTATAATGAATTTGCTAATGGACATGACAAAGACTTTGGTGGTAAATGATGTACAATGAGTGTACAGTGGTGCGACAACCAGAGTTCACTCAGTGGTCAGTACATGTGTTGACATTGCATTGTGTGTCAATGAATGATCTGACCAGTAATACATGACACACGATTACAGATGTTACTGTACACCAGGACATGTTATTACATTTGAATTTGATATGGTAATGGTTGGCACAACAAAGTATGTTGTCACACAAGGGTATTGGATGCATAGCAGGAAGAAACAGAAGGTGTGTCAGTGGTGCAGTTGAAAAGCAACATAGCCACAGCAGGGATCAAACCTGCAATCTACTGAATATAAACAGATGTCTTACCATTAGACCACATGGCCAGAGTTCACACACACATAAACACATACACACGGAAACACACACCTAAGAAGAGGCAGAAAGAAATCCACAGCTATGCACACTCAGCAAAACAGGATCAGCAAAGCACACACTGACTGAAAACACACAGCTGCAGTCACACATCAAGTACGCAGACACACACATACACACAAGCACAACAACAAGCAGAAACACACACAGACACACAGACACTGACGCACACAGCAGCACACACACACACACACACACATATGCACCAACACACATAGCATTGATAAAACAGTTTGAGCACTATCTCCCAATTTCTCTGTCTCTGTCTGACAGAATACTGTCATTGTTTTATGGGACACGGTTTCACACACATAAGAAGTGAAACACAGACAGCTACATACTAACATGTAGTCACACAACAAACACAAACACTACATCCAACAGGACTAAACACAGACACAGCATCTCACACACACTCCATACACACACACACACTGTCGAAAAAAAATCAGTCTGTCTCTCACTTTCTCCATCTGACACAAAGAATGCTATCATTGTGGTACATCAAGAGAGGTAGACCTGTACTCCTGAGTAACTTGTCATGGTAGTCTGAAAATAATCAGTAAGACACTACAGGGTCAACATTGAGACAGTTATAATGCACATCTAGGGACCTTAGAGAGGCATGAGGACAGATGTTATGTGTCAAGTCCCATAGGTAGGCATTAGAACTGGGTAATGCACATACCTGAAGTGACTTACTGTGCTTATAAAATGGGTCTGTGTATTCTAATTTGTGTTTCTAGTTTTAGCCATGCATTCAACATTATAATGCACCACTAACAGCCAATTACATTGCTTGAACTCCTTTGCCCATTTTATAAAGTTGGCTACAGTGTAACAAAACAAGTTAGTCATGAGTACAGGTCTACCACTTTTGATGTATCACAATGATAGCATGAGTCTGAGGTGGTACATTGATACGCTATTGCCTTACAAGCAAGGGTCAGAGGTTTGTTTCTAGGAGGACATATATCTGCCATTACATTTAGATAAGAAAAAAACTGTTTAATTTGAAATGATAGAAGGCATCCTTAGAATGGCAGAAAAAGAAGAGATATTGTTTATGGATACTGGAATATGCCAGATGTTAAACTGGAGCACTTTACTGCAGCCTACATCTGAAGAGAAGGGTCATTCTCGATGCTACAGAGGGAATGTCTCAGACAACTATGGTTGGAAACACATTCTGGAGGGGAGCAGTCTTAAACATGGTACTTTCAAACGGGATGGAGAGAGGATCTCCAGTTTAGAAGTGGGTAGCAATCTGGGAACAAAGCGATCACTAAACAGTGTGATTCACAATAAACACAGCTGTAGAGTCAAGCCATACAAAAGCAAGTGTGTCAGACTTTAGAGGGCTGACTTTACAAACTAGGAGAGTGCCTCAGAAAAGCACTAGCAACAGACAAGAAGAGATGTGGAAGAACAATTAGGAAAATCAAAACTGCAATCACAGAAGCAACAAGCCTTTGTGTAAAGCAAATCACCAAAACTAAATGAAGGAAAAGTCACTACGGTTCTCAAAAGAAGTAGCAGGAAGGTTAAGGAGAAAATGATAGCATTTAGAAAAATATAAGAAACACAGAAGGAGCAGGACAGAGAACTAGATCAGTTAACACAGAAGGAGGCAGGGAAGGCAGTCAGAATAGCAAAGGCCCAAAGTGAGGTAAAGATAGCCAGCCTTTAAGAAGGGGGATAAACCTTTATAGGTACATTAGGGTATGAAGAAAGACCAAGGGAGGAATATTGAGGCTTAATAAAGGGAGGGAATGTGGCAAGAGGGTGACAGTGAAAAGCAGGGGTATTGAATGGCAAAGCAAGGTAAGACAAAATTTATTTAAAAGATACCCAATCCCGGAGGCTCTGGACACTATATAAAAATAAACACATATTCAAAAATAGATTAATAAAAGCACAAAAAGAAAATTGTTTTTATAGACATATACATACTAATTCTTCATATAAACATTACCCATAAACAGTAAACTAAACAATACATTTTGAATGAATGAATACTTGTGCTCAGTATTCACAAAAGAAGAGGACACTACCTCTTTTACAAATCAGGGGTGATGGGGTGGTACCTGAGGACTGGAGGAGGGTGGATGTGATTCCACTTCACTAAAGTGGGAGCAAGGCAGAGGCAGGAAAGTACAGACCTGTTAGTTTGATTTTAGGAGTAGAGAAATGATGGAATCACTCTGAATGAAAAGAACTGGTGTGTACCTAGAGGTCGGTGGCACAGGACCCAAGGCAGCATGGATTCACAGTAGGAAGGTCGTGTCAGATGACTCTAATACATTTATTTGACTGGATGACCAAAGGGAAGAGCAGGGATGGCTGTGGACATAGGCTACCTACACTTTAGAAAGGCATTTGACACAGTCCCACACAAAAGATTAACACACGTTAGCTAGCCTTCCATGGATCCAAAGGTGGTAGCCTGCAAACAATTTGCTGGACAACAGGACACAGAATGGAATAGTAAATGGAGTGCACTCTTAAGAAAGGGGGTTACTAGTGGGTACCACAGGGTTCTGACTGGGACACATTCTCTTTAATGTCTGTATAAGTGGCATTATGGAGGGACTGTAAAGGAAAAGTATGCTTCTGCAAATGACGCAAAACATTTGCAACAGGGTTGATACAAGGTGGGGTGAAAGGATGAGAAGAGACTTGGCAAGGTTGGAGAAATGATCAAATGTATGGCAGCTTAAATTCAATGCAAAGAAGTATAAAGTAATGCACCTGGGAAAGAAAACCCCAGGGTAAGAGTACACAATAAGAATGGGGGTGTATTAATGAAAACAAAAGGAATGAGTCATGGGTAGTCATATCAGACAACCTAAAGGTGGGCAAGCAATGTGAGAAGGCACTAATGATGGCTGGGGATACTGGGATGCATGGGAGAGGCATCACCAGAAGAAAACAAGAAGTTGTTATCCTCTGTACAGACAGTTTATGAGATCACTTTGGGAGTACTGGAGTGCAGTTATGGACAAAGATTGGGACAGACATGAGGCAATGCTAGTGGGGGTAAGAGGAAGTAGGCTGTTGGTTAACTAAGACCTGAGGCATATCCATTAGGTAGGGAAATAGGCAGACTATGGGCTAAGTGGTCCTTATCTGCCATCCAAGTCTATGTTTCTATGAACTCAAACAAGGATTCAAGCAAACAACTATGTGACTCAGACATCCACAAACGTACTCAGCAGCTAACAGCTGACAAACCATGTTTGACACAATCAGTCAAATAATAAACATCAGGACTAGACAGCTGCAGATGCTGGCACTGCCTTAACATGGACATCTTACATTAAAGAAGGCTGAAGTGTTTGACCATACAAGGACATGGACAAAATGTGGACAGACAAGAATACATATTCACAACATGCCACTACCAGAAATGGAGAGAGTACTGAATGTGAGGTAAAAACAGTCACCTGTACAGTGTCAGAATAATCTCAGCCACACAGGCATATACAACACCATGCAGAACACAATCTGCAGCTGCAGTAACTTGTCCTGGGGAGAATGACAGCAACACTTTCTTGGGGGTGAATGGAATTACTGAAGGTGTAAAAAGTATAAGATGTACACTTACCTACATAACCGAGTAGAGTTCAAGACAGGACATCCTTGCCCCAGGAAAACAAATGGTATGGCACCTTTCTCACAAACAATTCACAGGGTTCTCTGGGTCTGAAAAGCAATAAATAATAAATGTTATAAACGTTTATGAAGACATTGTTTCATAACATTAGAATAAAATTAATTAGCCATACACTTACTCTTCAATACATTGGCAACTGGGATATAGTAATCTTTGTCCCTGAAGTGGCTTTGAACATACCACATGGTTTCTAGTTAACTGGAACACAGTTGCATTTATGTCAGTATGACACATTGATTGCAGCCATTTTCCATTTCTTGTTGTGCTGAAGGTAAATGACGAAAGTTTATTTTTCTGCCAAAGTTTTTCTTCCCAGTGGCTATTACAATCTTTGGTCATATATGTTGACATTGTGCTAAATATTACAGTAATACAGTATTTACTCATCTCAATAACAATGTAGATACACCAGCATGAAATGCAGATGAACCTCCAGTAAAGCACAAGTGTAATAAAAGACCACTGTGTAATTCTAGCAACTGACTGACTTCTACACAGCAACAAAAAAAAAACATACATAAATACGACCAGCATGACAAGTTTAATGATTTTATTGGACACTGGACAATCAGGTTATTGACACAAAGTGACAGACAAAGCACGGTCTGTCAAATTAACAGCCATGATGTTGGCAAGAGCGGAACAATTTCCGGCAATATACATATTGACACAGCTCCAAGCTGTCAATGGGAGCTGGACACCAGCACCAGAACTGAGCAGTGCTGCAATGGCAGCATGAATTAACCACTGTGGCTTTATGAACAATGTGCACACGGCACTAGCCAGACCACACGAGAGCATCGCGGCGGATGATGCAGAGCACACTGTGGACATGGTGTGGTCAGCTATGGTGCGGTATTGGGAAACTGGAACTTTAATTTCAGAATTCTGGACACAGCGTGGTGAGTGCATTGAAAATAATGTATATGTTTGCCAAACCAGAGGTCAGAGACCAGGATTATAGCGCAACAACGCTAATTGAGTTTCCTTTAACACCACATGTGGACTTGCAGATACGCCAAGACAATGGATGACAAAATGACAGCAAAACAGAACTGTTGAGGTTGAACTTGTGAAATCACATGTCAAATGGTTACTTCTAAGGAAAACAACTTGTTTTTAAATGACGTGATCTGAAACAGAAGCAAAATCTTTGAATATATGGAGTAGGGGTTCATGCCAAAAGACAAGAAAATACTGAATCTGAGGCATTGACTTTTTAAACAGTAGGCAAGATGAATCTATTTTATTATTCCTTGCATGGGTAGATGATATTATGAAACCAAAAAAAATATGAATGTGGATTTACTTTGAATGTACCATATAACAAAACAAAGGACTGAGAGGAACTATGCAAATTCCACTTAAAGGTATACTTATATATACATATATGTGATAATTTCTAATCAAATTAAACTGAAGACATTTCACAGAATAAATTAAAAGACAATTTTTACCCAGCATGTGGCAGGGTTCTGGAATGTCTTCCTCACAGCTTAATTGACAGAGAGAACAAATTCATCCTATGGATGCCTTCCTCCTGAAAGAGAGACTGCTTACTGCATTGCTGTCAGCAGTTCCTTGTTGTGGCATGTGTGAGGTGACTTTGACAGGTGGGTGACCATCCTCATCAGGCACCCACCAAGTCAGCTGTAGCATGCACAAGAATGATGGTGGGTCGGAGAAAAACTGGTGAAAATGTAAAACTGGTAAATCAGGTAATGACTGCAATACTACCCATACCAATGAACTTCCTGCATGGGGAGGAGTTTTATTGTATTTTGCTGTTTAACTGTGGGAGCATTTAGGTTTGATTTAATATATTAGTGACATTTCTCCCTTTGTGAGGGGAGTGGTAACTTAGAGATTTAATGTGTTTGGTTATTTATGTTTTTTATTTTATTTTATTGTATCAATTTCATTTTTGTTTTGTTTTAATTTTGGAAATGTAGCTAGTTAATTAATTGGGGACTCAGTGGGGTATTGTGTTATAATGTATGGTAGAACATTGTTATAGGTAGAAATCTATCTTTTATAACAACATTTTACCACCGATGTGACGTCAGAATCTTGTTAACCTATCGATGGTATGTCACATCGATGGGTTAACAACCGAACAGTCTGGGCATGCGAGCACTGATCGGACGGTTCTGAAACGGGCACAAGGGCGGTGAGGGGCAGAGCGCAGTGACTGAAACAAAACTGCAGTAAGGAACTGCTTTCTTTTCTAAAACCTAAATGGTACCATACAATTATAAAATATAATGTATGGTACATCGATGAGTAACTGTTTTTTAACCAATCTCGGGGTTGCCATGGCGAAGTAAACTTCAGAGCTTTGCTCTGAGGAGGTTTACATGGTTGCCCTAACTGACCTCTCAATGATTAACAAACCGGTTAACCATCGATTACCACATTATCCTCTATGTTATTGAAGTCTTTGGGATGTGTAGGAGGCCCATTTCCACAGTCGTGTGGTATTTGCCCTCGCCCGCCGGACCCTCACCCTTCCCCTCTGTTGCAGCTGTCGACATACCAGCACTAGAGAGCACTGGGTTGTGTTTGCAGTTGGAAGAGGATAGTTGGGGGTGCAAACAGTGGAGATCAGAAGAGCGGGCCATCATATTGGGGTAGTGAGATCCAGAAGACGCCTGGGGTGAAATGAGTCTGGAACATGGTCCTTCATGTTTGGTCTCCATATCCAAGGGCACCTCAATATTGGTGGGCAAATGGCTTCGAGCAGTTCTAGAGCCCTCCACCCAAGCGGTGTTGTGTAATACCAGATCCATCAAAAATAGGACTGCAGTTATCACAGATCTTGTTGAGTCAGTGGATCTGGAGTACATTACCGAGGCCTGGCTGGATGAGAATACAGGCCCTATATTAGAGGCCACTGTTCCAGCCGGGTACTCGTGTTACACTGCCCGAGGTTGAACTTTGGGGGGTTGCAGTCTGTTGTAAGACCAAACTGGCCTCACATGTGTCAGTTGAGGAGGCTAAGTCCTTCAGGTGTACTGTTGTGGCAGGGTGTAGGCTGTAGGATCACTCTCATCTACTGTCCACCAGGTGATGAGAAGCAGTTCCTGCAGGAAGTGTTGGACTTCATCATCGACATGTCATTTGAGTCATCCAGGCTGATAGTCCTGGGTGACTTCAATGCCTAGTCGATGACGAACTGTCGCAATTTAGACAACACTTCCTCCAATTGATGACTTCATTGGGCCTTACACAAGTTGTTACTTCTGTCACTCATAAAGGTGGTCACTCTCTTGACTTGGTTTTCCTCCTGAGGATCAAAGCCTTTGATTTGAGGGTGGAATCTGTTGGATGGTCTGATCACTACATAGTAGGATTCAGTTTTGCACTCCTTTGTATGCCCATCCCTGTGGAGATGGTCAGGTACCGCCTTTGCTAGATGTAAGCTCTGAGGGCCTGGCAGTGGTGCTTGACCTATCGGAGCATCAGGGTGTGAGCAGTGATCCGGATGCCTTGGTCTTGGCCTATAATATGGCCATCTCCTCAGCTCTGGATATCATTGCCCCAGTCTGTGTTCGTCCTCTCCCTTACGTCCTCTGTCCCCATTGTTTGATGGGACCTCGAGGGAGATGTGGCAACAAGGATGAAGGTTACAGCATTGCTGGCAGAGATCTACCCTTGATGCTGACCATCTTAGATTGATGGAACATTATCAGGTCTATAATTCTGCAATCTCCATAAGAAGGCAGAGTTCCTGTCTGAGGAGATTACGGCTGCTCAGAATCAACCAGCTCAGCTCTTTCAAACTGTAGACAGACTGTGCAACCCAGCCTGCCTGCAGGTTGAAGAGCCTTTTCACAAGTGGAATGTGAAGAGCTTGCTCGCTTCTTTGTGGCTAAGGTAGCTGACATCAGGGCATCACTCCAACCTGTATCCTCTTTGGGAGAAGCAATGGATCGGTGCTTGGTTGCTGCCTCTGTGCCCTCCTGGATTTCTTTGACCAGCTGGAGTTCATTGATGTCATGCAATTGTCCATGGTGCCTCATGCTGTAGTTTGGATCTGGACCCAACTTCCTGATAAAGGGTTGTTGTGATGTTATCAACCAGTCCCAGCATGGATAGTCTGGTGCCTCTTGGAGACAGGCGGTATCCTAGCTCCATGAAGGAGGCAGTGGTAATGCCATCCTGAAGAAAGCTTTTTTGGACCCAGACTGCCATGCTAATTACGATCAACCTTCAATCTTCCCTTTGTGGGGAAGTTGATTGAGAAAGTAGTGGCCGTACAACTGGAGAACCACTTGACCATCCATGACATCTATGAATCACTCCAGTCTGGTTTTGAAAGATGTATAGTACGAGACTGCACTGGTTCAGTTGCTTAATGATCTCTTGATGGCAAGAGATTGAAAGATCCATTCTATCTTGGTTCTTCTCGATCTCTCTTCAGCGCTTGATACTGTGGACCATGGATATTTCTCAAATGCCTGAGGTTCATCTGTGGACTGTCTAGTACAGTTTTCAGGTGGTTTAGATCATTCCTCACTGGCAGAACTCAGAGGGTGGAGTGAGGGATAAATTCCTCTGGCTCAGTCTCACTCTCATGTGGGGTTCTCAGGGTTCGGTGTTGTCTCCCAAGTTGTTCTCAGTGTACATGCTGCCCCCACGGAGACATTGTAAGAAGGTATGGGCTGAGGTTTCACTACTATGCTGATGATACCCAGCTCTACATATCTTTTGCACCAGACCAGGATAGAGCTCTCTGGTATTTAACAACTGCCTCACTGAAATCCAGAACTGGATGAATTCAAGCTAGCTGAGGTTGAACTCAGAGAAGATGGAGGTGATGGTTGTTTACCTGGGTCACAAGGTAAGGGGGTGGGAGCTGGTTTGCCCTCAGGATTATTTCTGGGTGGCTCCAACCTCTGAACAGGTGTGGAACCTGGGGTGATTTTTGACGATGGGCTGACGTTACAATCGCAGGTGTCAGCAGTCATCAAATCAGCCTTTTACCATCTGAGAAACATCTCCAGAATCAAGCACCTAGTTCCATCCAGTGACTTGCTTACATTGGTCCACACCTTGTGACCTCATGTCTTGAGTAGTGCAACTCCCTTTATCTAGGGCTACCTGGGATTGATATCCACTGATTGCAGCTCATGCAGAATGCTGCTGCCTGGTTATTGAAGGGTACTCCCTCGTACCTGACATATTTCTCGGTGCTGTGCAGTTGCACTGGCTGCCAATACAGTGGCAGATCACCTTTAAGTCAGTCTTCTGACTTATAAAGTCCTACATGGACTGGGCCCAGTCTACTTGAAAGAGCTTCTGGCAATTCTACTGCCCTAAGTGATCGCTCCATTCTATGGACAAGGTTGCTGGAAGTTCTTAGGGTTTCTTTGAAATCTTCAGGGCCCCATACTTTTATGTACATGGCTCCAACCCTCTGGAATTGTCTACCCTATCTGCTTGGAGTGCACATCTGTGGAGAAATTTAAACGGCATTAAAGACGATTTGTGGTTGTCAGCATTTTCTTATTGATGATGTCTTAATGAAGACATTTTAACATATTTTATGTATTAGTACTAATGTATTTGTGTTTTATTTATTGTTTTAAGAAGTTTACTGTTAATGCATCTTGGTTTCAGAAAGGCAATATAAATAAATTATTATTATTATTATTATTATTATTATTATTATATTATACCATCAATATGAGTTCTCCAAGCCAGTAACCACATTCTCAGTTCCTGCTCCAGGTAATGGGAGGCTCTAGGCAGGGACAATCCAGTCAACTGGTAGAGTGGTACTGGATCTACATAAAGCCAAAGCCACCTCTACAATAAATAGAGGTGGTACCCAGTGGAGAGAAACTGTCCCCTGGATGTGTATGAGTTTGGACAGAATCCTGAGATACAGTAGCAGTAAGGAGTGAGTCCATCAGGTAGCAGGGATCTGGATGACCAAATATATTGATTGATTGATTGACAGATTTGACATTACTCCAACTGGGATAACCTCATTAGATGCAACATATTGTTTTCATTGGGTCCCAAGGAGGATAGCAGCAGTCAACAGGTTAACATTGCCCAACAGAATAGTGAAACAGATGCTAAAATATACACAGGGGACTTTAAAGATAAGTACATCCAGAAGTGAGGTGCCAGTGTGCATGGGAATGGAGAATTACAACACATAAAACAAGAAGAAGATTTTAGTCCAAATTAAAAATGTCTTCAGTTGATTTCAATTAAAATTGCAATCCTTCAAAGCTGTTTTAAAAAGTCATACAACACTTTTGTCTGGAGTACTCTAGCTAAAATAACTGGTTGACATTACATCATTGGTTAAATCAAAGATTATACTTAGGTTAGGGATAGCAGGCAAGTTTAAAATGATTCTGAATTTGTATTTGTAAATGCTCTAGAATCTGTTGGTTTGGGCACCAGCAAAGTAGGTCCAAAAGAACTTTGCTTTTTCAGCCTCCAGCACTTCTATGTTATGACACAGCACTATTTATAGATGGCATACATAGAGCATGTCCAGGTTGGTAACAACTTAAAACATGTACAGCTGCAGTCAATCAGTGATGGTTGAGTTTGAGACCTCTAACAAGCTGCACTAATCTCAGTTCCCTTTCCATCTCTGTATGTCTCTCTCACGGGATAGCAGCTATGGATGGAAAAGCTTGGTATGTGAAAGGGTAATTTTTTTATTCGAAACATTAGAAATTAAAAGAGATCCATGCATTATCATCACAGCTAATTCTCACTATATTTAACTTTAGTTTCAAGCAAGCAGGCTTGTGAAACTGAGTTGAAGATGAGAAGAGAGAGCATGCACGTGAACTTGCTACACTGGAAACTTCTGGCCATGGCAACAGCAGCAGATTGTCAGAGCAGCATTAATTTATCACATTGGGAAAGGTGCAGGAGGATTGCAGACAAATTCCTTGGGAAATTGTTTTAATGATTTTTAGTGGTGTAGAGGCACAGAAATCCATATTTTTTTATAGTTTAGTTTTTTCCTGCTGCAGGAGCAGGGCAGATTGAATTTAGCAGACTTGGAAATATGCAGGTGGATTTTAAAGGATTTAGTTGACAAATATTTTTACTGACTATTGGTATAGCACTGGCAGGGCTGAAATAATCCATATTGTTATTTTTATCGTCTGTGTGTGAATCTACCAGCTAGACAGTGAGTAAAAAAAAGTGCACTGTTGTGTGAGACCTAGAGATGAGTGAAATTGGAAAATTGTGTTCTGTGAAATATTTCACACAATTCATGCATTTCTTGAAATATTTCACGGGTGAAATGTGAAATTCCACCTCAAATTTTGCTCTGCAAATGCAGAATTTCACTAATGAAATGCAGAATTTCATCACCCATGTGTGAAACGCTACCATTCACAGGCCAAATTCCACATTACATGGACAAAATTCTGCATTTCACCAGCAGAATTTCACATTTTGCACCCATGAAATGTGCACATTTTGTGAAATATTTTGAGAACTGAAATTCTGATTTCACCAGTGAAATTAAACCTTCCTGCATCTCTAGTGAGACCCAAGTTAACAGGATCTCTCAGTTGGTGTGGTTAGTCTGCTACCAGAGATAACTTGGGGGTTGATCTTCTCTATCACCTAATGAATCATATGGCATGATGGTTTCCCATGTAACCACCATGCATGTCATGTGGCCATCTGAAACTCACTGACAACTGTTGTGAGTCTATTGTTGGCATCTGGCATCACTTAAGCATTTCTTAAGCATATGTTGATATGTGTAGAAAACAGGAATAGAAGAATAGTAGGAGAAAGGGATGCAATGAGAGGGAAGAAAATGGATCCCTGTTTCTCTATGTCATTTTATCAAGCACATGTTCTGAAAGCAGTGTTGGCAGAAGCTGGAGCTGGTCATGGTTGAACAAAGACTGAGAGTCATGTTTGTGATGTTGTGAGGACAAGGACTGCTGGGTGCATGACAGTTGAGCAAAAGAAACCATGGTTTATTAGTCCCTAGAAATCCAGTGGTTCCATTCTCACTCATGTGCAAGCTGCCTACCCTGCCAGCCATCTAGTGCATTATGGAAGAAACACTCCTGAGCAATCCAGCAGCACAACCATATATTAGATTATATTATTTTATCATAAACAGTATCATAAATTACACACCAGGTAACTATTATGTGTCAATCAGAATAAAGGAAAACCATTGTTTTATAATTGACAGACTAGTACAACCACTTTCTTAGTAGATGCTCCACATTCAAGACATGACCACTACCATAAATCCACATTTCAGACATGTCACATAGTTTATTGGCAATTAAGATATGCCCATTATAGTTTGTCCATATCTTGTCCACTAAATAAATAAATAAATGAAAAGGGAACTCTCTACTTCAACTACCATAAAGTTGTTCAAATCCACATTTCAAAATGTCTAGTGGAATAATAGTAATACTATTTAGTTAGCCAGAGTATAGCTGGCATTACTGGATTCTGTGGTTCATTAAACCCTCTTGGCCTTCAGTGTTGCAAAACCACATCAGCCTGTTCTCTATTATATACTACAACTAACTGGTATGTTATCATATTTTATTACATTATACTAGCTTTTTCTGAGGAGGAAATGGTTCTGACAGGGAGACATCCCTCCCTGGCACCATCACTGAGGGAAGCTATGATGAAGTGCCAAGCAAGTCTCAGAGGAGATGTCAACCAGTCAAGTAGTAGTAGAGATTGAAGAACCCTGCCTATATCCAGGAGAGAGAAAAAGCTCATAGAAATATATATATATATATATATATATATATATATATATATATATGTATTCATTGACAAAAAAAAGTTGTTAGGACATCAGTTAATGCTCCTACTAAAGCAACAAAAGGCAGGGAGATTGGATGTTAGGGTTTCCAACACTAACATTCCCACCACCCCACCCAACCCTACCATCACAATTATTACCTCTCCATCTCCTCCACACACCAACAAGCACGAGGTTGCTCTTGAGGTTATTAGTCCTAATGCTCACCCCATTCATCTGTAAGGAAACAGAGATGGTACAGGAGTAGCAAATGGGGTGAGCATTAGGGCCATGACCCCAATGCTTGTTGGTGTGTGGGAAGGTGGAATGGTTACTTCAGGACACTGGGAGAGGGCTTCCTAGTGTCCCACATAGCTCAAAGGGGAACAGCTTGGGGGCATTATAATGTTGGATACATGGGGATTGGAGTACCCTATGTTGGCAAGAAATGTCAGGGGAACGTTTTCTTTTTCAGGTAATATTTGCACTGTCATGCAGGATTCTGCATTGAACATAACAGTTCAATGCAGTCTTCTGCATTGATAAGGTGGAGGTCAAATTGTTTACTTTGGGACACTGGGAGTGGGCCTCAGTGTCTCACACAACTCAAGGGGGCAGCTCGGTGGCACTATAATGCTGACATGGAATTGGGCACACTGATTTTGGCAAGAACATTGGGTGGAATGGTTTCTTTTTTCAGGTAATATATTTCCTTCAATCCAGGATTCTGTATCTGAACATAGTAGTTTGATGCAGGATTCTGCATCATTATGGTGGAGATAGAACAGGTTACTTTGGAACACTGGAAGTGAGACCATTTTCTTTTTCAGGTAATATATTTCTCTCGATGTAGGATTCTGCATCGAACATAGCAGTTCAATGCAAGATTAGTCATCGATATGGGGACTCTGGAGGTGGAAATGGTTACTTTGGGACACTGGGAGTGGGCTTTCAGGGTCCCATACTGCTGAAGAGGGGTCATTATAATGTTGATACAGGACTTGGACACCCCAATGTAGGCAGGGTATTTCTTTGTTGCAAAGCTCCACTTTGTTTATCCTGTTGTTTCTCTCAATAACTGGAGAAACAAAATGGCAGCTCCACAAACCTCTATGACACACAATCCTGCACCAGTATAAAAATCCCATGTCACACTGGTCATCTATTTTTCCCCATAGGAAATAATGGAAATTCAACATTTAATTCATATTAATATTTTTCACCAAACCTTCAAAAGGCACATCTGTGAGGCCAATGCTTTCTACCCTGAAAATTTCAGCCCAGAAGCTAAAGTCATTTCTGAGACACAGAAGGTCAAAAAAATCCTGCATCGATGTAAAATCCCATGATGTACTTACTGGTCATCTATTTTTCCCCATAGGAAATAATGGGAAATTCAACATTTAATAACTTTGGTACAGATTAATATTTTCACAAAACCTTCAAAAGGTATATATGTGAGGACATTTTTTCTACCATGAGAATTTCAGGCTAGATGCTAAAGCCACTTCTGAGATACAGGTGGACAATAAAATCCTGCACAGATGTTAAAATCCCATGTTGCACTGGTCATCTATTTTACCCCATAGGAAATAATGGGACATTCAACATTTAATAACTTTGGAACAGATTATTATTTTTCACCAAACCTTTAAAAGGCACATCTGTGACACCAATGCTTTCTGAATATTAATAAAGCGCTTTCTGAAATACAGGTGGACAAAAAAACAGCAAAAACATACAAAACTCTATTTTTTTTCAACACTCTGTATCTCAGAAACTACAATCCTGGCATTATTTTTTTAAAGTGTCTGAAATTTATTTTTGCATTCAGTTATTGGTAGTGCCACAAAATTGTGGCACTTCTTTGTACACTGTTGCAAATTACACAGTTTTCATTCAACTAACAGCACTGTTAGTATTAAAACTGCCACAAATTTGTGGCCCTTTTCATGAAAAATGATGCAAATTTGTGGCAGTACTACAATAAAAAACAAAACAATGGCCCAAATAAAAGTCAAAAACAGTTCTGGCCATTTAAAAAAAAATGCTGGAATAGGATTCTTCTGTTCTCATTTAGGTAAACACCTGTCAGTGTCTACCTAAAATAATGATATTCTATCCTTTTTTGCCTCCATGGGGCTGAGGCAAGTTTTAATTAAAAATTAGTTTCTGACAACATCAGGATGCCATATCCCCATGTTGGCAGTACACGCCCCCCCACCTAGTGTGGGACACTGGGGAGCCCACTCCCCAATGTCCCAAAATATTTGTTGAAAAAAGGTTTGCTGACATGGGTGCCCAGTCCCCATGTTGGCACTAGCACCCCACCTCGCCAGTGTGGGACACTGGGGAACCCACTCCCAGTGTCCTCAGTTATGTCCTCCTGTACTGTGGGACACTGAGGAGCCCACCCTAGTGTTCTGTAATATTAATATATATATATATTTTAGTAAAATTATTTTGCCAACTTTGGGATGCCCAGTCCCAGTGCTGGCAATACAACCCCTCCAAAAGTGTGGAACACTGGGAGCTTACCTATCGTCCATAGTTATGTGCCCTTCCTTACTGTGACATACTGGGGAGCCCACCCCAGTGTCCTGAAATACTCCTGTCAAAAGAGAACAGTCCCCCAATATCTGTTTTCTAAAAAAAAAAACATCTCTCATTGTCTCCCCATAGCCCCTCTCCCATCCTGGCCTCCCAATGAGCAACCCACCACCCCACATACACCCTTGCCCTATACTTACCACTAGAGATCATTGGCTGTCAGCTTCTCTGGACTAGGACACATCTTCATTCTTGAAAGCCGAACTGCAAACTGAAGAATCAAGGTAAGTGCTGTAAACTGTCTGTCAATGGTGTTTTGAACTTATGTTGATATCTCTGCCAATTTATGGTATTTCTGCACCACATTTTCAACATGGGCTTTTAGGCACACCCAATTCATGAAAACTGTCACTGTCATTTCATTAATTGGACCTGTAAGATGATTTTGCAGTCACTGCACAGAATCACCTTTGTGACCAATTAATGAAATGACAGTGCCAGTTTTCATGAGGTGGGGTCCCAAAGTCTATTTTGAAAATTTGTGCAATAATACAAAATGCCTGAGTTATGCATGGCCATTGAAATTGTTCTACACACATGAGTAACTTTGGCAATTTTAGTATTTCTATTCCAATTTTTAACATATCTATTTTTTCACACCACCTCATGAACAATACAGTTGTCATTTTTCACATGTAGCCCAAAATGTGTTTTCGCTCCTGTGATGCGGAATGGCTTGGACACTGCACAAAACCTCTTTCAGGACAGAGTAATGGAAAGACAGTGTCAGTGTTCATGAGGTGGAGTTCTAAAGGCCACATTGAAAATTTGGTGAAAAATTCCTATAAATGCCCAAGTTACGTGCACCCATTGAATTTATTCTAGGCACACAAATAACTTTGGTACTTTTCAATATTTTGCCACCAAATTTTCAACATAGCTGTTTTTTACACCATCTCATAAACAGTACAGCTGTCATTTTGACATCCTGCCCAAATGTGTTTTCACACCTGTGGAGCAGAAGGGCATTGCAGTTGCACATAATGATGTTTTGCCTTGCATTTCATAATTTCTCTGTACCAGGTATATGAGATGGGGTAATAAGATGCCGATGTGGACAATTTTGTCACTGTTGTTTGACACATGGAACTGCAGGGCCCAGAGGGCCTTGCACCTCCACACCTACATACATATGTGCATCTACAGAGGGATTGGAGTGCAGGATCACAGTAAAATTAGGATACTATTATATTATCTCAAAAGTAGGAAATTCATTGCAAAAACTCTGTTAATGTATCAGTTAGGGTTCAATTACAGCTACAGTAGCAAATTCAGTGTTAGGGTTCCAATCCTATTGCCCCACCCCACCTCCATCCTCCGCATCAACAGGTGTTGGGGTGTGCCTTGGGTTGTTGGGCCATCTCACCCCATTCTCCTATACTGCACCATCTCAGCTTCCATACACATGGAATAGGGTGAGAGTTAGGCAGATGACCCAAAGGCATACGACAATGCCTGTTGGTGTGTGGAAGGTGGGGTTGGTAGGGTTGGGAACCTGTACACTGAATTTCCATATGTTTGTCACTGTAATTGAACCCTAACTGATGCACTGATGCATTAATGGAGTTTTTTGTAATATAGATATATATATATATATATATATATATTAGTATCATGATAGTAGTTAGGGTTCAATGGTCACTTCTGTGTTAAACCCAAACTGTTGGACCAGCCTGGTGGCACTGAGGGTTGAGGTGCTGGATGCCATATCTCATGCCATGCTAGTGACCCATGTTCGAATGAGTCTGAGCTGCTGGGGTCAGCAGGGAGAGAGAGATGATTGTGCATCCAGAGGACTGCCTCCTCCCTCGGGGATCCAGACTTCTGCCCAGCACTGCAGTGGCCCCCAGTGGCAACTGGAAGCACTGCAATGTGCAGGGCACACTAGAGGGATGCAGAGCTGTGACAGGCATGCCTGGCACCACTGCATGTCCAAGCTCAGCTGAGGATGAAATGCAGCCAAGCAAACCCCCACCCCAGAGATAGGTGACAGCACCATCCCTCAACCACACTCCATCTCGCGCGACTCCTCCAGCTCCTGGGCCAAACCCAGTCTGGCCTGAATTAAAGCTAGAGTACCCTGGGAGGATAGGGTGGCCCCACTCAGGAGGGCTCAGACCCAAGGGTATATCCGGGCTGATGCAAGAAGCGGAGCATTTAAGGCCCAGAGGTAGAGCTGAGGATGCGTGGATGCTCGAGAGAGTTCTCTGGGGCCAAATGAGCCAGAAAAAGAGTATTAAAAATATATATTGCACTTTAATAACTTTGCTACTATTTGTCCAATTCACATGACATTTTGCATGTGCTGCTGGGGATCAAAGATCTCTTGATGTGTCAAGTTTTGTTTCAGTTGGATGTACCAGTGTGGAGGTACAGAGGTACAAAATGTGACAATTACCATTTTTATGTAATTATTTGTCACACCATTTCTCAGAAACCGTAGAGTTGTGGTTTGATATTTGCATGATATACAGGTTTATGATCACAGATGTGAATTTTGCAGGTTGGGTGAAAATATAGTAATCTGTTCAAATGTTATTAACGCTTATATTTTACTATTATTTTCCATGGGAAAAGTTAGATATGCTATAAAAACAACTGTTTCATTGCCATGAAAACAGTATTTATTGTCCTAAAAGTGGATGCAGTGTTGAGAGGCCATCATCTTTTTCAGTTAGTGAAGTAAATAAATTAAAATATTTCAAAATTACTTTTTCAAATTGAATATACTTTATTAATTTCCAGAAAATATAAAAACATGTGAACATACAATGAATGCCATCTATTACTGATATAAACCAGAGAGAGTAAAACAATTCAGTAAAGATGAGACAGGACCCCTACTAACAATTCAACTACCTGGCACCCTTGACCTGGAGGAGGAGTAGATATACCCAGCGGCTTCTTCAAAGTAAGCCCAGAGAAGTTATATATCTACAGGTCCATAAAATGTACAATAACATACAACAGAGTAGTAAACAGAATACATGACTATGCTCAGCCCAGTAGTTGAAAGGTCTTTAGAATTTAAGGTTACAGGACAATACCAATAAACATCATATCTGATAATTATATTACCCCATATAGACCATGGACCATAGCGATCTATGTTATTATGAAATTAGTAAAATGTAAAGAGGTTCCAGATCTTTTATATCCTTCACATGGTTTGTTAAGTTGGCAATAATCATCTCCATCTGCAAAGAAAACATATTTTCCGTATTCCACTCCTGGTATTAGGGAACTAATGAATCATACCAATAGTTTAAAATAACTTTCTTACTGCAAGTGGAGATTAATGCCATATGAGATCACAGGTTCCCTATTAGAAGACCTTCTAAGTCTCCAAACAAACATATTTCCAGGAGAAAGGCTACTTAGGCCCAATTGAGGATGTAATCCTTGCTGTATAGTCTCCCAAAATGGAGCCACCTTCTCACAATTCCAGAGAATATGTAAAATGTTCCTGTCTCTTACCACACCTACAGCATGTAGGAGTAGGTTTTTACCCTTTTTATGCAGTTTAACCAGCATATAATACAAATTATGAAATATGTGTAACTGCATAAACCTGTACTGATCCCATTTTATATATCTATAAGTACTCTGCCATAGCTTTCACCAATCATACATTCCTTTGAAGAGGGAGTGCCTGGTTCCAATAATAGACTGGTCCTGCCTCCTAAGTAATGAAATCTCCTAAAATGTATTGTAAAAATGTTATCGACATGGTGACAGTATTCACTGCCAGGGTCAGAATTTGTGTCCCATAAGCATTGGACCATACCTCAGTCCCAAAATGGTGAACCAGTAAATGAGCCATTTGGAGATACTTGGAAACATCTTGAACAAGGTACCCTATATTTCTGTTGGGCTTCTATAAATGATATGAATTTATCATTCTGTAAAAGATGTTCTACCTTACTGATAGCAGCATAGGGTCATAACTTCTTAGTAAGGAATTGACCATCAATTTTAAAATTAGGATTCCTAACAGAGGCTGAGATGTACAGTATCTCTGCCTGGATCATATTTGAGAAAGGAACATTGCTGTTTTTGGGCCTTAATCGATATTTCTATTGGTGTACCCAACAAAGATTTAGCAGGTTTTTTCCGGGAGCGTAATGTAATGATTGGAGGTCTAGACCTAATTGGGAAGATTGATATTACTCAATATCCAAACTATAAGTGAACATACTCTAAAAGGGGGTCCAATGGTCTAGGCCACAAATATTGAAAGTACTTAAAGCTAGATAATGCATAAAAAAATTAGGACCCTCAGTCTCCTCTATCTTTAGAAACCGTTGGTTTAACCAAAGCTCTCCAGGGTGATTTGCCCTTCCTCAGAAAGTTAGAGATTAGTCTATGAACCATACCAAACCAACCCTGTGGCAGAACCCATGTAAACATAAGAAAAGGATAAAGGATCTGTGGGACACGCTCATTTTGATTGTATTAAGACATTCCCCAAAGTGAGATAGGAAGAAGCTTACAACGGTCTCAAATCCTGTCCAACTTGTTCCACTATTGAATCTAAATTGTATTGTTTCAATTTGGAAGAAGAGCGATAAAGATAAATTCCAGGTAGAAGTGGGTGAAATTGTAGAATCTACTTGATAAATTTTGTGAAATTCAGAAAGTTCACTGAATTTTCTGAACTTCTGCCATTGTGAGATTGGAATCTTCCTAATGAGTTTGGCAGATTTTCACCCTGTTCCACTGAATTTTTGCCTGAACTGTGGATAATACACATGAACTGTGAATAACAGTTCTGAGAATTTTTTTCCCTAGTTTAATGACTTATTCCTCAGTACATGTAATTATTCTACAGTTCAGTGATCAGTTCTGCAAACTTTTTTCTCTGTGGTTTAATGCAATAATCCACAATTTATAATTTGTTTCTGCTGTTCTAAGTCAGAATTTCAGCAAAAGTTACTGATTTGTATTTCGACTTTAGGGAAGCAAAATCCTCCTCTCATGGAATTTCCACCAGCGGACGTTTTGTTTCACACCTCTAATCCCAAGGTATCTGAGTTTATCCTTAGTCCAGGCTAGTCTCAGTTGCCCACACTCACCCTTGTAGCCACACACATTCAATGACATAACTTCTGTTTTGGTAAGGTTTCATTATAGTTGAAAAACTGCCAATCTGCTGAACAATATCCAGGGCCATAGGCAGGGAAGTACCGGTGATTAATATGCAACAATACATCATTCACATAGGCTGATAACTTATTGAGTTGTACCTTCTGAGATGCCAAGTGCCTGTGGAGATGAAACTGAGCTTCCTGAGAAGGGGTTCAAAAATAGATTAAATAAAAAGGGAGAGAGGACACCCTGCCTGGTACCCTGTTGTAGAAAAATCCATTCTGACAAAACCTCATTACATAATATGCAAGCTGAGGGAAAGTGTAGAGCACCTTGATCCAGTGGGTAAATTCTGAAGGATATGGAATTTAGGAAGAGTATTAAACAAATAGTCCCATGAAACTCTGTCAATGCCTCTCTCTGCATCCAGGGAGACCAACACTACAGGTGTAAAAGACTCTAGATGAGGAGATAAGATGAGAAAGCTTCCATAAATGATCCACTGATAGTCTTCAAGACACAAATCTGACTTGCTCTCGACTAATCATGGATCCCCAAACACAATTCTGCCAACTGGCCAATACTTTAACCAATATTTTAAGGTCTACATTAATAAGGAAATAGCCCTATAATGAGAAACATATTGTGCATTTGTGCCAGACTTCAATAAAACCACTATTAAGGCCTCAGTGAGAGTAAAGTCAGAGATACCATGCTTGAAGATGTAATTAAACATATTGAGTAATATAGGGCTAATTATACATACATATATATATATATATATATATATATATATATATATACACACATAGGATTATATAGGAATGATGACAAGGGAATAAAGAGAGTAAGATAAGTCAGACATGGAGGGGTGGAAATGGGCAGACTAGATGGGCCAAGGGGTCCTTTTCTGCTGCAGCTTCTATGTTTCTATGTTTCTCATTGCACTTTAAAGTTTTATAGACATAAGGGATACAACCCGTCTGGTAGGAGGAGATTTGTCAGAGCTAAAGAACTAATAGCTAGATTTACTTTGTAAAGTTAGAGGGCCCATAAGATTTTGGCTTGGGTACACTAGAGATAAGGTAAGGTGAGATCTTGAAAATGATTCAAAATAAATGTGACTTGAAGAATGTGTCTGAAGAGCATAAACCTCTTGATAAAAGGATAGAAACTGTGCCACAATACCCTGGAGTGAGGTAATCTACTTAGCTAGAATCAGTATGAAGGGAAGAGACAATTCTTTCTCAACCATCTATGACCTCAGCCATAAGGTTAAAAGCTTGCCCACTTCTCTTGCCTTGGTCAAAATATTTAGCTTGAGTCCTTAACAGTAAATATTCAGCTTTCACCCCCAGGGTTGCATGGTATTTTTCTAAAGGGATTCCAGGCATTCAGAATCTAACTCTAGGGATGTTGAAGAAAGTTGTTTCTCCAAACTTCTAATCTGGTGTAAGAGCAATGACGTTTCTTTTATTTTTACTTTTTCACTTCGAGGCCAGTCGTATCAACTACCACAAAGGGTAAATTTAATGCACTCATAGCATATCTACTTTATGAATAGAGGTGGAATTGTTACCCCAATAGGAACTAATAAAGTGTTGGATATGCTCTACTATGTCCACAGACTTCAACAATTGATTATTTAATCCCAGGTTTTATCCACCTCAGAAGAGGGTGAAAACTTAAATGGATGTAACTGGGTGATGATCAGAGACCACTTTAGCACTGTAATGACATAAAGCAATGCCAGGAAGGTGTTCAACCCCTAACAGAAAAAGTCTATTCTAAAAGAGTGTGTTGGGGAATAAAATGAAAAGAATACTCCCACAGCATCGTGTCAATAACTCTCCATGGGTTGATTAGTCCCAATGAGTCCATAAGGGCCCTCAGGATGTCTTATCCAAGGTAGAGCCTTGATAAGTCATAACAGTCTTAGCTAGTCATTATTGAGAACAATGTTCCAGTTCTCTGTGAGTAGCATGGAAGAGAGACCCAGGGCAGCATAATTGGGGAAGATTGTAACTAACCCAGGGGTCATCTACTGTGGGACAATTCCACCACCCCCAGAACCACTTCTAGTGTGCCACAACAATTCTCTTAGAAAATATATCAACCCTGGGGGTCTGATAGTTCTTCCAACAATCTAATTGGAACCCTTCTCACTATTAAAATGGCCACTCCACATTTATGGAGTTCACCCCAACCCTGAATACTTGTCCTACCCAAGAATGCCTGAAAAGTGAAACCTGTTAGGGGAGATGTGTCTACTGAACCAGGCCAATATTATCCTGCAGTCTATGTAAATATAGCAAGATTCTGGACCTTTCTCTGGGGATTGAGCACCCTTAATGTTTCAAGAATAACAAATCCAGAAAGCATGGATATAATTAACAACAGAATGTATACACTAACATAACCCCTTGTTTAGTGGACCCGTATGCCAACCAACTACTCCTCTGGGGTCATTTCACCCCTGGCCACCCCACTCAGCCCTTTGACACATCCCACCAAATCAACCTTATTCTCAGCAGAATCAACCCCACTCCCACCCACCCAATCAATGCCTGGTGCATGATGGCTTCCAGGAATTTTGTTCCAGCTCCCTTTAAGCCCCACCCCAACCCCAAATCCAGCAAACAAGAGACATGTTACCATCTTATAACCCAACCCACAACCCACAACCCAGATATGAACTCTACAACACTGCAAGAAAATTATATGTTCAGCCTATTACTACAATATATTAAGTCTAAAATGTCCTACTATAGATGTTGACATAAACAACCTCTATTATTCCAACAAGTTACAGAAGAACATGGTATATTAAAAAGTCAAGTCGAACCCAAAGAGAAAAAAAAAAGGATTTTATTTCCTATATGTATTTATCACTTTATTTATTTTCTGTTTGTCTACTTCTTCAATTTGACTCTCCTTTTCTTAATTTGTTTTATTCTCAAAAAAAAAGATATAACAAAATTCCAATTGGAAAAGTAAAATGCAGAGAAGTCCCATGAGCCCTAAGAATAATGTTCCAGAGTCCAGGAAATATGTAGAACAACTCCTTAAAGTCCAACTTAAAGTAAACATCTATCTGGACTCTGGTGCAAGAGAGCTATGTCCACTGCAGTGATGGGTCTTAGTTCAAACCACGATCTTTACTCAGGTCAAACATCAGTCAGGAAAGGCATCCCCATTTACTATATAATGAAAAATAGGAAAACAGTATTGTTGAATAAGCCAGAAGACTTTTACAGGACATCCACTGATCAACCTGCAATAAGTATTCCAAGCCTCAGAGTCAAAACAATCCTGAAGATGATGTGTGATCATTGCCAGACCTATAGACTCTCAAGTACCATCTTCAACAGAGAATCCTAGGTTGAAGTAGAGGCAACTCTGATTGGGGATTACACAGGCAGAATGGCATTGAGGGTTCAGGAACCAGGAGTCAGACATGGAGCAAGATGCTGTAAAACTTGAAAACAGAACATGGCTTCTGTTGAAATGGAGTAGTCTCGTTTAGAAAGAGGAAGGTCCAACAAGCAGTGAAGAAGGCTCAAGATACATCCCAAACAAATCCAATAACAGAATCAAGTGCTGTTCACAATTGTGAGTCGAGTAGAACCCTTCATTGATGAGAAGGAGCCAATCACATATTCTGTCCAGTAAACACTTGAGCTCCAGAGGTAAGGAACTTCCAACAAAGAGCCAAGTCTGTTAATAGAATAAATAACAAGAGAATCCTAGCAATGAAAGAAGCAGGTGGTCATTGAACATCAGCAAGTTAAGCCTTCCATGTAAAAGAAAGTCCATCAGACATACAAATGCAAAGCAAGATGCATTGAAGCATAATCCAGTTCAAAGCTGGACCTACACCAAGAAATGAGTGGTCCATAAACAAATTAGGCAGTAGCTCTTTTAACGCTGTGTTGGCTTGCTCAGCAGAATCCCAAGATTTTCATATGTCACTGAGTAGCACCTTAAGCTGGGAGGATAGAGAGCCCTAAAATGGAGACAAGCCACAAAAATCTTAGTCACTATAGGGTGGTACACCACTCTTTGCTGATGGACTGTATTCGCAGGTGCTGCACAACCTGCAACCTTGCATCATCCCAGGTAACTTCCTACAAGCCTTTAACCTTTTCAATAAGTGTTGTTAATCTAGATCATTTCAAATTTGAAAAGGAATGGACAAGGAGGGGCTCCATCAGCAGGCACTGGTCTCAAAAAGTGGTGAGATTTTTTGATGATATATGTTGTACCACTAGGAGATGGCCCAGCTAATTTATCACATAGCTTTTGGACAATCGAATAGGTGTGGTCCTTCAGTTTTTCAGGAAAACCGAAAACCACTACATTGGACCGCCAGCTGCATCCTACAAGATCTTCCAGTTTGATTCCAGCAGGTAAGATTCTGTTTTAATGCTTGCTATTCTGGATTGGCATTGTCTCTCCACCATTCAAGACAGAAAGTTCAGGCTTCTACATCATTACTCCTTTCCAGACTTCCTGAACATCTATCTTCAGTGATCTGAGCTCTGTGGTAATAGTCTGCAAATCCTCCCTAAATGATAAAAATTCTGCTAAAAGCATTCTTCCATCAGTGGCATACATGCTGCGAGAAGCAGCAACCAGTGTATTGGGCCTTAGGCTTCTTGGAGCCTTGTCAGGAGTAGCAGGTGATGTATGTCTTGAGGTTCCAAATGCATTTCCACCTCCATTTTTTTCATCAAATTTACAATCCCCAAAACAGGTGATCATGTCCTCTGCTGTGAATAAGGGTTTATTATAAATTCCATTACATGATAAAGAATAATACAGATGGATTTTAGGGTTGTGGGCAGGAGCCCAGGTAGTGAGCAGCTACCCGTCCTGTGCATCACGTGATTTGAACATTTCAAAACTACTGACAGATGGTAAACACCAACAGTTATGTCTACATAATCAGGGCCTGAGGAATATGGTTCTTAGTCAGATTGCCCAAACAATGGGCAGAAATATGTTTATTTTATCCTCAGAGTTTTTACTTATGCAAATTATGGCATTGTCTCCATGAAACAAAGGAGATTTTTGCTGCAAATTGCAGCAAAAGGACTGTGTTTTACAAAACACTGTTCCTTTTACGTAATTTGTGGTACACCTTTTTATATGTGTAACCTCCCACCGGTCACTAGTTTAATTAGTAAGCACACCTCTCATACTATTTCTGTTCAGAGGAAAAAGAGGGTGGGGGCACAAAGCAATAAACAGTATTTACAAGACAGCAAATGACCATTACTAAACCCAGGTCCTGAGCAGAGAAACTTTGCTAAGGGTGATACTAGGTCTGCACTTCTGAGGGGTACCCAGTAATTCCACACAGGAAGCATTAACTAGATTGTCCATACCAGGTTGGGATTCTAGAGTGTGGCTTATTCCAAACAGTTGGTGCACAAAAATAAAGATGGGCCACCAAGGGTTTGCACTGTGGCACAAGGCAAATGCAGAACAATATCTGTAGAAAACAGAAAATAGAACTTCCCATATAGCATTGGATTTGGAACTCTTTTCAGCAGCACTGCCTGAGCTGAAAATACACATCTTCTAGTGGCAATGGGCACAATGAAGCACACAATTTCTTCTTCTAGTGGCACATGCCATGACTTAGAACATATTCCTATATGGCATGGGTTTTAAGGAAGGCAATGTGGCAACTGGCTATGAAGAGCACACTGGTGCTCAAAACTAGCAGAACCTACACCAGGGTAAACTTTATCTTCAGGCATTGGCCAAATGACCTGAATTAATAAGCACCTTTATAAACCTGAAGTGCTGAACTGGTCACTCCAGATTGGGAATTGCCCACCTCTTGCTTCCTCATCCATACCCAGCCATTCTTTTTAGAGTAACACCTCAACAGGCAGCAAACAGAAGAACTATGCACCTTGGAATGTTTGGCACACTCAGCATTAGAAAACACTACATAGGAATGTAAGAATAAAGTTCTGTACAACATGTTAAGTCACACCGGGACTCCACTATTTTTCAGCAATCTTTAAGAAAACATTTTGAAAACAGTCTCAAACAGAACTGGGTGCATAGGTCTCTTTGTCAGAGTAAAATCTCAGAGAAAACAAGGAAGGAACACTTCTCCTGGGATTACCCAAAGTCAGATTTACTCACGGTTGTACACAAAAGGCAGCTTCCATTGTCCTGGATCAAAACAGGGATAGCCCTAGGATCCATTCTGCAGTCCTCCTCATCCTACTGGGGATGAGAACATTAGAACTCCTGCTTGATGGTTCGCACTACTTCTACAAGGCAGGTAAATGTTTTTCAGACTAGGGTGAGAAAAAATAAGCTCTCCTCAGAGCCCACACTGCAGCTCTTCACTCCTCCAGCTGCTTACACTGACAGACTACTGCAGACTAACTGAATATTCTAAACCCTCACAGCTAGCTATCTGGCTTATGCTGCTGCAAGAGTTCTAAATGACATCACCTCTGCTCTCAGCTGAGACCAAGCAAACAGAGAGGAGCAGGTGAAAATCTATTTAACTTGATATTCACCCACTACCTTCCCTACCTAGCACTGACACTGATGGGATTCTAGAATAACTGAGAACATGGGATTACATATGTCGTTTCAACATAACGCCATTAAACATAATGACTCTCTCACTTCCTTCCAGTCCAGCTCCCATCCCATTACAGTTGCAAAGCAAGTGCTCAACAAGCCTGAGAAAGAAAGTGACCCTTTGATGTGCCACACCCTGCCCTGCCACACAAAAAGCAAAGTTGACTTGCCCTGCTTTCTCTGGAAGGTCAAGGAAATGTGTTCTTGAGGAGTACTCAAAATAAAGACTCTCTATACTAATTCCAGCCTCATTCTGTTAAACTATGCACCCAGTTTACACCTCTATACTTCTGGGGTCATGCTTCATGTGCTCTGAGCTGGCTCCTCCATGGCTGCTGCAAAGCCTGAAACAATAGGGATGTGAGAAGCCAGGCATATATAAATGTAGGGACAAGCACAGCCCATTCCCTTTTGCTGAAAACCTGACTTTTGTTTACTAGTTGACTTCTGTGTCATATGTAAGTCAAGCCCCAGGTCTCACATTTGCCTTTTCAGTCCAGACTCTGTGGTGTGGACAGGTTCATTGTAGCTTATTGCTTTTCTGAAACTAGATTGTTCACTCACTTGCTGGCTGCTAATGAAAGTATCTGGGCAGATTGGGATGGCCCTGGGATTCACAGTGCTATGCTCTTTTCTTTCTTGGTGCTGGAAGGTAAGGTCAGAGGATGTGCCTGTAAAGTTTTTATCTGTTAATTGTTTATTATTTGACACTAGAGGCAAATTTCCAGTTGCATCAGGTAGAAACTGAGCTTTGTTACCAGTCAATGCAGTAGTATCGGTAGCATCAGTGAAACTATTGCCAAACAACTATAAGTTTGCATTGAGCATTTCTATACAAATATTATATCTGTGAGTTCATAAATGGAATTTGAAATTAAATGGATACACCAATCCTTAATGCAAAATGGAGTGTACTGTAGACAGAAAGAAACGTTGTCATGAGCCTCACAACATCATCGTTTGTAAGGATGTGGAAACAAATAGTAGCTGATTCAGTCATGTAACCTTTGTTCCTTATCAAATAGTTTTATTCACCATGACTCTTCAAATTCTGCAAATCGACTGTTGCATAGTATTGACTTCACTAAGTGACTTGAGAGTAAAGGGTCATGCTCTTGAATATAATCAAATGATACATACAGGACAATTTCACCATTTTTTGTATTTTGAAACTATAAAGCTTAAATTAAATTAGCAGGTCTGTGTATCAACAGGAATATCAGTTAGTATTGTTTCATTTGCTCAGAAAATGTTTTATGTTTTGATAAAATTATATACCATTATTTTCCCTATGCCCTATTCTAAACAATAACAGAAAAAACTACTAATTTCTCCTAACACTGCAAATTTGTGCTAACGCTGTTAAACCTAAGGAGAACAGTAAAAATAAGAGACATGACTCTGCCTTCAGCCCCTCCCACGCCCTACATTCAGATACTGTAGCGATCAACTCCAGATCTGCCTGTTCTTTTTCATAGTTTTAATCGGGATGGAGTTTGCTTTTTCTGGGTGCCAGGTGCAGGTCAGATGATAGACTAGTAAGTAAATGAACTTTAAAAGTGCTGCTGCACACTTTGAACTTTATTGCACCCTGTCACCTCACCCTATAGTGCCCTATAGTGTCAGTGTACCAAAACTTAAGAATAAAGGCAGAATATCTTCCAAGAACCAGCCAACATTCAATCTTGGGGTCTGCTGCATACAGGTTTCATCATGAGTGTGTTACTGTTGCTCAGGAATTGACTACCCTGGAAGGGTTTCTTCCCTTGTTCCTTAGCAAAACTCACTTGCTTCCTCCGCTGAACTGTTTAGTTTCTGCTTGCCAAATTCCCAGGGTACTGGTGTGGTGTATGCATTGTGACCACTTTTCTATGACTACAGTATGTGCACCCACATTTAAGTGATCTGCAGATTTGCAGGGCTCATTACTGGCTCAAACAAAGCTTGACAAAGAAGGAGGAAAGCAGCATAAGAAACTGCTGCTGAAATAAAACACATCGCCTCCTCCTGTGCCTTGATTTTTTTATATATAATTTGTTTTTCAGTTAAGCCCAGCTGAAGACTGCATTCACCTTCTGGATGTTAGAAAGCACTACTCAGTCCATGATTCAATGCAGACTTTTCATTTATTGTACAGAGCTCACAAAGTTCAAATGCAGCATTCAGCATGCAGCATTTAATGCAAACACACCCAAGACACTGTGCTAGTGTTCCTAACCTGACATTTCAAATTTACAAAGTCCCAGAAGTGCTTGTTAAACTTTTTATTTTAAGTTCAAATCACTGCTCAAAATATTGTAACTGAAGAAATTGAAACCGGTTACTTGGTGTACCTGTAAGTTAAGCATCTGTCTGTTACTATACAGCACAAGCAAGCTCTTGTTTGTAATAAAGGGTATTGTATTACATCATTACAAGACATCCTCTCATGGTATACAGTATGTCTGTTCTGCTGACAAGATGATTTATCCACACTATTACAGCCTTGGTCCTTCAGACTTGATCTACAGAAATTTCTAATGGATTTGTTTAAGTCTTTTAGTTTTAATGTGGAATGGGTGGCACAATGGAGTGACATACTGCCTGCTACCTCCTGAGATTTAATTTCAGCTGAAAGGATTCAGTCATGTGGGGGGCAAATGCCCTATTACATCAGTAGAACACACTATGGGAGAATCTGGAGCTTTTATTTTGGAGTGGAATTCAAAAGCCTCACCTGAAAGAAATTGATAAGCAATGTTAATTATGATTAAATGAGTATACTAGCTTCGGTTTATTGGATGTGGTAATGGAGTTTGCAGGATGTAACACAGACAGCAACCTGAACCAGTGGAGCTGCTACTTTAGCTCACTAAGAAGCATTATGTAGTGTTAGAAGTTATCTCCCTCTTTCTTTTTCATTGACAGGTTAATTTACAGGAGACAGGATCCTTCTCTCTGGAGTTCATCTGGTTTAAATCCCATAGCATTACATTGTAATGGGTGGTGTAGATTGCTGCCTGCAGAAGACACAGGTTGTGGCACACTACTATACTGTGCTTATCACCTTCACTGGTGTAACAGTGGCCTGCACCCTTCCAACCACAACTGGTACTGTTCTACCACCCGCCCCCATTTCCCAAACTGAGTCAGTGACTGGCACAGTCCACCACTTGCCATCACAACTCAGTCACTGACTGATCTCTATCCCTGCTGTCTAGTAGCACTTCTCACCTTCAACCCTCCAATGCCTATTAATGAATCATTGGTGGTTAGTAGCACCCACTCTCCCTGTCTCTATATTGCTGAAAATAAGAAAACCATCCCGTAGCGTCTTGTTTTTAACTTGTAAAGAAAACCAGCTATTGCCAATCACACCGCACCTCCACCAGACCTCCACTGTGCACACTCCTACCCACACCTCCCCTTTATACCCTAACACACCCTCATTCACCTGAAGAGGTCCAAGGCTCAAGATCCACTCTCCTGATTGAAGACACGCCTTGCTGCTGGAACCAGTGATTGCAATATGAGAAACTAAGATAATTATTGTCCAATGTACAGTATTTCAAGAAGGTTTCAGCTTTTATGCATAACTTTGATATTTTTAAGATATGGAGCCTAAATTTTCAACATGGCCATTTTGGGACCCCACCACATGAACAATAGGACTGCCATTATGCAAATCCCACTGGAAAGGTGATTTCATAGTCACTTGGCAAAATCACCTTTCTGGCAGGATTTGTGTAATGACATATATTGTTAATGATGTGGGGTAATAAGAACAGTATGTTGAAAATTGGGGGTCAAATTATAAAAAATGGCAGAGTTATGACCATTTGTTTCAATTTTGCTACGATGATCTAACTTTGGGAATTTTAAATATTTTGACCCCAGATTTTCAACATAGCCTTCCTATTACCCTACCTCATTTATATCAAGCTTTCATTTTCTAATTCTGGCCAAATGTGTTTCACACTTGTGGCACAGAATGGTATTCTGTTGCACAGAGTTACGTTTTGGAGGGGATTTGAAATATTTCTGCACTGAGTATGTGAGGTGGAGTAATATCATGGTTTTGCTGACAATTCAGTCACTGTTGTCTGATAAATAGAAGAGTTGGACCATTCAGGAACTGTGTTTCATAGTTACATACATATATGCATCTATTGAGGGATGGCATTGCAGGGCTTCACAGGCAAATAAGGATCGATATACTATCTCAAAAAGTAAGGAAATTAGCTGCAAAAACTCTGTTAATGCATCAGTTAGGGTTATAGTGACAAAAGCAGTGAAATATGATATTTGGGTTTCCAACCCTAACACCTACTCAACCCTCCACACCAACAGGCATTAGGGGAGTGACTTGGGATCATCAGCCCTAACAGTCACCCCATTCCATAAGTAAAGAAGCTTGGATGTGTACAGTATAGGACAATGGTGTGAGTGTTAAGGCTGACAACCCCAAAGTATATACCAGATGCCTATTGGTGCATGGAGAGTGGGTGGGTGTTGTGGTTGGAAACCATAACATTACATTTCCTACTGGTTAGCTTTAACCCAGATTCATTAACAAAAGTTTATATGTGTGTGTATATATATATATATATATATATATATATATACATATATATATATATATATATATATATATATATATATATATATATATATATATATATATATATATATATATATATATATATATATATATATATATATATATATATATATATATACACATATATATATATATATACATATATATACATATATATATATATATATATATATATATGAATTTATATACATGTAAGTGGCACATTAGTGCCACTATAGATAAGGTTGCTGGCCACTCTATGTTAAACCCAACAATTTGTAATTTTACTAAATTTGCAACTGTATGACTAATGTACCCAATATTTTCATGTGCCATCAGATACCATACATCTCTGGATCTGGCAAGTGTTGTTCCTCCTGGATGTGTGGTTGCGGAGATGCATAGTGTCAAAATGTGAAAATGACCATTTAGGTGCAAATTCTTTGCTCAGCCATAAGTCCGAAATGGTTTGGGGGTCTTATCTGAAACAGTTAGGGTATATGGGGTCTGGGTTACTGATGTGTCTTTGAAGGTTTGGTGAAAAATATTAATCCTCTCTAAAGTGTTATAACTTTAAAGTTTCCCAATATAGCCTATGGAAAAAACAGATGTACAGCTCAAAATACTTTTTGCTTTCATGAAAGCATTTTTACTGCCACAAATGGGTTCTGTAGCGTTGTGCTATGCCATCTTGTTTTCAGTTAGTGTTGGGTAAAAAATGCTGCAATTCTAAAATGCTGCCCTTTGTAAATTCCAACAGTGGGTTTACCTAATCTGGCCCAAGGAACATGATCCTGGCATTATGTTTTGTAAATAGTGGCTGGAAATATGTTTTTTCACTTTCGACTGCTGGTAGTGTCACAAATTTGCAAACTTTTGGCAAAACTAATGCAAATTTGCAACACTACTATAATAAAAAACATTGGCCCTTTAAAGATCAGAAACAATTCTGGCCATTTAAAAAAAATAAAAAGCCAGAAAGAGATTCCTCATCCCCTGTTTACCTGTTGCCATTTACCTAATAAAAGGATATTATATCCTTTTATCATCTCAAGGTCAAGGCATATTTTCATAAAACAAGCATTTGTCAATGCGAATCTTGTTGCACTGGCATTGGCAGTGGCAGTGGCAGAGCTAGAGATGCATAGCTCTGTAATTTTGTTAATGTGTCCCAATAGGTGATTTTGCACAGTGAGCACAACATTGTGGTCCACAGCTCGGAAAGATATTTGGGCAGGCTGTGAAAATGTCAGCTGGACTGTTGATAAGGAGGTGTGTACAAATGCCAGTGGTGAAAATGTGGCATGAAAATATTGCAGATTGACAGAGTTACAAGAGTGCATGAAACTGCACAATGTACGCTTGCAACACAGTCATTTTAGGACTTTCGGCACAAATTTTCAACAGAGGCATTTTAGGACCTCTGCTCATAAATAGTGTCACCGTCTATTTCCTGAACTGTCCCTAAAACTGATTTCAAGACAGCAACATGCAATTCTGCACTGACGGCGAAAACACATTTCAGCCAGCTGCACTGTTCATAAGGAGGTATGGAAAAATTCCAGTGATGAACAGCTTGAGTGAAATTATTACAAATTCACTAAAGTTGCAGCATGCATGCAAACTGCACAATGCACACTGGTAAAACACTCATTTTATTGACTTTAGTCCCCAAATTTTCAACATAGGCATTTTAGGACATCTGCTAATGAACAGTATCACTGTCATTTTCATAATGTGTCTTGAACACAGACTTTCCACAGTGACCACTGTATTCTGCGCTGTAACTGCAAAAACAGATTTTGGTCAAGATGTGAAAATGACAGCTGTAATGTTCATTGGGAGGTGCAGAACAATGGCACTGTTGAAAATCTGAGTGAAAATATTACAAGTTTGCGAACTTACAGTATGCATGCAAACTGCACAACACACACTTGTAACAGAATCATTTATGGAGTATTGTCACCATATTTTCAACATAGTCATTTTAGGACCACTGCTCATGAACAGTGTGACCTGCATTTTGTAATCTGCCCCGAACACTGGTTTCCCACAGCAACCACGCCATTGTGCTACCGAAGCAGAAACACATTTTAGCTGATGTGACAAATGACAGCTGTACTGTTCACAAGGAGGTAAAGAAAAATGACAATGCTGAAAATCTGGCATGAAAATATTGGAATTCGTGGAGTTACGAGCGTGCATAGCAACTGCGAATGCACGCCGTAATAAATATTTTATGGAGTATCATCACCAAATTTTCAACATAAGCATTTTAGATCTCTGTTCATGAACAGTGTCACTGTCATTTTTGTAATCTGCCTCAAACACTGATTTCTCACAGCAACTGTGCATTGTGCGCCAGAAGCGCGGAAACACATTTCGCCAGGATGTGAAAAATGACTGCTATACTGTTCACAAGGAGGTGTAGAAAATGACAATGTTTGAAAATCTGGTAAGAAAATATTGCGAATTCACAAAGTTACAGCCGTCACATGAGCAACTGTGCAACGACATCATGATAACAGCCATTTTGAGTTTCATCAACTTAGTAACATAGGCTTTTTGAGAGCCCACCATGAACACTGTCACTGTCCTTGCAGTTAATCAGTCCCAAAAGGTGATTCCATGCAGTGACTATGAAATCACCTTTAGGGACAGATTAATGTCATAACAGTGACAGTATTAATGAGGAGGCCCCAAAACCCCATGTTGAAAATTTGGTGCAATAAGACCAAAAATGCCTGAGATATGCACCAAAGCTGAAAACCCTATCTATCCCATTATACAGCTTACCGGGCATTTCCTCAGTTCACGGTTGGCTTTGAAGACTGCAGACATGTTCCCAGTCCACCGAAGATCATTGTGCCAAGCTCTGGAGTAAATTTGGGGTGAGGGGTGTGGGGAGGCAGGATGCAGTGGGTGGGTGCGGGTGGTGGGTAGGGAGACTATGAGGGACTGTGTTCTGTTTACAGGTAAAACAACAAAAAACATTGCGGGACAGTTTTTGTATTTCAGGGATTGGCACACTGGGTGGGCTCCTTGCATGCCACTTAACTGTTTTTGGGGGTCTGCAGCCGATGTGGGATTGGGCACCCTCATTGGCAGACAACCAGAGGTTGGGATTTATGCTTATGGGGATTGGGCATCCCTGTTGGCACACAAAGAAAGGAGGGTGCTGAGCTGAGGAGGATTGGGCACCCCTTGGCATTTCACAATGAGGGAGGGTTCTTTATGCTGTCGGGGTGGGTCCCCATCTGCACAAGTAAAGTGGGTGTGAGTGCCAAGGGGATTGCCCCCTCAGCATATAACAAATGGGGGTTATTTATGCCAATGAGGAGTAGGCTTCCCCAGAAGTACAGCAGGCAGGGCAGGGTAACTGACATGGGGATTAGGCACCCCAAAGTCGGCAGTTTGAGGCTGGTGTACTGCCATGTGCATAATGGCAGCGAAGATGGCAAGAAAAGGCCCGCTGCATCTGACAAGCTTTGCTCAGATTGCAGTGGACCTTTTCTTAGATGTGCTCACCTATATTATGTATGCATGGTGATGCCTGCGTGCAGTCTGATTGGGGAATGAGGGACACACCTACTGATGCATGCCCTGCATTCACCCAACAGTGACCGCACCTCCAAAACTGCACTGTCTCAAGATGTTGGCTACACAAGCACACCAACACAAAAAAGTTTCTGCTGACAACAGGGTGCCAAATCCCAATGTTGGTGTAACAGTCTTTCCCCTGTTTATGTGGGACTCTGGTAGCCCACTTCCAGTGTCCTGAAATATTGATTTGTCAAAAAACTTTTTCTCTGACATTGGGGTGCACAATTCCCATGTTCACACTACAACAGCCCCCTGCCATTGTGGGACACTGGGTAGCCCAGTCCCAGTGTCCCTAGTTATGTCCTATACCCACCAGCAGTACTTTATTATTTTGACAATAATGGGTGCCTAATCCCCATGTCAGCACTGGTCACCCCTAAGGTGAGACACTGGGAGCCTACCCCTGTGTCCTCAGTCATGTCCTACCCCAGTACTGTGGTATAATGTAGCTCACCCCAGTGTCCTGTAAAATTGATTTATATGTCACTGTAAAAAGAAACGTCCCTAGATGTCTCCCCATCCCCATTTATTTTTTTAATTCAAATTTTATTAACAGATTTTACACAATGAGAGGCAGTTAACAAGGGAAATAAAACAAGAATACAGCAACTTGTTCAGCTAAAACTGCCCTCCCTCCCTCCACCCCATACAGCAGTAATGTACCATTATGCAACATAAGCTCAAAACCATTATACATGAGTATACAGGGCTATTTACTCTGAAACACTACTTATGTCCAGGCAACTAGAATTAAGGAGTGAAGGGATCTCATATTTCAGTGTAAGTAGATAATCTGTTGTGAAGGCTGGCAATAGCTTTTTCTGTATGCAGGTTAGCAAGGATTTTATTCACCCATTCCTGCAATGTCGAGTAGTCTTGTCTTTCCAGTGATGTAAAATAAGCTTCCTGACCGATAGTGCTATCATAGAAATATGAAACCTTCTTACTTTGACCCTGATGGAGGACAGGTCCTGTAGAAGACAAATGTCAGGCGTGAAACACTTCTGCAAACCCAATAAAGGATCCAGGAAAGCTTTGATAGAATCCCACAAAAGGACATTCTGGGACAAGACCAAAATATGTGAAGAGTGTTCCCTCTCCTGGGAACATCTAACATGTATGTTTGAGTCCAGGAGACCCCATTTCTTTAACTTAAATGGAGTATAATACATGTTGTACAAAATGTGATATTGCATAAGGCGCAGTCTATCCTAAGAGGCAAATTTATGGCAGGACCTCCACAAGGCCTGCCAGTTAGGGGAATATTGGGGAAATATGGAACTCCAAACCTCATCGGTCTGAAAGAGTCCCCATATCTTCTATGAAACAAATCTTAATATAATTTGGAGACAATACCGAGGACCCAAGTAGAGAGGAGAATTCTGGGATCAGGGCCCCAACCATCTGGTTAGGAGGATTATTACCCATCACTGTTGTAAGTAAGTGCCTTAACTGTACTGCTTTGAAATGTGAGTATGCTGGAATACTAAATTTCCGAGTAAGATCACCTGCTGACAGCCATTTCCCTCCTTATCAAAAAAAAGAAGATACTATCCCATTGCCCAATTGGGGCAACCAAGTCGGGGGATCTGCTGCTTGTTCATAGTGAAGGATGGGAGTTCAAATGGATTGGGCCAAATCTAACTGGGGATATAGCGCAAAAGGAGCAACATTGCACGTATACCTTTAAGGAAGAGGTAAAGTGGGACACTTCTCAGTGCTATGCACCTGGGACATTTTACATAAAACAGAGTTAGGGGCTCCATATTCATAGACCGAACTAAATCCAACTCTATTCTAAGCCATGTCGGCCGTAGAATTTTCGTGGCCCAGACATACCCATTTCAGGCATTTTGCCAGGTGGCTAGCCCAATAATATATAGCCAGATGAGAATCCACAATCCCCTCAGATTTTGAAGCAGCCAACTTATAATAAGACAGTCATGAGTATTTGTCAGACCAGATAAACTTGGTCAAAATACCGTGCAATTTCTTAAACCAGGATAATGGAATGAAAATGTTGAGGACAGATGGGGATAGAAAATTTTGGGAAGATATTCATCTTGATTATGTTAATCCAGCCCCATAGTGAAATTGGGAGTTTAGACCATCTGTCAAGATCCTGAATTATAAGCTGGGAGATGGGCTCCAGATTTTCCTTAAACCATGCTGAGGGATTGCGAGAGTTAGTTTAATGCCCAGATATTTTAGTGTCCTAGGAGCCCAACATAAACCTAAGGGGTGATATCAGTCTTGAATGTCTTGTGATTTAGGGGAAAAAGGAGTATTTGTTAGCATTTAGTTTATAATTGGATAGGAAGCTGAATTTACCAATTTCACCCAGCAAAACTGGAACTGAGGATACCGGTGGGATAAGTACATAAAGAGATCATCGCATATGCAGTAATCTTAACCTCATGATGCCCCACCCAGATGCCCTGTATTGCTGCATTATTGAGAATTTTTGAATGAGAGGTTTAAGATACAGGTTAAATAGAAGGGAGAAAGGAGACAACCCTGTCTGGTACCTGAATGTAATGAAAAGACTTGGAGAATGCACCATTTCCAGAGATCTTTGCTGTTGGGTTTTGTATAATGCACCGATCCAGGATATAAAAACAGGAGGAAACTGGAAGGCATCAGGACTTAGAACAAAAGTTCCAGTTCACACAATCAAATGCCTTCTTGGCGTCCAGGGAGACCAGCCCAGTGGGAAACACAGCATCCCTGGAGACCGAAAAGACATGAGAAAGGTGTGCAGATGGTCTGAGGATGAACGTCCTTCACGAATCCAACCTGGGCCATACCTTTATATTGGAAGGACTATGGTTAATCTATCCACTAATATATTCGAAAGGATTTTGATGTATTGATTTAAAAGAGATATGGGCATGTAACTTTGAACTAACTTGGGATCCTTATCTGGTTTGGGGAGAAGAACAATCAGGGCTTCAAACAGGTAGGGGTCCGCTCTACCCCGGATAAAATGAACTGAAATAGGTGATAAAGCACTGGCAGTAAAAGTTCACAAAAACTTTGTAAAATAATGAGGAGAACCCATCTGGACGTGGGACCTTGTCCGCAAGGCAGCCCACCTATAACCTCTGAGATCTCCTCCTGAGATATAGGAGAAGCCAGAAAACACTTGTGTTGCTCTGATAGGGAGGGCAGATGGAGTCCTAAGTACTCCTCACGAATCTCTGACAAGGAGGGTTCTCCATGTCCCTGTACAATTGTTCGTAATATAGAGCAAACTCTTGCACAATCTCAGTAGGGATACTCAGGGACCCATCTGCCAGTGCCCGGATTGGTGGGATAAATCTTGCAGATTCCAGTTGTTTTAAACGCAATGCAAGCAGACGCCCGCTTTCTCTCCCTGGTCCATATAACTGGCTCTGGTTCAATTATAGCTAACTCTGCCTTTTCGCTTAACAGATCTAGATATCTGTCTTTGGCTGCCAGAAGCTTCTTTCTGTCCTCATCAGGATAATGGTTTTCCATTTTTACCGTAACACCGATAAAAATCATGGAATCCTGCCTAGTTTATGGATTTTGAATTCTTTGTACCGGTGCCTCACGGAAATTGCATTTCACTGCACAGAATCCCTAAGATTTCAGCATATTTTAAATGTTTTATTTTCTTTCTCTGCCCCCTCTCACAGCATCAGTCTCCACTTTTCAGAGATCCCTAGGCTGGGTCTCCCCTAGCTTCACCCCAGGTAATGCTCAGGAGCTCCTGTGAGCCTGCACCCATCCTGCCTAGATTGTACCCCCAGGTGGGAAGGAGGGACCCAGGTCACCCCTCCACAGTCCTTTAATGTGTGTCGGCAGCCCAGTGGGTCCCCATGGAAACTGGTTATGAAGTCTGGGGCAGCTGAGTCCCTTCTACCAGCAGCCGATGTGGGGTGATTGTTACTGGTTTTCTGGTCTGTGTCCCTGAGGGCACCAACTCGAGGGGATCCAAAGAAGTAGGGCACATAGAGACATGCGCTACTCCAGATCCTGGCTAGCTTCCTCTCTTCCCAAATGGTCTGCAGCCTCATTGCACCACCACCTCTGGTCACCCAGGTGGCAGTAAGCAGCAGGACCTGCAAGCCACCGCTCCCAGATGAGAGAGCAGCCCCCAGGTGCTCGATCCTACTCCCCTGGCCAGACCTCTAGCAACCCGAATTCACTTCTGATCCAGAGTCCCTGGCATTGCAAGCAGTAGTGCTACCTCAGGCTATTTACAGTGCTCTGTCAACTATACACCCACTTTGGTGTAAGAAAACATAAGCAGATGGAGAGGAAATAATTCAGTTTTAGTAAAATGTTGCAAAGTGTTCAATGTAGGTACTGTGCACTATTATTGAAATCATATATTAAAACATTATATATGGATGTTATGGCTGGCAGTATAGCCTAGTGGTTAGAGTAACAAACAGTGATCAAACTGAGTACATTTAGAAGACTTGGGTTTGATTCCCACAACCTCCACTTGCATACTGTGTGACTCTGAGCAAGGCACTTAACCTCCACAGTGCTCCTGGGTCACCTCTGAAAACAGGCAGTTTTGCCTAGTGGGTTTACCCAGTTTACAAAAAAATATAAAAAATACCAATATATGTTTACTACATCATACAGTATTCAGGGTACCATGTAATTTATCTGAGTTGTACTGGGCTGCAATGATGTTGTATAGGTAAATATAAATGTTCAGATACATTTTATGGATTTAGTAAGCTTGTTTTTACTTTAGTCAGGTTTTATTGTATTCTTTGCATGTAGCATCTAGTTTGTAGATTGCTAAGCACAGGACCACTGTTGCCAACTAGTTTATTCAATATTTTAATCAGCAGGGCCATCCAAAATCCTCAGTTGTTTGATTGAAAGTGAGTCTGAATGAAAGTAGGCCCACAAGGCACAAGCTGCCTTACTACTTATTTAGGTGAATGATAGAAACATAGACTTTGACGGCTCACCTAGTCTGCCCATTTCATCATTTGCACCTCTCTCCCACCTGTTGTGTCAGTATCTGTGACAATAAAAGTTTTCTGACAGACTGCTTTAATAAAAAGCAAATGTTAGTGTTTAAGTGTACTTATTATAGATTAGAGAGTGCACGATGGTGGGGACTTTAAAAAGCTTTGAAATCTTTTTATAGAGAAAAGCATTTGGGGAGGATACTGAGTCGATCTGATGTTATTATTTATTATGTGGATGTCATTAATTATTTTATGATATGTCATTTGGATGTATTTTAAATCCTGTTCTGCACCTTGAATTTTGAAAGGCGCAATAAAATAAAGATTATTATTATTATGCTTGGCGGTGGATTTGAAAGCACATTCAGTGACACATGGAAGGTAAGACCCCAGGGCTATATGATGCTGGTGGGTAGAGTGGTGCTCAATTCACGTCTGAGCTCAGACATGAAAACTGAGAGCACCCTTTTCATGGAGACCAAGGAAAAATAGGAATCCACATGTTTGTGAGATGCATTAGAAGGTCCTCCACTAATCACTTGTGAATTATTTTTAGGTGATGACACTATTTCAAAGAAGCAAATTCAGGCAGTTTTTTTTGTTCCTCCTACCCCTTGGCCATCCACTCCTTCAGGCCTGCCAAGTCTCCCTACCACTGCTGCTGAGTCCCCCATCATCCACTGCCCCTTATGGCCATGCTACCAAGTAACCCAAATTAACCTTCGCAGGTCCCCTATCCCTGAGGGAGGCTAAAAGGGAAGACAATCACCCTAAAGAGCTTCCTGTATATCCCAGGCATGGCAGGGGTCAGAACAGACACATGTGTCTGGGGCTTCATGCTTATGGAGGGACCAGAAGCCATCCTCTAAGTAGCCAGCAGGTGTTTTTCCATTTTGTGGGAGCATGACAGGCCACATGATGTCAAGACACAAGCTGACGTCCATCACGCTCTCTTCCACAATGAGGGCCAATGTGTTGCCATGCCTCCAGCCTCCACCTGGGGCCAGCAAATGCTGAGCTGTGAATATACCCTCCCTCCCAGGAGAAGAGTGGTTGTAGGACACTCAAGCCTTCACCCCCGACCAGTCTTCCAGCACCCAAACCTGTTCCCAAACCCTGGTCAGTGGTGTCACTGGCAGAAATCCAATTCAGGCAGTTAAATGATGGGAAAAACAAATGTGGTCCACCTTAGTAGTGGTGGTGGTTCAGATTAATTCACATCTGAGTTCTAACAAGCAAAGAGACCAAGTAATTTGTAACTTGTGCATGTGGGGTGTGGTGTTGAAGAAAGGGGATCATAGTGCTGTCACTACTGCCATCACCCCTGAGGGATGTGGACTGCATTGTTGCTACTGCCATCACACCTGAGAGGCGGGGACCATAGTGCTTCTGCCATAACCACTGGTGGATGGGGAATGTTGTACTGCTGCTGTCCCACCTGAGGGATGGGGGCCATAGTGCTGATACTGCCACCACACCCGAGAGGCGGGGCTGTAGTGCTTTGCCATAACCACTGGTGGATGGGAATGTTGTACTGTTGCTGTCCCACCAGAGGGATGGGGCCATAGTGTAATACTGCCACCACACCCGAGAGGCGGGGCTGTTGTGTTTTGCCATAACCACTGGTGGATGGGGAATGTTGTACTGCTGCTGTCCCACCTGAGGGTTGGGGCCATAGTGCTGATACTGCCATCACACCTGAGGAATGCAGAACGTGGTACTGCGCTCATCACACCTAATGGATAGGGACCCAGGCTGCTGCTTCCATCACACCTGAGGGAGGGAGAACACAGTGTTGTTGCTGCTGCCATCACACCAGAGGGATGGGTCTGTAGTGTTGTTGGTGCTGCCATCGTACCAGAGGATGGGGCTTATTGTTGCTTCCATCACACCTCAGGGATGGGGGCTGTAGTGCTGTTGTTGCCATCATATTTTGTACCTAAAACAACTTTAAATTGGTACAAGGATGAAGGATGTGCAATAGTGGAGGTCAAAACTGCTAAAATGCATGTTAGCAGAATTGAAAACTGTTAAATAAAGTACACAAAACCAAACACCGGTAAACGGATTTTGGCTTAGCAGACACCGTGACAGTACCGCTTTTTACAATGTGCAAAATGGAATTTGCCCTTTCTCAATCCCGTAAACCAGTGTCCCTGGTCCTCATTAGAAGTACTGACAGAGATATTAGCTTCAAGGGATCAAATTTGGGACAATAATGATGGTAGCTCTTCATCCTGTGCCTTTTCCTTTGGATGCTAAACTGATAAGAACCCCTCATATATGATTTAAAGGCCCCATAAAATGTCTGGCTTTGCACTGTCTAATGGGTTAGATGAAAAGAAGAACTCAATTTGCTCTCTTACAAGCTTACAATACTTGGCATCCTTTAGAGCTGTTCATTGAGCTTCCACCTGGTCTCCCTTCTGGGTGAGTTAAGAAATGCCAGGTTACATACCACAAGAGAGTGGTTGAAAATAGGGCAAGGTTGGATCGAGGCAGACATAACCCGGAGCAAGAGACCCTGAGAGATAAATATGTAGTCGATGCGAGACTGCTAGCCGTGCACCATTGAATTGAAGGTAAACTCCTTGGAATTAAGATGCAAACCACGCCAAATGTCACAGAGCCCACATTAATCTACCAGATCCTATGCCTTTTCCCTGGGGACAGCCCCTCAGTCCACTACCGACCTATCCAGGTTAGAGTCTATGACCCAATTAAAGTCGCCTCCCATAATGATCATGATGGGAAGCATTGGGAGAATAGTAGTTATCAGCCTCATGAAAACCCCAGGTTGTCAATATTAGGCCCATAGATACTACAAAGTAAAAGTGGCACTGACCAGAGAGTGCCTTTAACTAAGACAAACCTGCCCCTGGATCTTTGATAAGTTGCATGGAAATGAAGGAAATGTCTCTATTAATAATTAACATGACCCCACAACTACTGGTGGAGCCCAAGCATTGTAAACCTGACCCACTTGTCTCCTTAATTGTAAAGTTTCAGATTCTAGTAAATAGGGTTCCTGCAAAACATTATCTGAGTCAATAAGACTTAAATGTTTGAGCACCTGATATTGTTTGGATTTTTCCTGATCGCCTTTACATTCCAGGTTGCAAAAATCACATCATTAACCATCTAAATAAGATTAAAGAGCTTAGTTTCATCAGCCCTGTACAAGAACATCGAGAAGTATTCAACCAGGTTCCAAGTATTACTGCTGTATAGTCCTCCCTCCCCCATCCCATCCATGATTACCCCATACCCTTCCCCCATAACGTCTCCCCTTCCATTTGACATGAAATGAACCAAGCTTATAACCCTAGGCCCCTCCCACCTACACAGCTATCACAAGCAGCATTTAGCACAGTACTGCGTCGCTCCTCACCCCCAGCCTCCCAAGGTAACCCCCGCCACAAACAAAATAACAGTCCTCCCATGTAAGTGAATTCCTTGGATCCTGAAAAGAAAGAAAAGGAAATTAGACTTCATTAACAACCCCCAGTGGCTTACAAGAAGTGCTGGACCATGAACAAGAACACATCTCAATTGTGAGGAATAATAATAATGAGATAAGGCTCCTAGAAATACTTGAACGGGTACCCAGAGACCCTGAGAAATGAACAAGAAAATGGGTCTCCAGTGCCCTATGAAAAAGATTCATGCCAAACAGCAGACCTGATGGGAAGTCATACAGAAGGGATATTGCCCTTCTAACCAGAGTTCAGTGGCCTGCTTAACAAAGGGACACCAACACCTTGAACCTTGCACATTAAATTTTAAATTGGACATCATTACATCGGCTCCTTGCCAGTCTGAATACCCAGGAGCACAAAATAGGGGCTTTCAAAGTCCCAAGCCAGAAACAGAGAATGCAACCAAAAGGAGGTCATCCCTATATTGCCACCATCATTGGCCTGGCTTTCCCATGCACTGAGCTCCCCTAGTGGGCACTGAACCACGTTACCTGCATATTCACCTGAAAGTTAGGGATTAGCCCAGCACAGCACCAAAATTAAGCCACTTTGTATGAGATATTGCTCCTTAACAATTTAGGGTATTCCTCCCTTCATTAATAAAGGCCTGCTCATCCAGCTAAAGTAGAATATGAAAAACCCTTCCCGACTAGTAAAATAAACAATTCTACAAAACAATAAGCTAGGTTACAGGCTCGTTTTAACACACTAGTGCGTGAATGTCTCATAACAATTGACTCAGTTAAATTATAAGTATGTCCATTTAGATAACTGGAGTTTCCAGAGGCAAACCATCATTACAGACTTCTTGAAGAATGGCTAGATAACAGTTCCCACATAACAGCATGAGACTCCCTTCACCAAGAGAGTAAATCTTCTCATGGATCCTGAAATAAATCAGGCAAGGCAAGCTTTAGACTGGAGGGAGCTGATTCTGGGTCTTCATAGGTAAGCCAGGAATCATTCACAAGCACCTGCAGCCTGGCAGATACCCCATCCTGAACTTGAACCCTGCAGCAATAACCTTAGACACAATGGGGTGAAATGCTGTATGTTTCAGCCTGACTGATCCTGGCAAATCTTGTGCAATTCTCAGCTGAGTTCTCCCAGCAGACCTCTTGCAGAGCTCTCACTTTTACCAAACAGTGTTGCCTTTCTAAGAAATTCAGGAAACGGCAAATAATGGGATGAGGGGCAGCCCCTGGTGATGGTTTAAGCACAACAATCTATGCGCCGCTCAATGGTGTATGAGGGCCAAAGGAGAGGGACCAGCAACCCATTCCACCAGCTTCTGCATGAAAATTAAAGCATTCTGGCCCTCTTCCCCTTCAGATAGCCCTAGGATAACCACATTATTTCTCTTGGCTGCTGACTCGAGGTCTTCTAATTTGGTCTCCTCAGAGAGCTTCTGCCTGATCACCGCTAGCCCAGGGTCCACCTTGTCTAAGCGATGCTCTAGAAACAATGCGAGCAGTGTTATCCAAGGCCATCATTGAGACCTCATTCAATTTTTTAGATAGAGCATTAAGGTCAGTCGCCATCTCTTTCACCTCCTCTTGGAAAGGCTTAAACTCTTCCAGGAACCTATTTAATGTTAAAAGTTCCTGCTCCATTGCTTGACTGAGGTGATCGGGTCTATCAAACCTCTCGAAGCCTGAGATTTCTTTGAGGCCTTCGGGGGTGACTGGAGGATTGTGCTTTTGGGGCTTTCTTCATGTAAGCTCCATCAGTGCCCAAATCTTCTCGTCAGAGGATCTGGAGTTTTAGATGGCAGGATCCTTATAGAACAGAGGGTTTTAGCAATTTCAGTATTAGAAAAAAAAGATTATAAAATCGGGAGGCTGGAGCTATGTGGAGGAGCGTCTACTCAGCACTCTGCATTATGTGGACTCCCCATCCCCATTTATTTATTTTTCCCAGCATTGGGGGTGCAATAACCATACTGGCAATGTTTTTGGACACTGGGGAGCCCTCCCAATGTCCCCAAATATGTATAAAATGAGTTTCCTGTAAATAAGAAACCATCCTCTGTTTTTTCCCTGAAAAAAGAAAACAGTTACTCATCTTCTCCCCATCCCCTCTTCCCATCCCAACCCTTCCACTGAGCAACCCATGACCCCACACTCCCTTTCCTACTACTTGCCACCAGAGATCGCCTTCTGTCATCTTCTGTGGACTGGGACATGTCTGCACTTTTCAAAGCTGAACTACAAACTGAAGAATCAAGGTAAGTGCTGTATAATGATGTTCTCTGTACAAAATCACCTTTTGGGAGTGAGTAATGAAATGACAGTGCCAGTGTTCATGAGGTGGAGTCTCAAAAAGCCCATGTTGAAATTTGGTGCAAAATAAAAAAACACCAGAGTTATGTGGAGCCGTAACTCATTAATTTGAAATATTTTCATTCCAAATTTTCAACATTGCCATCTTTTATACTACCTCATTAACAGTACAACTGTCATTTTCACATCCTGCCCAAAACTTATTTTTGCCCCATGGCACAGAATGGCATGGTCACTGGACAAAATCACCTTTTGGAGCCTATGAGTGAAATGATAGTGCCATTGTTCATGAGGTGGGGGTTCCAAAACACATGTTGAAAGTTTTAGAAACAAATATTTAAAAATACCTGCTAGATGCGGTCCTCTAATGCATGCATGCATGTAGCTTTGTGGTACTCTTCAATATTTTGCACCTAGATTTTCAACATAGCCTGCTTTTTTCACAGCACCTCATAAGCAGTACAGCTGTCATTTTTCACATCCTGCCCAATATGTGTTTTTGCACCTGTGGTGCAGAATAAGAAGTTGCACATAATTACATTTTGCCTTGCATTTCACAATTTCTCTGTATATGAGGTGGAGTAATAGGATGGCAATGCTGACAATTGTGTCACTGTTGTTTGATACATGAAAGTATAGGCCAAGAGGGCCCTGTTCTTCAAACCTACATGCATATACTTATCTACAGAGGGATTGTAGTGCAGGGTCTGAAGTGCCCTGCATTCCCACAGTAAAATAATTATACTATTTCAAAAGTAAGGACATTTATTGCAAAAAAAACTCTGTTAATGCATTAGTTAGGGGTCCTATCCTATTACAGAGACAAAAGTATGGAAATTCAATGTTAGGGTTCCCAACCCTAAAACCACACCAACCCCAAATGCTTCACACACCAACAGGCATCAGGGTTTGCCTTGGGGTCTTTGGGCATAACTCTCCTCCATTCTCCTATACTTTACCATCTCACCTTCCTTACACATGGAATGGGGAGTGAGAGTTAGGGCCAATGACCCCAAGGCACACCCCTGATGCCTGTTGGTATTTGGAGGGGTGGGGTGGGGTGAGTTGGCAGAGTTGGAACCCCTAATACCAAATTTCCATATGTTTGTCACTATAATAGGAACTGGAATGGCACAGAAGCACCACTACAGTTAGGGCTATGTAGGCATTTTAATGTTAAACCCCAATTTTGCAATTTAATAACTTTGCATGGATTTGCATGACATTTTGCATGTGTGGTCTACTAGAACAGCTCTCTGAATGTGCTAAGTTTTGTTCTGGTCAGATGTGCGGATTCTGAGACCCAGACAGCACAAAAGTGAATTTTCAGGATTGTTTGGCTGTTTTTGTCAACTTGCCTAGTGCCCAGACGGTTTTGTATTCTGGTCTGACATTTTCAGGGTAGCCAGGGGCCAACTCACAGATGTGCATTTTGCTGGTTTGATAAAAAATATTAAATCATTCCCAAGTTATTTAATTTAAAATGTTCAGATTCTGAGCATGCTCAGTAAGCACTTCAAATTAGTTGTATGAAACAAAAAGAATTCTTTTGTTTTGGAAAAATCCTTGCCATCTTGTTTTCCATTTTCTTTTAAAAAATTTCAAAAGTGAAAAATAACATCCTGCAGAGAGTACAGACATCTATCTTGCTCATCAGGATTCTGTTAGGTGGATTTTGCACTTAACTGTTGGATAAATAACCCAGGAATGTGTTATTTTTTTTTGAGGGGTAGATTTTAAATCCTTTTTCGTGTCTTACTTGTTTTTTTTTTGATGGACATTTATACAAAAATTTCTGTATGAACTAAAATCTTCCTAGTTGGCAGCTAGCAGCAACAACATTATTTGTTGCCGGAGTAGTGGACCATTTGAGTTGATTGAATTCAGTCCTTGTCTCTGCCACCCAAATTGCATGATGGCGGTAGTCATGCTCACCACTCACATATTATTTCCCCTTGCCTCCCCACCACAAACAGCCAAGCAGTAACAAGTGCAAAAGTACCGTGAGGGAGGTGGCCGTCTGACATCCTGTGAGCAGTTGAGAAGTGGCACTGAGTGTCCAGAAAAGGCTGTGAGGTAAAAAGAGACTAAAATAAAAGGAATAAATAAAATATTGTGTCTAACCATCCTGTAATGTGAGGGAGGGGCAGTAGTATAACACAATGGATTCATCCAGCCACTGTTTGCTAACTGTTCAGATTTGAAATTATCTTCCACTGCCTTCCAGTATACTTATTTACTCTTCTGTAAAGTTTGAACTCTCCAGTCATTTGGCCCACCTCTGTGTGAATCTCTATCCAATGTCATTCCATCTCATCTAGGGATCAGCTTTAAATAATATGAATCAGAGTGATATTTGGAAAGTAGATTTGGATGGTGTGCATGCAGTCAGCTCAGCTCTCCCAACGATAGATGCTCATGCTCAAGTGGGACCCAGGTCCTTGGTTATATAGTTGGTGGTGAGGATGGCTAGCTAGAGATTGGAAAGTGACTGGCATTATGCAGGAAAGTCAAGCATCAGTTATTCATCCATCTCCATCTCACAGCAAACATAAATGATGGCTGCTGCTGATATTATGATATCCTAGCCAATCATCAACACTGTTCCCCACCAAAACAGCAATAAGTTAAGGGACAGAAGAGACATGAGAGCAGAGATGATCTTCTGTTGGTGACAATAGGGAGGGAGTAGAGAGTGACAACCTACAAAATGCAAGGACAGGCAGCTCCTTCATATCCAGCTTTTGACTGCCTGAAGGTGGTGAGTTGTAGGTATGGTATCAGCACAGGATATGAGATTTGATTTGATTTCATGTTTCATCCACAAGAAAAGAGTTTGTAGTACCAGTACTTTACACAAGGCACACAAAAACTCTATTTCTGATCACTAGATATAGTAAGCTTCACCAGACAGACGACTCCCTCCAATTGACAGTCAAGACCTTCTAGTCCTTGTGTTTCTCCTGTTATCTGCTGCATGTCCTGGTTTATCATTTTAACTACTTCTTAGCACCCATCATTATAAGTGGCTAAACAGTGTTAAGTGTATATTTAATTATAAAGGGTGACTTAAATGCAGAAAGTGTGGTGTCTAATGGCACCCCATCCCTGTCCCCATCAGAAATAATGAAAATGGTCCCTTGATGTCTGTTTTAATGTGTAAAAGAAAAAGCCCTCACCAATCCACCCCCAATCCAACCTCCCACTGAGCATCTACCACCCTTCACCCCAACCCACTCCCACACACCTCACCCACCTGAAAAGCTTGCTGGACAGAGATCCGCTCTCCAATGTAACACAAGTCTGGCTGCTGGAACCACCAACTGCAATATGAGACACTAAGATAAGTTTGTTCAATGTATTTCAACGAGGTTTTCAAGTATGAATGCATAACTTTGCCAGTTTACATACTTTGAGCCCAGATTTTCAGCATGGCCTTTCTGGGACCCCAGTTCATGAATAATTGTGGTGGATTTAATAAATCCCACCCAACAGGCAATTTCATGGTTGCTTGGTGAAATTACCTTTGAGGCGGACTTAAACATTTTAATCACTCTCATTCATGAGGTGAGGTCATAAGAAGGCTCTGTGAAAATTTGTAGTCAAAATATATAAAAATGAAAAGTTTTGGTATCCACTAAAATTTTACTATGCTTGCTTGTAACTTTAAATTCTAAATATTTTGACAAACCTTTTTAACATAGCCTTTTTTTACATCACTCTTGAACGTGACAGCTGTCATTTTTAAATAATGCTCAAACTGTCTTTCCACATCTGTAGAATGGAATGACATTGCAGTGGCTTAGATTCACATTTGGTGGGGATTTAAGTACCAGGGACATGAGGTGGGGTAATAAGAAGGATATGCTGACAATCTGGTTACTTGTGTCTTACTGTTTTATGGGAAAAGGTGATTCCTGTTTTATCCTGATTTTATATTGAATGTATTTGAATATGTGTTTGTGTTTGTATTATGCTGTACAGTGCCTTGAGATTTTGAAAGGCACTTAATTCATACATTTTATAATTATTATTATTTACAAATGGAATCTCATGGCCCACAGGGCCTTTCCTACAGAAACATACACATTGCATCTATAGAGGGATGGGAGTGTAGGGCCCCTACAGGCAAATAAAGATACCATTATTCTATCTAATAAACTATGGATGGATGGATGGGCATGAAGGGCCCACAGGGCTCTTCACTACCACAGGCAAATAAGGATACAATTAGACTAGCTCAAAAAGTAAGGAAATTCTTTGAAAAAAGCCTTGCATTAATGCATTACTTAGGGTTCAGCATAAAGCAAGAGGAGTAGGAAATGTGATGTTAGGTTTTCCAATCCTAATACCCCTGGCCCATCCCTTGAAGTGAATTGGGGTGATGTCTTCCTTGGGGTTGTCAACCCTAACACTCACCCCATTCTATGCACTTATGAAACATACACACCTGTCTCCATCACATCTCATATTTTCTGTTACTGCAATGTAGTGAGTGTTAGATTGACAACCCCAAGGAAGACTCCACCCTCATTTGTGTCAAGGATGAGGCAGGGTGTTAGAGTTGGAAACCCTGATATTACATTTCTGTACTTTAGTTGATTTATCCTGAACCCTAACTGATATTAACTTCTAAAATATAATATCCTAGTAACATATAGTTATTTAATTAGTGAGTGAGTGAGTTAGTTAGTTAGTTAATTAGTTAGTGAATTGGCACAAAAGGCTTGTTCCAGCTGTGAGAGACAAACATATAAGATAAACAATATATGAGATAAATAAATAAGATAGTAAAATATGGCAGAGACAAATGGTGATAGAGTACATGTAGACATCTAATCTTATGGCATACAATATGTAAGATATGTAAATAAGTGAAAAACATACAGGATAGTAAAGTGTAGGAATTTTCATTTGATTATATCAGATTATAAAGTATGGGATAGTCTTACTACCTGTTAAAATCAGCAAGATTATTTTCTTGTAATACCATTGTCATAGGCTGTGGGTATAATGATGGACACATCCTCACCTTCATCTCTAAGCTCCTCCTCTTTCTCCTGTTTGGTTGCTTTTCACTAGATATCCTGCCCCAACCCTGGCAAAGGGTCTCTCCATGCTTGCAGCCATGGTTCATGTAGGACACCACTGGGCTTGTTGAGGACCTGCTCTTCTTTCTTCTCCTGCATTCAGTGTCCAGTTGCCGGAAGCACCAGTATCATCAAAACATCCCACCACTGCCACCAGTGTCATAGGCTGTGGGTATAATGATGGACACTGACACAAAAAGTAGTGTGGCAAGGCTAAAATTGCCAAGCTTAAAGCTTTATTAAAGTAATAGCAAAAGAAAATATTAAACTATTAACTTTGTGAGAATACAGAAAGAAACATAAAAGGTACAAAATAAATGAATGTTTCCACAGGCAATATCAGCAAATGAAAAGGCCATCTGGTTCATTATCTTAGTCTGTAGGCAGACTTCCAAGTGGACCAGTACTGGCTGATCCCAAAACAAATCTGAAGGTATCACAAGAATGAGTCTCTTTTTATCCTAGGGAATCATCAGGTGATCACTTCAGACCCGCCTATATCTCTTCAATACAGATTTTCATTTGTAAAACACTTTTATTTCATTCTAAGCAAAGGGACAGTCAATATATCTTCATTACAAAACAGTGTCATCCCTGAAATTAAATATAATACAGGTTTTACTAAAACAGCACTCTTGCCAAGTTTAGCCCTCCCTCAACCTATCCACAGTATAACTAAAGTGAGAAATGGGCCATCTAACTCCTAGAAAAACAGCAAGAGCAACAAGTGCAAATGGCTGTAAGGAATAACTCTGGCTAAAGGTCTAAATACCCATTATCTGGTAAGCTTTACTCTTTACAATTAACAGGAGCCAGACTGTTAAGAAAAGGAGAAAACTGAAACGAGTCCAACATTTATCTGACAATGTCTGAAATATGGCACATTTTTGTTTAGAAGTTTCTTTTGGGAGTGCTAAACACATTGCAGCACAAGCAAACAAAAGCAGTTCCTTTAATTTCATATCTGTATGTTTAAACAGTTTGTGCAGCTGTTATACTGACTTTGCCATGTCACTTTACAACACTAAACCAAAAATAATAAAGTTAAACAGTAAGGAAAGTAAACTGTTTTGGGGTCAAAATAGTGTTGCTAAGGCATATCTGAGGAACCTTACAACAACACACTAAGGGATTGGGTGACAAGCAGGCAGACTCTAAATCATTGTACTATCTTTATTTTTCTTGTCTGCCTATATAAACTAAGTGCTTGCACTGTGAGGAGAATGCCCCTATATTTGGCATACACATTTGTCTCCTGGGCATTGCTTAAACATGAAAAAGAAGAACTACTAGCCCAAAATATTCTAAACTCTAGGTCTATACACTGTAGTCTATCATGGGGATGGGGGCACTGAAGCCACATACCTGTCTTTTAATGAAATTAAAGTGATAGAAAGGACCTCTTATCCAGGTGGCTGGAAAAGGGAATTAAAAGGGGCAAAGTAAGGAAAGGACAGTAAAGAGATTCAGAGAGTGCTACTGCAGTAGACTTGTGAAACAGAATTAAATAGGTATTTGGAGGTTTAACAGCACACTTTCACAACCATCACTATGATGTGAGGGTGTTGTTAACCCTCTTGAGTATGTCATAATGACGGATTAGAGCTGGAGCTGATCTGCAGGTGCACACGTTTGAAGGTAGTGGCTCACAAGAACAGGCATGGTGGTGATGCTGCCTTTATGGAGATTGGTGTTATGGGAAAAAATTAAAAAAATAAGGGCCTGGCTGTGTTTGCTCTCATTTGTACCTCATACACTATAAAAATAATACCTGAGGATCGGTTGTCAACCTTGTTGAAATTACCTCTCTCATGATGATGGTAAACCTCTCGAGCAATGCACTTGAGGTTTACTAGATCATCCTGGCAACTGCTTGAGATGATTACAGTGTGGTTAACAACTGATCCTCAGGCATTATTCTCTATATATTATGTGATCACATATCATAACAGATAATATAATTTTATCATATACCATACACTACATCAGATTATTTTAAATGATCACATATCATATGATATCAGATTATATTATCTGGCTAGACAGCATATCTGATGCCCTGCCCAAGTCCATTTTAAGCACGTCATTCCACACCAGTCAAAAAAGAAATCATTTTGCAATTACTGACCCACACCCAGTTCCTTTCCAGAAGTAAAACTTTATTACACAAGATCTATAGGCTTGTTTTAAATGCTGAGTAAGTAAGTAAGTAAATCTTTATTTGTATAGCGCCTTTCCACAACCAAGGCACTTCACATTTAAAATACAATATACTGACATGAAATTTACAGTGAAACAATAACTATAGCTAAGAATTCAAATTCACATGGAAAGGCTAAGTTAAAGAGATATGTCTTCAACTTGGTTTTAAAAGTATCGATGGTCAGGCATTCTCTTCACTGACAAGGTAGAGAATTCCACAGGGTATGTGCTGCAAAAGAAAAGCATGAGTACCAGAAGTTTTAAAAGAACCCTGGGAATCTCTAGCAATCCCTCATTGGTGGATCCAAGAGAGCAGAGGGGCAGTCTGGAGTCAGGAGATCTTGCAGATAGCCTGGTCCCTGTTCATGTAGAGCTTTAAAGGTTAGCAAGCCAACCTTAAAGGTGATCTACCACTGAATAGGCAGCCAATGCAGTCCACTTAGAACAGGCATAATATGACTGGCCCAGTCAAAGGCTGGCTGCAGCATTCTGCACTAGCTGCAGGCAGTGAATATCAACCCAAGGAAACCCTAGGTAGAGGGCATTGCAGTAGTCAAGGTGGGTGATGATAAAGGGATGGACCAATGTTGGAAGGTCATCTGGAGGAACCAGGTGTTTCACCTAGCGATATTCCTCAGATGGTAAAATGAGGATTTAACCATGGCCAACACCTGAGATTTCAGGGTCAGGCCATCATCAAAAATAATGTTTAGGTTACGCACCATGTCTGAGGTAGTGAGCTGAAACCATCAAGCCATAAGTCTGATGCTTGTCCAGCCCCCAAACCTACCCCTGAATGACCTGGGTCCACTACCAACACTTCGGTTTTGTCCTGATTCAGTCTAAGCCAGCTGGTGCTCATTCAATCTTTGATCTCAGTGAGACAGTTATTTTGCACAGAGACTGCATAAATCTGTCTGGGTAGAAAGGACATATACAGTTTAGTATCAGTTGCATAACAGTGAAAACTCAAACTGTATCACCTGATGATATCTCTAATGGCAGCATATACACTGCAAACAACATGGGTGCCAGTATGGATCCTGCAACACCCCACAGGACAGGAAGGGCATCAGGGAATAAATTCAGGTGACCACCCACTGAGATCTGTCCACAAGGAAAGATTGAAACCATTCAAGGACTATCCCAACAGCCCACAAAGGAGCCACAAGGACTCCAAAAGCACATAGTCTACAGAGTCAAAATGCTACAGAGAGAACAAGAAAGACCAACATGGTATGAGTCTTTTGATCTCTCGCTATTAGGAGGTCATTCAATACTCAGACAAATGCAGTCTTGGTGCTATGTCTCTTCCTAAATCCAGACTGGAGAGCTTCATAGACATTGTGGGTCACAAGGTGATCATCCAGTTGCAACACAACCACCTTCTCAATAATCTTACCCACAAAAGGCAGGTTAGAGATGGGTCAGTAGTTAGCTGGATAGTCTGGATCCAAGAAGGGTTTCTTAAGGAATGGTCATATGGTTGCCTCCTTGAAAGGATCATGAAATACCCCTCTCAAGGAACTCCAGAATATTTTAGCTAGGATTGGGCATATAACATCTATACAGCCCACTAATAGGGAGTAGGGCCTCTATCCAAACTTCAACTGGTTGGGCTCAAGGTCTGGACACTCTTCATAAAGTCCATGAATTCTGGCTGGCTAAAGTCTGTCCAGACAGATCGAGTGTTCCCCCACCTCCCATTGACCTCCACAATCCCTCATAGGGAGAGCCAGGCTGATACGGACCTGATGTTGGCAAACTTATCTGCGAAGAATCAAGCAAGCTCCTTACATTTAGCCTGAGAAAAGGCTCCCCATACTGGAGACAGATTGGATTGCACAATCTGTCAACAGTCTGTGAAGACTGAGTGGGTCAATTCTGCACAGCAGCAGCAATCTCCCTGGACAGAATTCTGCCTTCTTACTGGTGATTTCTGATTGATAGCACTTATAATGTTCCATCAATCTAACCCTGTCAGCATCCAGGCCAGACTTCAACCATGCTCTCTCCATCCCCACTTAGCCTCGTGCTGGATGTCATGCTTACCCCGCTGGCTTATCATTAACAAATCCCTATGCCTCATAGCCAATTCCCTAAGGCTGGAAGCAAGCTGAAGTAACCCCATCCACAAGTCTGGGGACTGCACTCTGCCTAATAACTACAGGCCCATCTCCATCCTTCCCCCATCCAAAGCCTTAGAAAAATAGTGAACACACAGCTCTCGGAATATCTTACTAACTACAACCTTCTTTGTCCAGAGCAACATGGTTTCCCCTGGCCATAGCACGTCCACTGCCCTTCTGGAATTCTCCCACCACATTCACTCAGCACTTGACAAAGGTCATCATGAGAAGCGGTCTTTATAGACCTGTCAAGGCCTTCGACACGGTGTGCCACCCCTGCTACTAAACTCCCTTAGCGTACTGGGTCTCGCAGCCGCCCCTGAAGTGGTTCGCAAGCTACCTACACAACAGGTCCCAAAGAGTCAAGCTAAATGGGACCCTCTCCCCCACCTTCCTGTACACTCAGGGGTCCCCAAGGCTCCATCCTTGGCCCGACCCTTTTCAGCCTATTCCTGAACACCCTCCCCAGCTCCTGTTCCAGTAAAATATTACTCTATGCTGATGACGCTGTTATCCTTGCATCACACCCTGACCCACTCCCACTCCAAGTCATGCTGCAAAACGCCTTCCTCCAAACCGAAAAGTGGTTCAATAATCACTGCTTAGTCCTGAACCTAAAGAAAACTAAGTCCATGCTATTCTCTCATCGGCAAAACAATGCCAGGGACTTTCCCTCCACATCACCACCAGCATGCCCGCCCTCTGGGCAGGTCTCGTCCTACAAGTACCTGGGCATCACCTTTGACTCCGGCCTTACTTTCCACGCCCACCTTAAAGCTTTGGCATCTGCAATGAACTCCAGGATTGGTCTTCTCTACCACACAAAGACTGTCTCCCCAAACCTGCTTAAACTTGCCATCCACCTCATCGGTATTATCACTGGCTCACTACGGACTCCCTGTTTACGCAGCTGCTGATGCCTCTGCCTTATCCAAAGTCCAGCCCTCCATCAACAAAGCCTGTAGGCTCCTTACCAGTGCCCACAGCAGAACCCACACCTGTCTGCTATACTCTCCACAAAAATACTCACTCTTGAGGAAAGACTGAAATATCAAACCTGCCTACTGGCCAAAAAATCCATATCAGGTCTCTGCCCTCCTGTGGTCTCTGGACCTTTGCAGCAGGCTGCTAGATCCCTACCAACCAATGCCGCCGCAGCCACCTTCAATGTTCCCAGAGCAAGGACCTCCCATTGCCAAAGATCTTTCCATCACCTAGCCCGTCCTGGTTTAACTCCTTCCTGAAACCATCTCCAAGATCCCAGGCATTGGCAGCTTCAAAATCGCCCTCCATAGCATATTATTGACAACCGATGCTGTAAATGTTTATAGCTGCCCTGTGCGGTCCTTTCTAACCTTTTCAAGCCCCTGCCGTCCAGTCCTTTAACTCTCCATATTAGTTGTGACATGTTGTTAATTGAATAATGTATCTCTGTTGTTTTACCAATGTTAGCACCTTACGGAGTTTTCTCCAGTAGAGCTTTGCTGTCTGCACTCTTCAAATGTATATTTTATGTATCTAACCTGTCTGTCATCCCTGTCCTAACCCCACTCTTTTGTCATCTCCCCCACCTTTCTTGACGAGGTACCTTTGTAAACGAGTCTTTGACTCAAAGGTTGTAAAACTGATCTTTACAATAAATAAAAAAAAAAAAATTCACCTCAACTCCTTCAAGGAACTATCAAACCAAGGGGTCCTTGGGTGAAGAGTAGTGGATGAACATGAAAAGAACAATCAAGTCCAGGGTATCTCCCACCACCTTATTATAGGCAGTACAAGACTCCCTGGACTCATGCATTTACAAACAATCCTGATAGGTCCAGCACTGCCAATAGACCATCTGGGGTAAGGGCTGTGCTGGACCATTTCCTAGGGGCAGGTCTATTGGGGTGAGCCCCAAAACTGAACCCTAAGGTGTGATGGTCAGACCAAATGACTGGTTTCACCCCTAAATCCGTGACCTCCATCTCCAGGAGGAACACCAGATCCAACAATATAGGGATATGGGTGTGACATAAACAGCCAACTCTGAGTGCTGTATCATTTTTATTTCTTAAAATTACAGAAATGTGGTATTGAATTTGTCTGTGGAAAAGCCAGTGCACTTGGAATGACCTCACTCATCCCACATTTCAGTTCTAACAGGACAGGATATGCTGATCAGCAGATCTCTGTGATTAGATTAACTCCTAAGAGTTTGCATTTTATAGCCTTAGTTAGGATGTGGCTTATTTGTAGCTAAGCCCTGAATATCCATTTTCCAATGTTGGAAGGAAACTCAAGTTCTTACACAGGGGTGCGAAGTGTAAATGTTCCTTCATGTCCTGGAGGAGGAAACTCATCCTGGGATCAAAGAGGTGTCATTTGAAATTGAGTTATGCTAAGGTTGCAGAATTAATACTTTGAAATTACATCCTGTGGTTGTATAGAAATATATATTTTTAGATATTTTGACAGAGGAGGAGCTGGATGACCTCATCCAAAAGGGGTTGGCAAATACTGCTAGTAAAGATTATTCTGTTTCACTACAGGGACACTTTTATCTGACACTGACCTAAAAGCGCTGAAAACAGGTATTTAGAAAGCTAGACAAAATCTAAATATTGTTGTAGGAATTTCACAGTTTAAAACCTTGTTTTGTTTAAAGATATGTACATCTTGTGATATAAGAGTTCTGTTTTGTATGTTTGACATATTATCATATATTTTAGTAAAACTCTAATTTTAGAGCATACCTGGTCTGTCTTTGAATTACTTTCTTTTGCTAAGAAATATTTATGGTTATAGCAGACAGCGGACATAAGCTTGTTTGGTGGTACCAAACTGGAAGAAGCATTTTAAATCTGAGGTTTTATTAAAGTTTTAAGGTTCATCTCTGAATACCCAGTTAGGTGCCTGTAGGCAAAGATATCTAGCCCCATGAAGACAGATATATCTGAGCCTGTGCATTGGGAATACTAGCAAGAGGTTAACAGTTTGAATCTCTCAGAACTTGAGACCAAATGTTGATCAGAACTCACAAAACAGACAAGAGGGTTACCTTGTCTGTTACACTGTTCACAAGACTATGCTCAAAGGTTGGCACTTTGGGAGTAGAAGGCCTTACCTGCTGGAGTGAATCTGTGACAATGGGTAGCACAGATAATCACCTGTGTGAGGCCCAGCATCATCATTAGCTGTAGGAGATTTTAACCAAACTGTGAGAGTTCAGTGTACAGTGCATCACTGTGTTCTGCTACCATCTTTAGGCTGGCTTTTCTTACATCTATGTAAGAATACTAAAGGAGAATCAAAGCCTGGAAGACAATCAATTGGAGAACTACTGCAATTATTTAAATTTCCTTTTGTTACAGATACCACTGAGAAAAATGCATTCCAAGAACATTTTTAATCAGTATGCTAGTCTTTGGACTCAGTTGCCGATTTCCCAGTTTGATTCAAGTTCTAGATCTAATTTTAAATGTTTATTAAAACTCATTTAGCTGATTTGAATAGATATAAGTATTGCTCTCTGTGGTTGTTTGTAGTGATTAGAAGTGTGCTAAAGAAACTTCCCTGTAGGAATTTCTGTAAAAGCTAGACTTCGTTTCCACAAATGTTTGGAAATCCAATTAGCAGCTTTCATGGAAATTCCATTGCTGGCTACAGTAGTCCAGTACCATAAAGAATGCCATTTAATCCCTGGTGTCTAGGGACACCCCTATCCCCAGTTGCCAATCACCACCCAAAGTAAAATATTGTCCAGTGCCCTCCCATCCAAAATAGAAATGAAAATTCCTGGAGGCTAATGGTCGTTCCTCCCACCCAATCTCCTGCTCCATACATAGCAAGTAATTCCCTGATGACTAGCAGTCCCTCCCCAACCTAATCACCCATTCAAACTGGGCATTTCTAATCTTATCCATCTCCCTCCCCAGATAGCCAACTCATGGAAGGTATCCACCTTTACTAAAGTCACCACCCCCATCCCAATCCCATATAGACAAAACAAACATTTCTCCCTGGTGGTGTAGTGCACTCCCTGCCTATCCCCAATCCCAGTCCATGAATTAAATTTAGATATTCCCTGGTGGTCTAGTACACCCCTGCCATCCCATCCCAGTAAGAAGTGTCCCACCATCCTGCTTCCCACCATCCCAAACCCATGCAGGTGACTGGCACAGCCCTCCTATCTCCACCATGGCTGGCTGTACACTGAGCTACTTGTAAGCAAGTGCTCATTCACTTACAGCTCAGTGTCATGATTGTTTATTTTGAATATCTGAGGGATTGGGATGGGTGGTTGTACCTCGACATGAGAGCATAATGTCCAGGTCAAGTGGGTGAGCAGGTGGGGGAGGACCACTAACCAGCAAAGAATTATTTGCTATATATGTGGTGGGGCGATTGGCTGTGGGAAGGACTGTTAGCCACCAGAGAATATTTGTTAAATATGGGTGGCTTGATCAGGTTGGGGAGGGACCATTAACCACTAGGGAATTTTATTGCTATTTCAGGCAGGGCTTTGAGTGTGTGTGTGTGTGGGGGCACTGGACACCAGGAAAAGTTTTTTTTGTTGTTTTTTTTAATGTACAGTGTGTGAGTGGAACAGGGCAAAAATGTGCCCAACATATTCAGAAGATTTCCAATCCACCTTAGGTGGAAGTTCGGAAACTTCCATGAAAGTTATGAAATTTTGCTGAAGTTCTGCTAAGGTGGAAATCGTAAGTTTTGTCTTGCTCTAGTAGTGATAGTATATTTTACATAATTTATATTTTTAATTTGTATTATATATTATGTGTTTTGCACCTGGGTCATTCTTGTAAATGGGTGTTTCCATCTTATGAATGTATCTGGTTAATAAAATTGAAGAAAATGAATGAATAAATAAATAAATAAGTACATAAATACATGCATAGCCTTGCCCTCCATCTCTAGTCCACTTTACCTAAAAAATCAAAGGGTTCTCCACAGTGTCGGAGTATATTATAGATGATACCACAAATCCATTGAAATCACATTTTCTCAGCATGCACATAAAGCCAAATTTAAGAATAATAATAAGTAACAGAATTAAAGTAAAACCATGGAAGGATTCTGGCTTCAAAGAAAAACACATCTTCTTCATTATAATCCTCCTTCTCCTGCCTAAATCACAAATCACATTTTCCTTGTTATACATCACTGCAGCACATCAGTGGCACTACCTCCTTCTCTGCTGGCACATTTTGCCAAGACAGTATAACAGGAATAGCATCCATCATCTTCTCAAATGTTGTTAAAATGCTCAACTCTTCTTTAGATAAAAAGAATTCAATATCTTCAAAAGTTCTGGGTACCTGATCATCTTCACAACTTGTTATATGCTTTTTATGAGCAATGTGACACCAGCTGCCAGTACCTGTGCCACCAAAGCCAGTCTGTGTGTCATGGGCAAGGCAATTCTCCATCCACCATAAGGCAATGAATAATAACTATTACAAAAGCTGACACTATGTTGTTGCAACCTTGGTGTGTTTTGCAGACTCTGTCAGAATGCCACAAACAGGAATTATCCACAGATGCAGTATCTACCATAAGTAAGCTACAATAATTTATATCCATTTCTGACCTCAAGGCTCCCCTCTATTTGTAGCCAGTTTTACCTTATGTCAGTTACTACATATGGAGCTGAAATACTTCATTCAAATTGGTGAAGCTGGACTGAATTTTTAGGTCCCACTCAAAATGTAGACTATGACCAACATCTTTTCACCATTAAATGGTCAGTACCCTCAACCTATTTTCTATATACCTGTGTACTTTGTAGGCATGGTCAACGACTCCCTCTCTTACATCCCCTAATTTTATTCTAAATTAAATATTAATTAAGTTGCTTCACTTTGTTTTGCCCAGGTATGAAACCTGTTAGTCTCTATTCAAAGGTCATGACCACACTCATGCAATGCATCATACAATTTCATGATGCATACATGAGCAAGGAAGCAGAGTTATACTATTATTCAGTTCTGTTACTGTCTTGTGACATCCCTGCATTGCCTAAAAGCATTTTTCTATCTCAGATACATTTTGAATTATAGGAAACACCAAAGGCACTTACTGTACCTGAAAAGTGTCATGGCCAGCATAAGACAAGAACATAGAGAATGCAGAGGGAAAACTACAGCACTGACTAATACAGTGTAACTATTGTAGGCTTTAGCACAAAATGTCATAAAATTCCAAGATGCCTTACATGACCCAGGTCATGACCTTTTGAAATGAATTCAGGCAGGTTTACACAATAGACTTAGGTACCTTCATTTACATTTAAATCCTGATAAAATTGGGAGTGTGCAATACAGGCAATCATTGTACATGCCTACAAACATCACAAGGAAATAGAAAAAAGGCTGAGCGTACCTTCCCTTTAACCAGTCTCCTACAGTTGTAATTAACAAAACTGAGATCACACCTCAGGATGCTGCTAGGCTAGGTGTTACATCCTGATAAAGCAAAGTTGTGGGATACAAAAAGTAGCAAAATACTTACTACTGCAAAATGTTTAATTTAATTATTATTATTTTACATTGCAGTGATGCAACTGTTGGCATGTAAAATTGCTGGAATCACTTCATTCATGTGATTAATATATTTAATACAGTCTTCAATTGTCAGCACTTTTCTCCAAAAACTTTGCATGGATCCTTTAACATACCTCTAAATGTAGTGCTCTGGTTCTTTACCATCTCTATTTGGTTCAGGTCTGGTGATTTAGGTGCTGTCCTGACCAAATTAATTCTCTAGTCCTTTTGTACACCCCAGATGCTGCATGCTTTCTGTCATTATCTGTACATGAGAAGGAAAACACATAGAATACTGTGCTATATATGCCCACCATAGAAAAAGAAACTGTTACTTCAATTGCTCTGTCAGTATGGCACCTTGTAAAAGCCAATGCCAATCTGCAAACAATCACTTGATAAAGGGGCACCAGTGTATTGGACACTATCTCCTCTTTGAAAAAATCTCCTTCATGATATCACTGAATAGTAGTATTAGGCCCTAGCCATAGCACAAAATAGCACCCCAGCTGTATATTTTCAAGGGGTGCTTGCCTGTGGTTTTAGTACAAGAATTCCATTTTCCAGAAAGTAATGGGGCAAAATGATTGCATCACTATGGTTCTCTCATCAGTACAAAATAATGCTCACAAATTGCTCATTTTCTTCCATCCATGCCTTAGTCTGTTCCAACCACTTATTGTATGTGTGTTGGCTTCATGAATGGATGGGTGAAAGCTGTTAGGTGAAAAAAGGGCTATCAGTGTCTTGCTCTTTTAGTTACTGTACAATGCATTACCTGCAGAACATACAGTAGATACAACACATGGATTCTTATACAGTCATATACTACATTAGCAAATCATGAAGAGCTTACAGAACTAGGCAATCTTTAAATTGCTATTGTAGCAGACATTTTCTCAAAAATCATTTACATACTGTACATGCATGCAGTGTGCACAGCACTGTACTTACTGTGCACTGCCATAATTTCATCCGTTTGGTATCACATTCATCTGATTGATGATGTGGATACTGATACCCATTTTCTGTGAGTTTCTGATGGGCCTTTACTGCACTGCTCATCATCCTCCATTGTTAGTCAATACACATTAGTTTATGGCATGCCTTCATGTTTCAAAAGTTTCCAAGGAATACAATAATGCAATTTCAACATTCATTGTTATATATTTTACTACTGACCACAGAGGTATCGACAGACTGTCTCATGCCTTGTAATGTACCGTGACATGCTCAAGGCCACACAGGCAACCCTGGACCATCTCACTGCCTTATAGTGTAGTGTGACTTCCTCAAGGCCACAGTGACAGTCCCAGACCATCACACTGCCTTGTTGTGTACTGTGGCTCCTCAAGGCCACAGTGACAGCCCCAGACCATCTCATTGCCTTGTAGTGTCCTGTGGCTTGCTCAAGGCCACAGAAAAGCACCAGAATATCTCATTGCCTTGTAGTGTAGTGTGGCTTGCTCAAGGCCACATAGGCAGAACAGGACCATCTTGCTTATGGCACTTATGGTGTCAATGATACCTACCTAATGTACTCTGACACCTTGTGTGGATGGTCTTTGCATGGTTGAATGTGTTTGTAGAGAGCAAAGAAGGAACTCATTATTCGGGCCACTGTAAGGTAGTTCTCTATATCCAGCACTGAAGTCCCATTTTTCCACATTTCATGGGCAGCATTGTAATGCTCTTGCCCCTCTTCTTGGTCATAATAGTAGTAGTGCAAAAGTTGTGGTTTCTCAATCTTTAAATCTCCTACAAAGATGTGATTACATGCCACAAAAATGCCCAGTATTTATACAACTGAGGGACAGGTAGAGTAGGTGCAGCCATGAATTGAGACAAATCATAAACTGGAGATTAAGGAGAAGAAATCAGATTTTGATAATCTTGGGGTCATGATGTAACTGTGACATAGAAACAGTGTTATCCAATCAGCTTCAAACTGTTGACTGTCTTGAGGTTGGAGAACAGTATATAAGGAGGGCTTTGTCGAGCTTGAAAAATTAGATTACATACTGTACATCTGACTGAGAGCAATTTGCATCACTGTACAGTGCATTGAAGATGACTACTAGATTCCCAACTGCAAACTTTATGGGACCCCAAATGTAACCAGACCTGAAAGGAAGAGATAAGTGGTAGCACAACTGAAGAAGCACACCTGTGAACAGAGAGAGAGAGAGGAGAGATGGAGAAAGGAAAATGCATGCCACCAGTAAAGCAATAGAGTTTCAGAAAGGAGCAAAAGAAACACATGGTAACACAATATTCTCATATTATTGTTTTGAATAAAAGCTATTCCAGTAGTTCTCAACAGCTACAAATTTCATAAAGTGCCATGAATCCAACACAATTTGCTCTTGCTCACCAAATACTGTATTTGCTGATGTGCATTATAATGTTAACACTATTTATGTGCATACAAACCACAAAAAATTTAAGTAACTTGATAGAAACTGTCCTTAGCACCAAACATATGTTGAACATAATTTTTGGATTATTGTTCTTTTCTAGGTGTGCCCCTGGTCATTTTTCTAAATGGGTATCCTGCACCACAGTCAGACCCTGCTAAGTGTATTTTTGAAGCCAGGCAATATTCTGTTTTGCATATTTCAGTTCTAACTGAATTTCTTTGTTCTCCAGAACCTGCACATCATTCTTATCCCAAATCGGACTGATCAACCAACTAACCAATTAAGAGCTTTATCAGGAATTTGAACAAATAATGGCAGAGTGGCCTGCTCCAGATACAGAAACAGACCAGCCATTGGACTTGGACTATTTGCTAAGCATTTTGTCTGAACTAGACAATGAAAAATGAAATTATGCTGCCTTTACATGTTTAAAAGATTTCTCCTTCTTTCTTATTTACCTTACATTATTGTACACATGACCTTAGGTCAACTCAAGATAATAAAAATACATTAAGACAACTATTACCTCACTAAGTGCCCACAGTCGGCGCTGGGGCAGTCTCTGCCAGCTGGCGGTTGGCAGCCATAAGCTGACTCTCGGAACTGCCAGACTGAGGGACTGCCAGGAAAGGTACAGCAAAACCGCAATTTATGCCCACCTACCCTTCCCCTTCTGTAGCCTTTCTTATGAGACACCTTCCTGCAAAACATAAATCACGCCCTGCATCTTGCTGCCCTGCAGCCTGCTCTATATCCCCTTGTTAGCTACCAAATCAGCAGACTTCCTTTCTGCTTGCTCATGCTGCCCACACTGTTGAGCCAAAGCTTGACCATTGTTTGCCCTTAAACATCACAGTGAGAAATACATACACAAGGCACCCCTATTGTGTTTTTCTGTCCTTCTCCTCTAATTTATATTCACTTTTTAAACTCTACTCACCAGACAATAGCTGAATAAGTTGTTTATATTAGCAATCTACTGAGGTGCCACAAAAGACATTTGATATAGTACCTTTTGCATACCAGTTATACTTTTCATAATGGGGATTTCTCTGGATTCTGCTAACTCTATTACTGTATCCTGAGCACAGTGAAAAGGATATCTCTCAGAGGATGCCACACAGGAGATGTATTGCATTACTCGACTTACTGCATTACTGCAGCGGTCACAAGGGACTGGATATGTATATATGACCTCCCAATGCTACAACATAACCCATAGAGCAGTTGCCATGGAGGGACTCAGGCAGATTTACTATCTTATGGGACCTTGCTTCAACTCTGTACAGAAAATTATTCAATCGCCTGTCTGCAAGACTACTAATTAAGCGCTCTAACAAGAGGCCAAAGCTCCATATCCGGATGGCAAACAAAGTGGTATCAGAATAAAAAAAATGGGCAACGGCAAGAATCTTTAACCTATCTCTTTGGCGGCAACTATGAAACCATTGATACTATTATTAACATGCTCAGGAAATGTAGAACTTAACCCAAGATCCCCAGAGGTCATCACTGCACCAACAGACTTAGCCAAGATCAAAGGGCTAAGCTTTCTCCCACATTAATGTATGCAGTCTGTTAAAGAAGATCACGATGATCAAGCCTGGGTTAACCATACCCTACTAGATATACTAGTAGTGTCTGAGACGTGGCTTAGGCCTGTCACAGCCAACAAAGACATAAACTTACCTAATTATCAAGTATTCAGAGCTGACTGCCAAACTAGGGGTGGGGGCATAGCGATATATGTGAAGGACAGCCTATCTGTAACCTTGCCATCTCATTATCCATGGTAAAGGAATTGAATGCCTATCCTCAAAGTGGCCCTCTTCCACACCACATCGCTGCAGCTGACTGCTGCTATAGGCCCCCTCAGCTGACCTCAAGCTATTATCCCACCTGGGTGACCTTATCAAAAGGAAGAGAAGAAACTATGATCATAGGAGACCTAAACCTAAACTGGCTCTCAAAGGCAGCTGCACCGTAGTATCATTCTGCGATACACATGGGTTTACACAGCTCATAAATGAACCCACCAGAATCAACAAAAAGAATACAAGCAACAGCACACTATTAGATGTTATACTAGTGAATAAACCTCACCTTTTCTCGCAAGTTGGAGTACTAGTCAATGACAGTAGTGATCACTGCCTTATTACAGGAATAAGATCAGCATGCAAGCCATCATCCCCACCAAGTTCACAATGAGGAGATCAAAGCAAAATTCAACATTGAGACATATCTGGAAGAGATAAACCACTCCACACGATGGCAAGAGTTTTACTTAGCAAACACAGTGGCGATAAATACGAGGTGCTAAATGACATTATTAGAGGTGCCCTTAATATCCATGCTCCAATTTCTAAGGTACGCATCAAAATAAAACCTACCATTGGTTCCTCCTAACCTTAATGCCACCCTCCTTGACAGAGACAAGTTATGGAAAAAGGTACGAAAACTATGATATCAACTGATTGGGAGCTGTTCAAAAAGCCAGGAATATCTGTACCAGGAAGCACGAGATGCTAAGGCTGCTTATTATATGTCTGAACTAGACTCCTCCTGCCACAATCCTGCCAAGTTCTGGAACATCATAAAAGACATAACAGGATATGATCCAAGTAACACTCCCAGCCAAAATACACAATGGCAAGGGAACCATCTCTGATAGACTGGAAGTCCTGGAATCATTCAACAATCACATTACCACTGCTGGTCTAGCATTCGACACCTCTCCGGCTAACCAAATGCGTTCCCAGTTAGGTATCAAGAACACTGAAGCACGGGTAATGGAATCCACCTCTCCTTCATACCAGCCACCCTGAAGCAAGTGGAAGAATTAATATCACAGCTGGACACAAAAAAGTGCAGGTGCAGACCCCTAGATCCCTATTTTTAAAAATTGCCATACAAGTATTAGCAGTGCCAATAACACACCTATTTAACGTCTCACTACAACTAGAATCTATTCCGTCGATCTGAAAACAGCCCAAGATTATCCTGCTACTGAAGGCAGGGACCCCATAGACCTCAACAACTACAGGCCAATCTCTATCCTCCCTGTGCTATCCAAGCTGCTAGAAAAATCGTAAGCACCCAACTAAGAGGATATCTTGAAGAGGCTAATCTTTTAAATCCAGCGCAATCTGGGTTTAGAACCAACCACAGCACCATCACAGCCCTGGCTAAAGTAACCAATGATTGGCAACTCAAACTGGACAAAAAAATTGTGTCTGTGCTGTATTTTTAGACATGGTAAGGCATTGATACGGTCGACCATTAACTGCTCCTCACCTCCTTGAAATCCATAGGACTCACTCAACCTCCATTAGATGGTTTAATAACTATCTCACAGGAAGGACCCAGCAGGTGAAGGCTGAAGGAGACCTATCACCACTCAAATCTCTCCAAAGAGGAGTTCCCAAGGATCCATCCTCGGCCCAAACCTATTTGCCATCTATATCAATAGCATCGACAATAACCTCACCAAAGCCACTGTACACCTGTTTGCAGATTATAAAGTATTCAGTCACCCTCTCCCGTAACAGCATGCATAGAGCTACAAGCAGAATTCAACCTATTACAACACCAACTACTGGAAAAAAACTCCTGCTAAATGCAAAAAACAAAGGCAATGATTTTCTCCCCAAACACAAGTCGGACACTCCTTCCCAAACAATCTCCTCCACATATCCACTCGTTGGTGAAAATCTTGAATATGTTACAAAATTCAAATATCTGGGGTCTGGGTAGACAGTAGACTTGACTACTTAGATCATCTGGAAGATCTGCTAAAAAACTCCATCAGAGGCTTGGGATCTATTACAGAATAAAGCACTTTCTCACAAGTGATTCTAAAAGAAGGTGGTCCAGGCCACATTTCTATCAGTATTAGATTATGCAGATTTCCTATATGGTCGTTGCCCCAACTCATATCTGAGCAAACTGGACACACTTTACCATAGAGCCTTGAGGTTTATTACAGATCTTCCTCTCAGCACTCACAAATGCTCGCTTTATGCTGCAGTTGGATGGACCTCGCTCCAATTTAGAAGAGACAGGAATGCCACACTATGGACTTATAGAGTGATATCAAAGATGCTACCAAATTATGTCTCAGACTGCTTCACACAAATCACATCATGTAAATATGCCCTAGAAGTCTAAACTTCATCATGCTTAAAGTGCCCAAATTCAATTCTGATATGGTAGATCTGCTATCAGCTATGTCTTATCTACCTTATGGAATACGATGCAGAAGACCTTGAAAGTGATCAGATACATCTCATTTACATCCTTTAAATATCTGTATTTGAGGCTTATCAAAGAAAATGTAATTGTTTCACAAACAGTAGAGTATTCCTAATCTTATCCATCTCCTCCCCAGATAGCCAACTCCACGGAAGGTACCCACCTTTACTAGAGTCACCACCCCTCACCTCCATGCCCCTCCTTTCCATCTGCCTCCCTTAATCCCTTGTCATATATCACAGCCTATACCCCTGTATACAAACCCCCGTGCCGCCCTCCTGCCCTCTTCATAAGGCCCACAGTTTATCCGTTCCACAGTATAGGCCCCCACCATCTTCCTCCTCTCCCCACCAGCCAGGCACACCACTTCCCGCCTCCCTTCCCTCACCCCTTATTACCACTACACCTGAATTTAATGTGTAGTCTGATTAGAATGTATCCTTAAACTGTGTGTATACTGAATATTCTATGTAGTATCCTAGAGTGTGTGTATATTGAATATTTTTATGTATCTATATAAATTGAATCTTGACCTTACCAGGTCCATCTTGCAAATGAGCTGAGCTCAACGATGTTTGCCTGGATAAATAAAGATTTGATTGATTGATTATTAACTGCTTTAAACATCAACAGCTGCAATTTAGATTTTAACATCTCTTGTTTTAGAACATTATTACAGTGATGGTTTGTACTTTAAATATTTTTATATTTAAACATTTAAGTGCTCTAAGCAATAATAGTTATGCTCTAGGTTTTAAACATTTTATATTTTACATACAAAATGGGTGCCAACAAGTTGGGAATACTATGGAACTTCTAAAGACTGAACAAATCCCTCTGTGTGCAATGATTCCAGACCTAAAAATTGGAATGAGTATGCCACAGCTGCAGACATCAATGCCATGGACATCAACACCAATAAAGAGGCAGTGTACAGCTAGTCTTTAGAAGAAACTAACAATACGGAGGTTGAGAAAATGCAAGATTCACTGCAAGACAGTGACACAGTGCAAGAGGCAATTGCAGATGAAAGGGTGCCTGTGTCATTTCCTCGGATACCAGTCTATAGGTACAATGAATATTCTGCCAGAAATGGATGTTGTGTCTCTCACAAGCAAAAATTAAAGGGATCTCATGCTGGACCTCAAACAAATCCAAACACTTTGCAGCACTGATTTTTCATACCCTTGTGCTGTACAACAAATATGGGCAATTGGAGAATAAAGTAAACTATTATAGCACAAGGGGCAAAAAGGGCTGCCAGAAACCTGATCATTGTTATGCTGACCCTAGTCATGTGGCACTTTGAATTAACACCACCAGTTCTTCTAAAAATAAAGAACAGAATAAATGAGATGCTATGAATGGTGCAGAAAAGTGAAACACACCCACTGACAAAATATCTCACCATAAATGGCTATTTTCATATTATTGATGTTTAAATATTTTGTTCCAGATATATGTATGTGTTTCTGCTGTGTATTTGAGCTTTGTCCCCTTAAATGTGCATTGGCATATTACTGCATTAGAAATAATTATACTTACTTTGCATTAAAAACTGTCATTGTGCAATGCTGTGTAATATTCTGCTATCTCCTTCAGTTTTAAGCCCAAAAGCAGAGCACTGTATTTGTGAGTTGTTACTTGTTTGCTTTGCTCTGTGCTGCATACTGAAATATTTCTTTTTATGTTGCAGACTGTGCTGTCTGGTATAAATACCAAAGGTGGGTGGAGTATTTGTGTGTTTTTATTCTTACTTGAACAGTACTTTATTTATTTATTTTATTTATTTGAAAATTGGTAACCATGAAGGCACACTGAACAAGGCTCATTTCTAGATATGACCCTGAGAGTGGGGGAGTGGATCAAGCAGAGAAATACAATAACAAAGCACTAGAGCAACAGTATTATACATAATTTAGAATAAATAATGCCGCATTGCATGTACAGAAATAAAGTGCAGTAGTGCATAAACTGACAACAATAATCAAAAGGAGCAATAACCTGGAATGAAAAGGTTCAGCCATCAAGATATCAGGAGGCAAAAAAACAGGAATAGGTATGGAGGGGTTGGCGTTTCAGCTGGCATGAAGGAGCCAGGTGATGTGGACGACAGAGGAAGGAAGGAGTTTGTTCCAGAGTGAGGAAAGTGATAGGAGAAGAAAGATTGCACAGCAGAGGAGCTGGGGTGAGGAATGGCAAAGTGCAGTGGTCCCCAGAATGGAGGAAAATGGAGAGAAAATGAAGTGGGATGAGCAAGGACAAGAGAGAGGAGAGGTAAGATGGTAGGGAACTAAACTAGTATTTGGAAATGAAAATGGCACAGTGAGCCTGGTGGTGAGAAGGCAGGGAAAACTGGATAGGGAAGAATACAATGAGCAGTGGTGGGTGTGTGATGGGGAGTTAGTAGCAAAGTGGCAGAAGAAGTTGAAGAGGGTGTCAAGTCTGGCAGGGGAAGTGGAAAGGCAGTTCTATTGACCAAAGCTGCATAGTAGAAGACAGTGAACACAATGTTGGTAACAAGCTCCCTGTGGACCTGCAGAGATAAGCAGTCTTGTTACAATATAGGACACCAAGTTTGGGATAGAGTTTAGCATGGATGGCATCAATATGGGCTGACAATTCAAGACTGCTGTTGAGCCACTACCAGGTACTTGAAGGACTGAACCACACCAATGGAGGATCCATTCAGAGTGTTGAAGATCAGTGGAACAGTGAGTCTGGCCAGTTTCTGACTGAAACCAAGATCATGAACACTATCTCCTTAGTGTTGTCTCAGAGTTGGTTAGACTGAAACCAGTGCAGAACATAACAGAAATCCTCCTGGAGTACATCTGCCACAGTCTTGTCAGAGGGACCAGAGACAAAGATGACTGTGTCATCTGCATATATTGGATATCTAGTTGACACAGCAGTGTAGAGATGACTGAGAAAGATGGAAAGGAATGGGGCCTAGGATGGAGCTCTGGGGACTCCAACTAGGATAGAAAGGAAGAGACAGGGTACCTCCAGCGGAACAGATTGTTCTCAGACGATTGGGTACAAATGGAACCACGTAACAACAGCAGCAGAGGCCAACCAAGCTCAGTTTGCATGGAGAAGAGGATGGGACACTGACACTGAGTCTAAAATGTGGTCACATCAGTGAATATAGCAAGCCATAATGATCCCTGATCCATGCCAGAAAGATGGTATCAATGACATACAACATGGGGTAATCATGGTATTGTGCTTCTGAATCCAGACTAGAAGGGTGAGAGGAAATTGAAGGATGAGAGAATGTCATAGAGTCTAGACTGAGCCAGTTTTTTTAAAACTTAGAGAGGAAGAAGAGAAGGATGATGTAGTGGACCTTACCAGGAGGAGGGGTCATCACATTTACTAGTCCCTTCACAAAGAAAGGTCCTACAAGGCTTGATCAGCTCAGGGTGGACAAGGTAATGGGACCTGATGGCATACATCCCACGGTACTAAAGGAGCTAAGGGTGGAACTAGCAGAGCCATTATCAGGAACTCTTTAGTGAGTCTCTGATCACAGGAGAGGTCCCAGAAGACTGGAGAAGGACTCATGTGATCCTGCTCCACAAGCGTGGTAGTTGGAAGGAGGCAGAGAACTACAGACCAGTCAGTCTTACCTCAGTAGTGGGCAAGATTATGGAGGCTCTCCTTAAGGAAAGGATAGGACAACACCTGGAATTCATAGGGCACAGGATCCAAGACAGCATGGGTTTACAAAAGGAAGGTTCTGTCAAACTAATCTCATAGACTTCTTTGACTGGGCAACCATAGTGGTGGACCAAGGGGAGCAGTTGATGTTGCCTACCTTGACTTCAGCAAAACTTTCGATAATGTTCCACATAGAAGATTGATTAATAAGCTGTGTAGGCTCAAATGTGGGTCAGATGTTGGTCAACTGGGTGGCAAACTGGTTAATGGGCAGAAAACAGAGAGTGGTGGTAAATGGCATACAGTCAGAAGAAGAACCAAGTCACAAGTGGGGTACCTCAGAGATCAGTCCTGGGGCCAGTCCTCTTCAATATCTTCATTAGTGACATTGCAGATGGACTGGAAGGCAAGTTTAGTCTGTTTGCAGATGACACAAGGTCTGCAACAAAGTAGATGATCCAGATGGGGTGGGCAGAATGAGAAGAGATCTGGATAAACTAGCAAAATGGTTGGAAGAGTGGCTACTAGGTTTAAAGCAAAGAAGTGCAGATCATGCACATAGGAGAAACTCTGAAGCCACCTATAGGCTAGGAGGAGTTGCTGGCAGTCACAAGGAAGAAAGAGACTTGAGTCATCATCACCAATGACCTGAAATCATCCAAGCAGATCACTAAAGCAGTAGGCAAGGCTGGAGGGATGTTGGGGTATATCAGTAGGGTATCACAAGTCAGAAGAGGAGGTAATAATCCCTGTTTACAAGACACTGATTAAGCCCCATCTGGAGTACTGCATGCAGTACTGGAGGCCACACCTTCACAAGGACATTAACCAAATTGAGGAGTCCAGAGAAGGGCAACCAAAATGGTAGAGGGACTTCATCAGAAAACATATGAGGACATATTAACGAGCTCAATATGTATACCCTAGAGCAAAGGAGGAGAGAGGATATGATTGAAACATTCAAACACCTTAAGGGCATTAACAAGGTGAAGGAGTCTAACACATTTCAGTATAAGAAAAATAGCAGGACAAGAGGACATTGCATGAGATTAGAGGAGGACGATTAATGGGTAATGTGAGGAAGTTCTTTTCACAGAAAGGGTGGTGTATGCATGGAATGCCTATCTCAGGAAGTGGTGGATATGAATACAGTGCAGGGCTTCAAACAGGCATGGGATGGGCATAAGGAGCAATACAGATGAGTATGACTAGATAGGCCATTGACAGAGCAAAGGCCAATGGTATATTCATAAGGTAGAAAAGAAATGGGCAGACTTGATGGGCCTTGCGGTCCTTATCTCGACAACTTATGTTTCTATGTTTATATTGTACAAGTCTAGCATACAGATGGTAATCCAGTGGTGATGGAAGGTTTTTCTCTGAATTTCCTAATGAGGCATGCTTGTCCCAAACAGAGGAAAATTTAGAGTGAAACAGTGAAAGGGGTCATGCATAATATCTTGGGGCAGTGAGGATGGCTGACCAGTCTGTTATAGTGAGGTCACTCAGCAGAGCACTAATATTTAGTCACCAAAGAGACCTTCTCAAATGTATTTTGGGTGAGGGAGTACACAGATTTTTCTGATGCAAAATGTCATGGAGTGGTTTCTAAAAGAGTAAGGCAAGATACCTGCTGCAATAAGGAGATGAGAATGAGAAGTTAGAATCCAGTCCATAAGGATATGATTTGTGGAGTGTGGACTAAACTGATTGGGTTCAGAAATGACTTGAGACAAATTAAGGGACTCAATCCTCTAGACAGTAGATCTGGAGGATGAGGAAACCAATTTACATTGAAATCCCTGAGGATGATGAGCTTTCCTGCAGAGGAAAAAGAGGTGATGGAGCAAATGGTGTCAACCAAGGATGAATGTGAGATCTTGAGAGGTGCAGAAAATGGCAATGAAAATAGGTACTGAGGATGGGAAAAAGAATTTAACTAATATAATTTCATGGGGAGGGAGCCTCCCTACTGCCCAAAGTACATGAAAGGCTCTGGTAAATATAAACGGCAACCTTGCAACCTTTTTCCCTGTGCCTAAAAAGATGCTATTCAGGAAAGGATGGATTGTGTCTGAATTTTGGAGAAGAGTCAGGACTCAGTGATGTAGAGGATATCAGAAGACTGACAGTGATGCGAAACTGAAAGGAGGTCATGTAGGTAAACAGCTTTTGTCATTCAGGTGCAAGATGTACAACCCTTGGCAGTGGAGGAAGGGTGGGAGGGTGGAAGTAAGGGGATTAGGATTGGGCTCTGGGTCACCAGACAGGAGAAGGAGTAAGAGAAGTTGAAAAGGATGGAGTGAGGCTTCTTACCTTTGAGTAGGTAAAGGGAGTGGTATGAAGAGGGACACAGTGGGAAAGGGTGCATGGTGGAGAAACTCTAGGTGGAAGAAGGGAGGGCAGGAGAATAGGTGGATATGGAGGGACAGAGTGAGAAGGGTAGGGATAGGGAAGGGTGGATGCGAGAAGAGTGGGAGAGAGGAAAGTTGGCTATGAGTCAGGAAGAAAGGGGAAGGAGGAATAAAGGGAAATGAAACAGAAAGAGAACAACATAGAACATTGTGGCAGGAAATAGAGGAGGCAAGGCAACATATAGCAAATAGTATCAACAGTCAATCAAGGCAGTACACAGAGCGAACAGACACAATATTTAATAGTATACAACTGCAGGCAAGTAACAGCAGTGCAGCAATATTAAAATTTAGTTGCACTAGATAGTAGCAGCCTTGGATTATTAAATAAGCAAGCAGTAAGCCAATGAGGCTGTAGCACAGAAATATTCCACACAGTACTTGATAACTAACTAGCAAGAGTTGAGCAACCTAATAAATGTAGTGTAAAAACCCAGTTGTTACATACGGAAGACAGAAACAAAACACGATATGATATGATATGATATGATATGATATGATATGATATGATATGATATAAAGTACTAGGGCAGCAACATATAGGCCACATTAAGCACAACACTAAATATGGTAGTTAAGCAGCCGATGCAAGAACAAACAAGGCTTCAGTCTGGCTGCAGTATGATGTGTCAAAAGAAGTGGCTATGAATTGCGAAAACAAAAAGCTAGCAGCAAACATCCAACAACAAAGGTAATATGGGGAGAATTGAATCAGTACAATACTGCTTGATTGTTTGAAAATTAGTCATTAAATGACTCAGACTTCTCAGTTGCTCTGTGAACAAAAGGTTTTTCTTTTTAAGAAATGGTTTGACATACCACAATTTAAAAGTGTGTGAGTGTGTGTGTGGGGGATACACCAATAGCAAAACAGGAGGGATAACATAGGCTAATGTTAGTTAAAGTGCTGGTGTTTACTTTTAATAAATAGACATCTATTTTATTTATTGTATTTTGATGGGTTTGTAATTTTTTCCTTCTGTAATAAAATGTTTGATAGCACACTGAAACAAGTTGGTTTTAAGCTTTGCTTTTCACACTGCTAGTAAAAAAAAAAAGAATCCTACTAATCGTTTGCTCTTTATTGTAGCTGTTGCTTTTGGCTTGATATTCCAGCTAGACATGCGAAAGGTGAAGTCAGGAGAAAAAGGCTGCAGGGTGACCAATCACAATGTACAGAAATTAGGGCTATCAGGCACAAATGTGTATTGTTTAACTGCTGCATCTTAACTTTGTACTCTGAGTTGCCAGTGGCTACTCAACCACTCCAAACTGAGAAACAAATCAGAAGACATCTAGTGACAGGCTAAAGAAATGCAAAATTCAGTATTTCCTTCCCCAACATCAGATTGCATGTAGCATAAGAAGGATGTCACAGGCTGGCCCAGTGATGCTGAGGGTTGAGGTGCTGGATGCCACATCTTAGCGCCATGCCAGCAGCCCGAGTTCAGGAATGAGCTCAAATTGCTGGGGATCAGCTGGGGGGAGTGTGAGGCCGGATTGAGATGCCATTAGGCAGCTCTCTCTCCTAGCAGGTTCGGTGGAGACTCGGCTCTGGCTGCCACCAAGTGGAGACTAGATGGCAGTGTCAGGCCCAGAAGGAGACTCAGCATTAGGCCAGGTGGGGAAAGGGGCATGTCACTGAGCCATGGGTGCATGCTTGCCTATATGGGCATGCGCAACTGTGTGTTCTGGGGTCCATGGGGCTTAGATGGGACAAGAAAAGACAGAAAAAAGGGTGGAAGGTTAGGCTCCATGAAGGCCAAAACAGAAGGTAGAGAATGGATCTTTTCATGGAGTGGATCATAGCCTGCCTGACCTGCACCTCATGGAGAGAAACAGAATATGGAAAAAAAAAAAGAGGTATGTCCACATGTCAGCATGGGACAACTGAAAAATGGATGATGGACATGATCTGACAGCCATTATTTTCTCTTAACTCCTTTGTTCATTTATTCCTATATAGTTCACTGAAATGTCAGGTAATAATTATGCTTGGTCACTCCCTGACCCATGCAAGATATGAAACAGTTTCTCTAGTGTACACAGGTGAAAATCTTCCTATCAAAATTACCAATCACCCACAGTGTACATGAAAGTCATTATAGAAACTTGCATGACTAATATTTGTGTATCAGATTTGAACTTTACATGTGAGATTAGGAACTTTGGATTTGTAAATAAGGAAGGTGTTGTTGACCACGTAGTCAGTTTTACCAGTACTGAGAACAACTGTTGTACTAGATTGAAACTGCAAGCCAGGTATTGAGCTGTGATTGTGTAATCCATGTTAACTGTTGGTTAAGTAGTTTAAAGTATAGTTTCACTTGCAAGCATGCCAGGTATGTTGATTAGGATAGATGTTCCAGAGGTGAGTTATAATTAGAGAATTATTTTAATTTATTCACAAAGGATAGCTCAGCTGAGATGTAGAATATCATTTACAATGGGTCTCCATTTCTTTATAGTTTTGCATATTAAAGAACAAAAGCACAGGAAGGTCAGGTGATTTTTTCAAAGTTATAGAGTACAGTGCAAGAATTTCTGGAAGGATCTCATTGCACTTGAAATTTTGAACTGCAAAATGTTTTGCTTCAACCATTAAACTGTACAGATAAACTTGCCTTGTCTGTGTTAAAATACTGATTAGGATTTGATTATAATGCTTGCATGAAGAGTAGATAGGGCTCAGATGACAGTTATCATTGCACATGGATCTGCATTAAGATAACTATAGTGTAACATACAGTAGTAACACAGTACTGTGTTGGTGTAATACATACTGTAGATATATAGAATTTGTCAGCAGATAAGGACTGCCTGGCCCATCTAGTCTTCCAGTTTTTCAACCTTTAACTTATGCTGCAGACTGTAGTTGATCTGGATTTCTTTATCTTCCCATTTTATGTTTGCTTGCACACATGTGCAGAAACATAGTGCCACCTACGTTTTCTTAGGTGTGCGCATCCCTACTTCCAATGCCCTGCTCCTTTTTGCAGGCCTGGCAACACTGCACCAATGAATGTCCCAGCTGTCTGTAATGACAGTTCAGATGCAGTGGCATACAGTAGAAAATAAACCACCGCTACAATCAGTGGTGGTAGCGTGAGTAATTTGCATACTGCCATGGAAGGCAGGCAATTTGCATACTGCCATCGGCAGTATGCACGTTAACGCTCTCCACTGCATCTGAACTGCTGTCATAGACAGCTCCTTCTGGATTGCTAAGTGCATGGTGTCAGGTCTGGACTGGGGTGGGTTACCATCCGCCCTATTACCTCAGACCTCATTGGTCTGTTCAGGCTCGGTTCTCAAGTTCCACCATGTGTTGCAAGGTGGAGTAACCAATCAGGCTACCACTCCTTCTACCAGGAATCAGATTCTGGGACAAGCAGTGCAATATCTGCATTGTGCAGTTTCTGTAGCCTACAATAGCCTGTGTAGTGCTGCCCTTAGTTTGGAGTTCAGTGCCTGCCCAGGGCTATTGGCTGACTGTACCAAGCCGTGCATCATTTATAACCTGCAACAGCTGCTCGAGTGCCTCTTGCTTCCAGGAATCAGTGCCAGCCCTGGGGCTGGTGTGCCAGCTTCCAGTTGTGACTGTACTGCTGCTGCTAGTTGGGGTCCACTACCTGCTCCTGGGTTGCTGTTCGTCCATCCTCAGTATCCACCCCAGTCTGGTTTGCTCAGTCTGCACAAGCTGGTGGGCCAGGGATGCAGTTCGTGATCCATTGTCCTGAAGGTGATGCTGTGGATGTTGGGGAGAAACTGGACCTGAAACAAGAACAACACATGTTTAAAAATCTCAGTACAGTCATCCCCAGCAAGGAAAGCGGTAACGTGACTTTCTCTTCCACTGCACCTTCACTCTAACAGCACTGCCGCAGAAATTAAAAAAACAGGGCTTATGCTCAGCCTCTCTGTGTGGCTTGCTGTCTGTGCCTCCCATTTTGTAATGCCTGGTTCTAATGGAAATAAACAAACAACTGCACCACCAAGTGAAGAAAGGTCTCTGGCAGCTACAGAGTCTCAAGCCCACTCATAACTATTGAGCCTGCAAGACTCCACTCACTGCTCAACAGTAAACCATGGAGCTTCATGTATTTATTTTAAAAAGCTATCTTATTCAATTATAAAAATAAAAAAGCGAACAGGTGATCACAAGCAGACCTGATGAGGGAGGTCTCAGTGACACCTAACATTTCACCCCCACCTCACAGGCACTGCTTTGTGAAGATTTCCAGCATGCTAAACAGTAGTTCAGCTTGTTTCTTTAGGTCCTACCAGCAGTGTGTAAGCATGTGTTTCCTAGTGGGTGGGACTGTGACCCACTGCAGAATTCACTGAAAAGTACTTTGATGTCCACATTGTAACATTGTATCTGTCCTTGATGTTAAACTGCAAATGCAAACTGCCTTTATTGTCCATTTCAACTTGTACTGTGAATTGACATGAAGCCTTTGTAAAATGAGCTTCATCTATGTGTAATTCCAAGACCTAAATTAAACAAACAAAACAAAGTGAAGATCAAAGTGTTTCTTCCTAGTAGGGGCACAGTTTTTTCTTTAATTTGCTAGCAATATGTATTGACTTGATCTGTGGACACCCTCTGACATTAGCTCTGATTTGGCGTCTTATTTTTATGTCCATTGCAACATAGTACCAAACTAAAACTGGCTACTCTTTCTTTTACTTCACCAAGAATATACTCGATTGTTTATGTAAAATGTATTCCCTTTGTCCTTGTGCACCAAATTGGTTGCAGGAATCCCTAGTTCAGGACCCTCTCCTAATCCTTGCTTCTGTCCCTGGCATCCCAGCTTGTGTTAACCATGGCTGTGCTGTGGACTGATACATCAATCCATAATTTGCACAGTCTCATTCTATCTGCAGCCCAATGGTTAAATCATGTGAGTTCCCATATATTTATGTCTCTACCTAGGACAGCTGCAACATAGAGGAGCTAACTGCACACTCGAGCAGACACTGATAGACTAGAAGATGTGTTTCTGCTGGCACATTACATATACTTATTTTTTTTTTTTTGTGTAGAATTACTATGTTGTCTTACTTTAAGTTCAGCCTTACTTTAGTGTGTGTTGGCTGTCCCTTCTATTGTGAACTCTCCAATCCCTTCTCCCTCTAACTGAAGTCACCCTGATCGTCATCTCTCTATCCCTTTTTAATGCAAATAAAACATTTTCATTTGGACCTTTGTCTGTCCTGCAACTGAATGCCTAGTTTGTGTTTCTATGGTGCAGCCATTGCAGTCCTTATATCTTATGTGTGCTCTTTTTCTGATAGGGGTTGAATGGTGGGTAGTAATTTTGCACTGTAGGCATCCCTATCAAATAGTTGTTACTTTTCTGAAAATATATTTGTCTGAAATGATTTCAAGTTTGTCAGTCCCAGTTCAGAGTGAGTGTGTCAATTCCCATCTTTGAATCTTTGTCAGAACCAGTGTGCATTGTCAATCAATCATTTAACATTTTCTTTGCTTCCTCCTCCTCTATACTATTTTGTTTTTATGTACACCCAGTGGGCCATATTCTCCATGGGTGAAGTGTCTATGACCATGTATCTGGGGCACATAGACATTGTGGGGCTGGCATGCACGATCCCCATGTGGTTGGCATGTTCCGCGAGGGTGGTCTGGGGGTGATGCAGGGTACATGCTCGCACCTCGCTATGCTCAGAAGTGTGAGTGCCAGGCCCAGCCTGCCCATTGCAGTGTCGCATGAACAATTCCCCTCCTGATCACAGCCACTTTGGCCGACCATTTGCTGTGCATAGGACCACCCCTCGGTATGAAATAAGTGAACTATGTACACAGTCAAAATTAAAAAGCAACTGCGAAGCAAAGCTAAACCTGCAAGGCAAAACAGTGAGGTACAGACAGATCTGAGATGTTGCTCTTTGCTCTGTTTTTCAAGCAAACTTAGAAGACAACAAGCTCAGATAAAGCTAGAGTTCTTTCTGTCAGAAACCTAGTCTTCCACCTCAACTCATCAAGTAACCTGACCTGGATGTTTGTTGGTGGTGGTGAGAGGGTGGGGGCAGCTGAAGGACAGTAGTGCTACAATGTTAGCTGTTCCTGGTGAAACATAAAGAATAAGAGCAGGCTCACACACACAAGTCTCAGAAAATTTACAGTGCCTTGCTTCTTGAAACATGCTGCAAAATTAGTGTCTTTGGTTATTCCAAGCCTCAGCTGGAGATCAGTTGGTTCCTCTCTTTGCTGCTGTTATTAATGAAATAAACATAAAATTAATTACTGCTTCATAGCAAAGCTAAAAAGCAAAACAATGCTGCAATAATTAAAGTTGCAGACAATTAAAACTACAGTGAGCTCTTGGCTATTTGTTAGGTTTCCTTACTACAAATGTCTTGCCCAGTGCTGTTAAACAGGACTGAGTCCAGACTGTGTGTGTGTGTGTGTGTGTGTGTGTGTGTGTGTGTGTGTGTGTGTGGTGGGGAGGGGTAAGTTGGTCCCACTGATGTATTAAATGTTGCCTTTCAAAGACTAGGACTAGTTCAGGGAAAACTGTCACAAACATATATCAGCATTGGGCTAGTGTGCCAGTGTTTTGAGATTCATAGATTCATAGAAGTGTGAAGGCAGAAAAGGACTGACAAGTCCCACTGAGTCTGCCCATTTATCCACCTATCTGCTTGGACATGTCCCCACCTCAACATTCCCCTCGGTTGTCCCATGCCCTTTGAATCCCTCCACTATTTCTTCTCCAACAACCACCTCCAGGAGTCTGTTCTATGTATCCACCACTCTCTCTGTGAAATAGTACTTCCTAGTGTTACCCCTGAACTGCCCCCTCCACCTGCAGGCCATGCCCCTCATCCTCTTTTGTCCTTCAACTGGAAGGATGCTTTCCATTGGCACCCTGTTTATACTCTTCATGTACTTGAAGGTCTTCATCATGTCCCCCTCTCCTCCTCTGTTCCAGGAGTACATGTTTAGATCTCTCAACCTTTCTTTATAGGATAGGTAGCTCAACTCTTTTCCCATCTTCTTTGCTTTCCTCTGAACTCGCTCCAGCCCCCCACATCCTTTTGAAGTATGGGCTTTAGAACTGGACTCCGTATTCCAAATGCGGACTAACCAGATGGGTGTACAAGGTACTATGACCTCTCTATTTCTATTGGTGATCCCCCTTGTGATGTATCCCAGCATTCCACTACCCCTAGTCACTGCTCTCCACACTGCCTTTCCGCCTTCATGTCCCATGATATAGTTATGCCCAGGTCCCTTTCTTGTTCTGTTACCTCCAGATCTCTGCCCCATGCTTTACCCTGCCCTCCGGTTCCTGTAGCCAAGATGCATGATTTTGCACTTTTCTGTGTTGAATGAAAGTTGCCACCTCTTTGATCATGCCTCAAGCCTCCCAAATCTCTACATTTTTCTATCCTTCCTCGTGTCTACCTTATTGCAGATTTTAATATAATCCACAAAACAGATTCACACCCCTTCAAGGCCCGCCACAATGTCGCTACAAATATACTGAATAGTAGGGGCCCCAAAACTGATTCCCTGAGGGACCCCACTTGTGACCTTGCCCTCTCCGGATGCCACCCCATTTATTAGGACCCTCTGCCTCCTGTCCCCAGCCAGTTTCCAACCCATTTAACCACCCTCTGACCCAGCCCCAGGCCTGACATTTTATACAGCAGTCTCTTGTGGGACAAGGAGTCAAGGCCTTCTTGACATCCAGATAAACCATATCCACTGCCCTCCCTTGAATCCAGTTCCTTTGTGACCACATCAAAAACTCTATCAAATTTGTTTGACAGGATCTGCCCCATGTAAATCCATGTTGCCTTAGGATCCATCAGGTCCCTTTCCTTAGGGTAGCTGGTGATCCTGCCTTTTATTAATTTCTCCATGAGCTTGCCTACCACCAATGTCAAGCTCTGAGGTCTGTAATTTCCATTTTCTTCCTCCCTCCTCCCCTTATGCAGTGGGACCACATTTGCCTGTCTCCAGTCTTCTGGCACCACCCCAGTCTCCAAGGACTGATTGAAGAGTGTAGTCAATGGCACTGCCAATATCTCCTTTAGATAGGAGAACTCCATTGAAACAGAATTTCCCAGCAGTAAAAGATCCATTGTGTCTGCAGCATCTCAGCATTTGGGAGTTAGGGGTTGGGACAAAATTTAAAATAGAGGTATTTTAATTATGGAATATAGTAACAGAGGAGAGGTATGCAGGGTTGAAATTGTCACAGGCCATGCTAGCCAAATGCAGGTACATTTTGTATTGGGCTAGTGCTATTTTTCTGTTAACTAGCCCCATGGACTTGTGCTGGAGAAGGTAACACTTCAGTATGTACATCAACTGGGACAGTGGAAAGTCTGTAGGGCTAGTGGATTTCACATTCATTAGCCATTCACTAAATGTGTGCCTAAACCAGTGGCCTGTTGATCTGGCGCTTCCTGCGTGTGGCAAATGGACCGACTGCCCCCCGCAAACCTGGAACTCCTGTTTCCATGACAACAGCCAGACCCTTGCCCTTCCTTGGGCTTCTGACATTTATTTTAGGAAGATACCACTCAGCAGGGCAAGCGGGAGAGACCAGCAACCTGAGTGCCCAAGTATCTCCCCTGACTGAACAACCAGCATCTCTCATACGTGTTTGCTGCCTCTATGAAATATCATTTTACACAGCGTTTCCATTTTTGTGTCATCAAATGCATAGATACACTCTCTCCACCACATGTAGTACTTTCTATCTACTGGTAGCTGTCAGGATGGTAGATTGTAGATATGGAGCTACAGTACTCTGGTAATTTAATAATTGCTGTTGTTCATTATCTGTAATTTTTATATAGGCATGCTCTGGGGGCTAGTTAGGGGAGGATTCTGCTTTGAATCTGCCTGTATCTATCTACTCGAGTCTGTCAGTGGGCTGTGTTGCAGACTCCTGAGTTGCAGAAAACTTGTCCGTTTCTTTCTCACAGTGCCAGAAATGTCAGTCACTGAGTCATGACTGCAAGGTAAGAATCTGCAGCAAGGGTAGCTGAGTCCGACAGTAAATAATCACAGGCTTTATGACCCAGTTTCTGACCCACCTTGTCTCAGGTCGTACTTGTCTGAAGAAGCTGCTTCTTAAGCCTACCATTATGATGAGTTACTGTACAGTATTTTTAAGCTACTGGGCTATAAGAAGGTTTTGCATCTGTGGGGTGGTGCAAATGTTTTATGATACATTAACTCAAACTTGTCATTTGTATGTTCAGTCTGTTTCCATGTTGCCTTTTGGAAAGCTACAGCGAGGGATCAAATGTGCACTGATTAGCATTTAGCATTTATGGAAGTATATATATAAGCAATAACACGGCGAGGTGTGGGTTACGTGCTGATAAAGCACGCCTAGGGGTGTACTAAGGCACGAGCTTGCGCGCTTAGTGCCAAGGCGTGCTCTTATCAGCACTGTAACCCACCCTCGGAGTGTGTTATTGCACTTATAAATGGGCTCTTTGTAAAGTAATTTTTTTTTAATGTAAAAAAAAAAAATAGGGAATTATAAGAATAGGTTTAAAATTGTGAGAACAGTGAAAAATAGTCCCTTGTATTAAGTTTCTGTGCAATGTATTTATTGTGTCCCCCACACAGAAAAAGTTAGTCATACATTTTTAGTATTTTTTTTTTATTTATTTGTTTGCCTGTGTTTAGTTAGGGAGTTGAAGTCTTAAGATATGGCGTGTCTGTTGACTGGGGCTGGCGTGTCCCTCAACAGACACTGCTACCGAGCAGTGACAGTATTTCTTTGTTTCCTGGTTTCGTTTTGGGAATATTTGGCTCGTTATTAGTTTAAAAAGTAAAGCGACTGACTGATGCTTCGTTGCTGCCAATGGTTTGTCAGGTAGGTGGGTTTCGTTCTTGAGTTGCAGCGGTTTGAAAAAAAATGCCGTTTCGCTTTTGGTGCCCGTTTTTGGAGGTACTTTTTAAGTCTGGTAATGGTGGCAGGGGCAGAGAAGCCGTGAGAGTAATTTGTGAGGTACTGAGGTTTTCTTTATTTAGATGGAGTGCCATATGTTGTTGAGTGCAGTGTTAGGTTACTGTGATGTCCATGGTGATGTCGTGCTGCCGGTTCAGTGAGCTCTGCCAGTCAACGTTTCTGTTATTGGCAGAGCTCATTAATTTTTGGGTCATTTGGCTTCTTGGTGAGCAGTAGTACCAGTTGGCTACAATATCATCTGATAAGGACACGGCTCAGATGATGTTGTACCAATCAATCTTTAGGATTTCAAGCCCATTTTATAAATGAAAATAATTTCTCTGCAGACATCCTCCCCAAATATTTTAGCACACATACTAGTAGCCTCTAGTTGCATAGAGAATTATCACCTGTGTCATCATTACTAAGTAAGAATGAGCACCTGAATGACTGCACTTTAGTTTTTGTTCGAACTGTGTGTCAATGAGACCACCTGTCTAACTCCTGCATGTCCAATGTTAATATCAGCAAGCAAACATTTGGCATTGACAAATGCTTATTCTAGTGTTCCCTTGTGTGTGTGTCCCATGCATTTTGAATTCCTCCACCATTTTTGCCCCTACTATCCCTGCAGGGAGGCTGTTTCATGCATCCAAACCCTCTCTGTAAAGAAATACTTCCTCACATTACTCCTGATTCTTCCTCCCTCCAACTTCATGTCATGTCCCTTAGTTCTTGTCCATCTTCTTTTCTGAAAGATGCTACCCTGCTGTACCTTATTGATCCCTTTAGGTATTTATACATCTCTATCATGTACCCCCGTTTGCATCTATATAGAATACATATTGAGGTCTTTCAGCCTCTCCTCATATGACTTCTGGTGCAGCGCCTGTACCATTTTGTAGCTCTTCTTTGGACTACCCCCACTCTGTCTATGTCCTTCCTGAGATGCGGCTTCCAAAAACTGGACACTGTACTCCAGATGAGGTCTCACTAATGATCTGCATTGTGGCATCACCACTTCTTTTTCTTTTCCATGTGTTTAACCAGGTGAGACACTAAGCTGACAGCTTGTCTACAGGTGCAACTTGGAAGCACAGGAAGTTAAGTGACTTGCTCAGAGTCACACAGTATGCAAGTGGGATTCAAACCCAGGTCTCCAGATTTGCAGCTCAGAGCCTTAAACCACTGTGCTATACTGCTTCTCTATACTTTTTCTGCTTTTGATGCCTCTTCCCTACCCCAAATTCCACTTGCCCTTCTAACTGCTCTGTGGAAAGGACTTAGTGTCCAGCTGATCCATCCCTACTGGTACATGGCAGTGACTAGTATGCATCCAAGGTAATTGTAGGAATGTCACCCCTATGCATATTGAGTAACCTTAGATGCTGTTCTTCAGGAATCTGTCTACTCCTGCTCTTAAAGCATGAGTGGTGCCACTTTTCAGTACCTTATTGGGTAGTATAGTTAACCATGAAGTGTTTATCACACAGTTCTGGTGTGAGCTAACCAAGGAATTGCACATGGGAAGTTCATCTCCCTTGACCGGTCCTTACAAATCTACTTTATCCCAACATGATATTTGACATCTTGAATTTGGAACCTTGTCTGCCTGACTTTAGCTTACTGTCCACAGTTACCTCTGATTATTATCCTTAGTTGTATGGCAGTATAGCTCACAAGTTAGATTAGCGAGGTGTGAACAAGTGTGGTACATACAATAGACCAGAGATTAATTCCCAGCCTCCATTTACTGTACATTCAAGTGTGACCCTGAGGCAAGTCACTTACCTTCTGAGCCCCTCAGGAAGTAAGTACCTGAAAATGAGTTCATGTTCAGTATGCCTTCCTGGCTAAATAATAAATCAATCAATTAATTAATCAATCAATCAATCAATCAGTCAATCAATCAATCAATCACTCAATAAATAAAACTGTGAAAAGTTGTTCTGTCTACTGCTGTATCACACAGAGACAAATACAATATGTTTGACCTGGATTCTTCTCTTCAGGAGAATTACCTTACACTTCAATACATTAATGCTACATTCTGTGTCTTGTCTTTAATGAGTACAGCCCCCTGTAGTGTTTCTCTCTCTCTCTCCTTTATCAACTCTTGTTAGCAATTACTGTCATCAGCAGAACTTAGCAACCTGCTTCTGACCCTCTCAGATCATTTACAGATTTGTTTTAAACCATATAACCTGTCAATGAATATTGAGTAGAGCTCTGCAGAATTTTCAACTTTGCTTCCACCACAACTCTTCTGAATTGGTGAAATTCTGCTGAATTCTAAAGAATTCAGTCAGAAGCAGAATTTTGAAATTTTGAAAGTGGAACACTAACTTCTGAAATCATTTTCACAATTTAAGTAAACTGAGAATTCATTTTTGAAACTACAGCAAATTATTCTGTAGGTTGTATGATCCACAGAAGATATTTCACAGTTTATGGAAAGATGCTTTTCAGAATGTCAAACAATTGAGAAAAGAAAATCTGAAAAGCATTTTGGAAGCAGAATTGCCATTCCATATCTTTTTTATTTTTTAGTTATTTAACCAGGTGAGACACACTAAGCTGAAAGCTTTTTACAGGTGCAACCTGGGAGCACAGGAAGTTAAGTGACTTGCTCAGGGTCACACAGTATGCAAGTGGAAGCTGTGGGATTCAAACCCAGATCTGGTCTGCTGGATGTCACCAGGTTTGCAGCTCAGAGCCTTAAACCACTATGCTATACTGCCTCTATTCACTTACAGCTCCATCCTTGGGTTATCAACCCATACTCTTTGTTTCTAGCCACCCAATTTTTTATCCATTTCCTGTACCTGTTATTTTCTCCATGATAGTTACATGTTTTTAATTTTATTTATTTAAAGTTAGTAACCAGAAAATGTACACTGAGCTAAACACATCTCCAGGTGAAACCTGAGGGAAAGGAAAAAGGAGGAACAACTACTGGGATACAAATTACATGTCACAAATATGGATATAAGCATACAAAATACAACAGTAGTAGCAAATGGAATAGAAACATAAAATAAAAGCATAAATACAACACTAATATGGTGGATAGACATAAGCAAAACAAAGTGCACAGTGCATGTTGGGGTAGGGACTATGTTAAAGAGTTTCAAAAAAGGGGGCTGACAGTAGTTGGTCAAGGAAGAAGATATGAGATTAGGAAGGCAATTTACAGGAACACGAGGATGCAAGAAGTTGTCTTAGTTGATATCTAAAGGCAGAGCATGAGACTGAGGTGTAGAAGGTGTAGAAGGCCTTCCAAAAATCAGATGGACTTTATCAACTGCATAGCTCTATCCAGTTTCTTTCATACCTCTTCCATGAAGGCAGTAAGGTTGGTTTCTAGCTCTAACCTCTGCAAGTTGCACTGTGTGCTCATGAATAGCTGTTTCTTTTCCATATGCTAAACACTCACATTTTATGACTGATGAAAACAGTTTGTCATGCAGCAAGTTAAGGTACACAGATGTGTAAGTGTCTACAGCATGTCCAATCTCACCTTCTTCTTGCATATGTGCAGGATGACTATTTTCCAATCTTTTGCCATGACCCTGTCTGTAAAGAGTCCTGGAAGATTTCAGTAAGGAGCCCAGCCAGAGCCTGATAGTTGTATTTCTGTATTACAGGGTCTCCCAGCTAAAACAGTGGCTTAAGAGGCAAGATTTATGAAGAGAGGTGGACATTTTCAAAATATTTAGCCTAGAATAGACAATTCTGAGAGGAACATAATCATGGTTTCAGAATACTCAAGCGATATAGAGTGGAGAATACACAGATGGTCAAGCTGGTGGCGCAAGCAAGACTAAAGGACATGTCCTCAAACTGAGGAGGCCTTGAGCAATAAGGGAAGCATTAGAAAACATTACTTCAAGACAAAGGGCAGTTAACATGTGGAATATCCTTCCAGTGAGGTTGCAGAAACTAGAGGTATGCACATACATTTTATACATATTCAGGCAAGTATTACCATTTGCACTTAGATACTTGATTGCTCAGTGTTCAGGCATTCATTTCAAGCAGGTGGCCAAAACAATCATTTCCTGACCCCATCCTCCTTGTCCCACTTTTGTAGCTTCCTCCTAGGCCAACCACTGGCACTCAGAACATTATCATTTAGAATGTGCTCCTCCCTCCTGTCCCTGGTCCATGATTTCAAGGGTGGACATAGTTGTAATCAAGCTAGTAAAGTCATCCTATATTCCTCATCATTACCCTCAGTTCAGTCATTTTATAGACAGAGTCAGTCACTGGACTGATCAAGTGCACTACTGGGAGGGAGGGAGGAAGAAGTGCAGATGTGGTGACACTAGGAAAACTGGTCACACTGTGAGAATTGACATACTGTATGGAGTATTTGATTTAAACAAAAGTGGGACAATGAGGAAGGTGGAAGATGGATATGAAAAGTCTGAAGGGGCAGAGTTGATCAGAGACTAGCGCTGGTGGCAGGGGGCTCATATCAAATTTTTAATAATGTATTAATATGGAACATGAACTCTGCTTTTTGCATTTTAATTAATTGTAAATTGGATGTGTGTTAAGACTGTTAAATAGCCCTGTATATTGTTTTATATTTGTTTTAAAATCTTTTATTTATTTATTTAGAATTCTTTGTAAGTGCAACACTTTTCCCACCAAATATTGCTGTTTAAAGACTTAGCAGTTTCAGAACCAGTGATATCTGATAATCAGAAGTCCTGCTTTGAAAAGTTGTTGAAGACTGTCACTTACAGTAAAGTAATGCCACTGGGTTCTGTAACTCATAAGTAATAAAAATGAATATAAGCTGGTCCAGTGGTGCAGAGGGCTGAGGCACTGGAACCTTACCTCAAACCACCAACCGGGTTTGGAATGAGCGCAGGTTCACTGGGAGTCGGCAGGAAGATTGAGCCTCCAGGATGCTCTCCTCTCTCTTCTGGGGTGGATTAGGGTGATGTCTCACTCTTTAGTGGCCCCTGTGGAGACCGGGGCACTAAAGATGCAACACAATGACAGGGGTGCCAGGAAAGCATAGAAAATGGCATCTGGTGACCAGATGATGGCGCCTGGACCCCATCTCCAAGAGCCCCGGAGGCCAGGACCAATCTCACCAGCACCAGGGCCAAGAAAAGGAATGTTGAAAGGTGATTTCCCACCAGAAGGAGGTGTCAGGAGGTCTAAACCTCACTTTCAGGTTCTTGGCAATATTGGGAATGCAAGTAATCACAGACACGTTGCATTAGAGTAATAAACTTGTTTATTACTACCAGAAAAGGATAAAATCACAGTTGCCCTAAGCAGTTCTTACCAATACAAACTGGGGAGCCAGTGCTAGCGTTCCCTATACCTTGAGGTTTCTTTGTGTCTCTTGGGATCTCCGAGGTACAAGACTTAGTGTCTCACATTATATACCTATGATAATTACTATAGTTACTGTAAGACAGAAATATTTCTAGTTACAGAGATGAGCCATATTGGCTAAATTAGAGGAGGCTCCACGATCCAAGATAACATTATACAATTTTGTAGTAGTTATCAGTTTGTGAAACAAAAAGTACTTATACAGAGTCTTACATAACTTGGTGTAGTAGTACAAATCACCAAAAGGAGGCAATGCTGACTTATATATCATAATTATTCCAAGGTCACAGGTGTCCTAACATCTTATAAGTAAAAATACACAGAAAATACATAGAATATATATGTATTGAAGCAAAGTATATTACAATAACATCGTACATATCCTGACATCTACTCGTATGCGATAGATGCCCTTAGCCCTATATGTTAGTACAACATACACCTAAGCACTAGCTGTCTGTAGTGTACCTCTGAGGAAGTATCAATAAGGGTGCAAGGACCTCATGTAACATCCTCCCTTGTTCCCTCCAAGGGCAACACAGGCAAATGTAAGGGACAGGTCAGAGTAGCAGTATTCGTTTACAAACCCAGCAGCGTGAGCTTTAAAGGAACTCAAGCTGCTCACGGTGTTAGGCGCAGTGTGCACCATAGGCAGCATAGCATAATAATCAAGAAAATATCAAAATGCTTGTATAATAACAAAACCTTTAAAAGTAATTTCTAACCAAGCGTTAGTTAATGCATCATTCATATCACCATCATTAATGAAAGGATAGCTTCATTGACCTTGGTCAAATTATTGCTGATGTGGATGAGGTGTATATCTTTCTTGTCTAAAAGTGATTTTAATGTAAGTGTAAGTGGATCTGTATGTACATTAAAATATAGTAAACATTCAGAAAGTGTGAGCAGATAATTTGGGTTACCATCAATGATGTCTGCATCGATAAGGGGAAGGGGTTATAATGGTATGTCCAATAACAGTTTTCTGGTGTGGGATAAAACAGAAATTGGGGTATCAATAACACATGTTTCAGACCCATAAGTATAGCTTTTGAGATTAATAACCACTAATACTCTCCATCAAATTATACTGAGATCCAGGCAGTAGGAATCTACTTTTACAACTATACCGGGCAGGTGAAGGTCGTCTTGGAAATCCTTGTTGACAGGCGTGAACCTCCATACGATAAGATCGGTAGGGTTTATCCAGAGCCAATGTTGAGTCTGAGAAATCTGTGCCATTTGTGCTGATGTCATCATCCATGGAAAACGTCCAATCAATGCTATCTGGAGAATAACCACAAACAGGTTGAATAACATCAAATACATCACATTGACACAAGTAAATATATTGTTTCTTCACACAGCAGTCTGTGTGTGGAGCAACCAGGTGTCCAGGAAAGGATGTAAAACCAGTAGGAGAGTAGATCCAGGTGTTCTCTGTAGATGTCTTCATCAAAGGTGCACAATGGAGTTTACCAGTGCCAGCTTGTCGAACAAAGCTGTAGTGGGATCAAAGCGTGGTAAAGAGACAGTAAAAGAAACAAATATAGTATCTCTTATAGAACATTTCTTAGAAGTAAAACAAGGACCAGTATTAGGGTGTCTGGTCACAAAACCCAGGTTTCTAGCTGTAGAGAGAGAATAGTTAGAGACTGTTGCATACACATAGCAATACAGCCAGGGTTTTTTTGAAATCACGTCTATCATGTATGATATCAGGGTTTCTTCAGATTCTAGATCACGGAAGAGATTGTTGATAGTAATGATAATGTATGAGCCATAGGCAGAGCAGAGAATTTCTAGACCAATGTACTGTTTATCTGCTTCTTTGTTATTCTGTCAATGAGTGTGTCAATCTTCTCTTTATTTATTTGTTTTGTTAACCAGGTAAGCACACTAGACAACAAGTGCCTATTTTCAGGTGCGACGGAGTTACATCACGGAAAAACATGTTACATTGTCATGGTAACATAAGGGCCCACATACAGGTGAGCCAGAGTACAATATAGAGACATTGTACAGAGTCAGAAATAGCAACATGATACAAATACAACTTGTACTAAATGGTAGAAAGGACATTGCATCTTGTATTATACAGTAAGGAAGACATTACAACAACAGGTATCATGGGAGCATGGGAGGCAGGAGATTTAGAGTCTAAAGGAATTTGAAGTCTGTAAATGCCTTAGCAATGTTACATATTGTATACAGTGTATCTTTCTTCTGACTAAGGCCATCCACACCATGCAATAATGGGGGTAGTATATTATTTACCAAACCAGTCTGAAATTTGGCAGAATGAGATTTGATAGCAGCAATGTCTGCCTTATTCCAAATAGACATGACCATACCTAAGAGACCTGTGACAGTACCTGTTGCACCAGTGACATCAGAACTGTCAACTTCACGTGTATTACGTTTATGACTTTGATCATCAGGATTGGGTTTTCTCCTGAATTTCTCTCTATGTTCAGCAGTATGGACCTTGGCAATAGGCTCCTGAGTACGAATCTGAAATGCAGCAAAACTACCACAATAACGTACTATAAAATGCTGGCGTATTAGTATTGACACATACCAAATTCTCTCATATTCCAGTAAGTAAGATTAAACAACACAGGTATGTGCATAAATTGTAAATTGTTAATCAATGAACCAGGAGGGCAGTAGCTGTTAGACCACTGATGGGACCAGGGTGTGCTTTGGACATTCCAAAAGCTGTTTATCAGTGGGTGGTAACACAGAGGTACATGGCATCAGAAGCCAAGTTGTGTACAGCACAACATTTTCAAAGCAGAATCCTTAGACAGAGAATTACAATATGAGCGATCATTTAAAGGCAGTAATATTGTATAAACCAGAATGTCTGAAAGCAGTTTGTAGCAAGGGCAGAAACGATTTGGGATAATTCAGCACTGGGCCAACCTGGAAAGTTCCTTTGGAGAGTTTGGCCACAGGGAATTTGTCCTTGCGATGTGGTTTGCCACTCAATTTGTAGGGTAGATTGATCAGGAGTGACAATCGAGGCAGTGGTAAGCATCGGAACCTTCCTGGACAGTAATCAGACTATCGGGTATTTTGATGGATACTCCCTCTGAAGGAGATGCTGGATGATCAAGGTGTGGTAGGAGGTTCGGTACTGTGCCTTGGATGCAGGAGATAACTCCTGAGCTGAGGAGATAATGGAACAAGATAGCCATCTTGTCAGTGTATCTGAAAAGCAAAATCAGACATTAGTAAGTCAGTACTATTCCACCAATGGGGTGAGGAAAAGTAATTAAACTCCTTTATACAGTTTCAGTTGGTTTGCATGTAACCATTTGTCAGTCAGTTTTATTATTTTGCAGGAGTCTAACTTGATAGGCTGCTGGACTAAGCTTATTGACAATGGGGTATGAGGCCTTCCATTTATTGGAGAAGGAATGTGGGATGTACAAATCGGAGGACCATTATCTGATCTCCAACCTGCTTGTCAAACTGTATTTTGGATTGTTGCTGGGCCTTGCCCATGCAGTTAGCAACATACAAGTGTGCGTGTATAAGGTCTTTTCTGAGTTTTCACATACTGATCTTCAGACACACGGTCTGCAGTGGGATTGTGCAGGTCAAACAACAGGTGTTCAGGTAATCTCATCTGTCTTCCAGTCATCACCTCAAAGGGTGTGAGCTGGACAGTGGCAGAGGGTATGCCCTAATTGCCATAAGGAGTACTTGGCAGCAGGAATCCCAGGTTTTGGGATTGTCCTCAATGAATTGGAAAGCATTTGCTTAATCCATCTATTGGCTCTCTCTACTTGACCTGAAGATTGGGGTGGTAGAGGTATGTGGAACTTTTGTTGAACTCCAAGGAGTTCAGAGATTCTTTCATTAACTCACCTGTAAAACTGGTTCCTTTGTTAGAGTCCACCTTAAGAGTAGTCCCCAACTGGAGAAAATTTGTTCCACTAGGATTTTGACAGTGGTTTTAGTGGTGCATGTTTTGGGGAAAGCTTCAACCCACTTAGAGAAAGGTCAGTTACCACAAGAGCATACTTGTTATTTCTGCTGGTATTGGTTAGGGACCAATAAAATCATTCTGTATCACATTCAAGGGCCAGAGTGTCATTGTGGTAAAAGTTTGGCATTTTGTTTGGTAGGGATGGGGTTGTTTTGCTCACAAACAAGGCAGTTGTCTATGTACTGTTTGACATCTTTGGTGACACCAGGCCTGCCAGGCGTGGTCTTAAGCCTCTGGAGGTGTTTTCCACTCCTGGTGCCCACCAGTGGGTGTATCCTGCACTTGGTGCAAAATTCAGACCTAAGGTGTCTGGGGACCACCCACAACTTGGTGGTGGAATTATCTGGCTGGTACCAGATGAGCTTGTCATCTGGTGACAAGTGTAACTTTCCTTCATGCTCTGGTAGGGGTTAGTGTGGGAAGTTTCTCTTCAGTACTCTTGTCAAGAAATCTGAACACTCCTTTGAGTTCAGTATCAACTTGTTGGGCTGCTGAGAGGTCCAAGGGGAAAAGGTTCAGGTTTTTCCTGCGTACTGCAATATGTATGGCTGCATTGGCCTCTGGATGATCCATCATCCATGTGTCCACCCTCAGGGCCCTTCCTTGGCAAGGGTATCTGCTGTATCATTGAAAGCATGATAGGGATCATGGAGGAATGAGCTTAACTTTGTGGCACAGAGTTTGTGTGCAAATTTTTGTGCCAGTGAATGTATGTATATTACCAGTTCCTTGTACTTCACTGGGCTGCCGTCAGAAGAGAGGAAGAAGTTCTTCTGCCAGAAAGAATAATTCTGTAAGAGAACAACAAACCCAATTAGAGTCTGTAAAAATGATGGTATCCTCGATCCCATGCTGGATGAACTCGAGGGCTCAGGCCACCGCTGCCATCTCTGCATACTGTGATGATACTACACTGCAACATTTAGAGATCTTAACAGTGTTACCATAAGGGTAAATCACTAGAATGCCCATCCCTGCAATTTGTTCTCTCCCTGATAGTAGGATGCTGAACCATCAGTAAAGATACCACACAAAGGGTGTTGTCAAGTATTTGTGGTATGGCACGGAGAAAGGACCTAGATCTGGAAGATCAGGTGACTGCAGTGTTCAGTCATTGGGTTCTCCTTGGAAAAGAGGTCCCTGAGCCAGCATAGAGGAATATTTGTTGGGTGCCAGCATGTCTGTATCCTGGAGAAGAAGTGACCAATGTGTCAGCCTGGTATTAGATACTGACCTCTGTCTGAGAGCAGAAAGGTAGTTGGTGTGTGGTTGGTGTTAATAATCAGTGGAAGTACCCAATGATATACAGAAAGTGCTTGACAGCCCAGTAGGTGGCCAGAAGGTTCCTTTCGCAAGGCTGTACTTCTGTTCTACTGGGGTCATAGGCAGTGATGCATATGCAATAGGTCTTAGGGTGCCATGAACCTTCTGAGCAGCACTGCTGACATGGCAATGTCAGAGGTGGCACATTCAGATGGAACATTAGTGATGGATTGGGGTTGGCCAGAGCTGGATGGAGACCAGGCCTGCTTCAGTGAAATCACAGCCTGGGTATGTATAGGGCCTCAAGTCCATGGAATGTCCTTTTTAATAAGCTCATACAGAGGAGCGGCTTTCTGAGCAAAATCTGACGAGAAATCTCTAGAATAGTTCACCATACGTAAAACCATCAAAGAGTTGCCATGCTGGTAGGCAATGGCAAGTCTTACAGTCCTGGTATCTTCTTCCAGGTAGGGCTTTGGCCTTGGTCAGTTATTTTAGAACCAGAAAAAGTACTGCTTTCTAACATAGCTGTGCTTTTGCTGGATTGTATTAGGCCTGCTTTCTGAATGAGAGTCAGTAGTTTGTCCAAGAGATCCAAGTGTTGTTCCTGTGTGGCAGTTGCCAGCAACAGGTCATCCACATACTACGCAAGAGACATTGGGGAGTAGAGAAACCCTCAAGGGCATCCATCATGGAACAGGGATGGGCTGTTATGGAATCCCTATGGTAAGCAAGTCCATGTATACTGTTGTCCTTCAAAGGTGAAGGTGAACTTATATTGACTCTTGGGAGCCAATGGTAGTGACCCAAAACCATTGGAGATATCCAGGGCACTGAGCCATTTTAGGTCAGGGTCAAAGTCATGAGTACATCAGGTGCAGATGCCACAGTTGGAGTACAACTGGGGTGACCTAGTTCAATTTTTGTAGTCAATAGTAAGTCTCCAGGCACCTGTGGTTTTTTCCACAGGCCACACTGGGGAGTTAGCAGTAGAACGCATGTTCTGATTACCCCTTGATTGAGAAGTGACTTTATTATTTCTCTGAGAGAAGGCAAGGCCTCAGTTGGAAAAGGATATTGCCTTTGCTTCTCGTGTGCTGGGCCTGGCACTTGATGACAGTGTACATTCTACCACAGTCATGTTTGTTGATTGCAAATGCTTCCAAATGCTATTGCAAAATGGGGAGAAGCTTTAGGAAAAGCTCATGGTCTTTCAACAAATCTATGACGTCATACTCTTTGTTGTTAGTGAATATTGTTGCCACAACATGTGAATCAGGGATCAAAATAGTGTGGTATTGACCCTGAATTTGTATCAATAGCATGTTAGCTAAATCCACCACACAGCCGTGTGGTGCAAGAAAATCAATTCCTATGATACTAGGATGATCATGCAATACCAGCAGTCGGAAGTGTGTGAGGGCCTTTAGGTGGCTAACTCTACCTGCAAGGGTAGAGACCACGATATGCCAGTAATCTAGTACCATCTACTACTGACATGTTGGTCCTCCATCTGGTGGACCAAGGAGATGTCGCGATGGTCATTATGTAATACAGACACACGCACCTGTATCTAGTAACACTATAAGTAGGCCATCCCCGACCTCGGCCTCAGTGCAGGGCCTTCTGTTTGTATCCAAGACCAGCTTGTTTACAATCTGGACTGGGACCTGTAGTTATCAATCGGGTACTGCTGGGAGCATGAAGAGGTTGGGCCTGCTTCTTGAACCACTTCACCATGCTGCACTGATACTATATGGGAGTTTCTGGGTTCAGGTCAGTATGGTCCTGAAGGCCTGTACTTCCAGTGTTGCCATGGCCCATCAGGCTTGGGTTACGGTTGTACAGCCACAAGGGACTACGCAGGATCAGCATCTGCCACGGAGCGCATTTCGCCCCAGGAGCTCTCGGAATTTCCAATTTTCTTCAGCTATCTCCCTATATGAAGGGCCCATTCTTTGTTGTTGTTGTCTGCCCTTATTCTTGTGCTTCTTATTCTAATGATAGTTCCGGTTCCCACCCATTGCTGCTGTTGCTGTTGTGGTTGTTGTGGTTGTTGGGCCTGTTGGGGGTGTTGGTTGTCTCATGGAGATGGGCTGTTTGTGTTGGGCCTGCCCTTCCACGTGTAGTGCATTGCAGCCTCTTGAGTAGGCTCCACCATGGCTACTTAAGAATCGAGCCCAGATCATGGATGTAGAGTTGGTAGACTCTCTCAATTTTCTAGTATGTCAGCAAACCTGTCCATGTTGGGATAAGTGGTTGGCTCTACATTTTCTCGTACTGCAGGAATCATGTTCCTAAGGAACAGGATCTTGTACTCAATAAGATCTACATCTGCAACTTCTTGTGCCAGGTGCTTTCCTGCTCGGTAGGCCATCCAGAGTCTCTGGTGGTAAGTCACTGGACTTTCCTTTGCATTCTGTTTTACAGGGTATGCAAGCATCACTCCTACTACACCTAGGCTGTGTGCAGAAATGAGCTCAGCTGCAACCTTATCAAAGGTGTCATTGCTGTCCTGGTGGATGGCATCAGGGGTTTGGCCCACAAACTAGGATCGATGATCTGGCATAGTATCTGGACCTGATATTCTGCAGCGAGGCTAAGCATCTTGCATTTAGAATGCACCTTCTCCAAGTGGCAGCTGAGTTTGTCGGACGGGTTCATCCGACTGATACTGTCAGCTATTTGCTGAACAGTGTAGGCCATTTGTAGGGGATTATTGGGCCGATCAGGTGGAGGTAGGTTTTCTCAGGTGCTGTCTAGGGCAGCCCGGGCTGCAACCTCAGCCGCAGTATAAACAGTACCATCCTGAGTGCCAGCCTCTTGTAGAAGCTGCCTGATTTGGGTTTTATGGTTCGTTTACTTCTCTCAGGAATAGGTATATTACCAATTGCATTTTCAATCATTGTTTCTATCTCTTGCCTGTCTTCCACATTAATAAAGGCTATCAGTGGTACCGTCAGGACGAGGCTTGGGCCTGCTTCCCCTATCATGGAGGCCACCATGTTGGCATCTCCATGATGGGCGTCTCTGCGTCGAGGCGTATGACATAGTGTGGGTGGAGTGGGGACCCGACATGTTGTAAATGGTTAGGTTGGGTTTCTGGGCCATAGTGGGAGTGTGACTGGGTGTTGTACTGAGAGATGTAATCATCTGATACCTCTCCCTCATATGATGTGTGTAAGGCAGGACTCGCTCCCGTTGCTTTTAACATGTCCAGCCAGAACCGCCCGGTGATGTCGCAGTTTCACCATCTTGGTTTTACATACAGCATGACCACAGTTGCAAGATCCATTTCAACCTCATCCTGCATTTGCTTTTGAAACACTCTATACGTGGCCCTCAATTCACGATTGTCCCTAGTTGCCATTTCTAAGTCATTACATACCTGGTTTATCTCATTCTGTAGCTCTCCCATCTCCTCACTCAACTGTGCATTCACTGTACTTAACAAGTCATTCATATGCAATGCCTGTCCCTTATCCTGTCTCAAACTTCACACTGCTGCTTCAACATACAAAGTTCTGTTCTCAACCTGAGCTGAATGATGCACAAGTGAATCATTTCATTTGCAATGTTTGAAGTTCAGACTCCAAATTCTGCTGCAGTCTAATGCATTCCATCTCCTGCAAACCCATCTCTTGCTTAAGAGACGAAATATGCAGATCAAGGGTGTGAAACCTCGCTTTGGAGGCTTCAGAGAGTAGAGAGCTGTGACCATCAGCCCTTTGGCATGACACTTATTGGTTGATTGTCTCATCTCTGTGTACTCGGTTGAAATCCCAGTATAGGGTTTTCAGATTGACTTGCTTCCCATGTGAAGTCAGCCTATCCTTCATGGGAGGCAAGGAAGTTAGAGACATCGAGTCTCAGTTCTGTGCAGATATTTGATACAGTGGCCATTGTGTGGGAGGGAAAGAAAATCAAACTGTGAAAAAGGCACCGTGCTATGTATCAATCCACAGCAGGAGCACGTTATACACAGTCGGGCTACTGTAGAATTTGTAGGCTTACAATTCCAAGCTGCTGTGGAGTGGGTCAAGTCGGTATCGACCACATCCAAGAAAAACAGCCAGACTTTGTAAGGACTACAAACTGGTTTGAAAATGGGAGAGATGATACGAAATGTACACCTACTGTCCCCATAGGGAAGGGAAAAGTAGCAACTAGTGAAAGCTTACAAACACCAAATATTGCCAGCACATGGTCACAATTGTCAGGTCTAAACCTCACTTTCAGGTTCTTGACAATATTGGGAATGCAAGTAATCACAGACACGTTGCATTGGAGTAATAAACTTGTTTATTACTACCAAAAGGATAAAATCACAGTTTCCCTAAGCAGTTCTTATCAATACAAACTGGCAGCAAGTGCTAAGCATTCCCTATACCTCCAGGTTTCTTTGTGTTTCTTGGGATCGCGAGTACAAGACTTAGTGTCTCACATTATATACCTATGATAATTACTATGGTTACTGTAAGACAGAAATATTTCTAGTTGCAGAGATGAGCCCTATTGGCTAAATTAGAGAAGACTCCACGGTGCAAGATAACATTATACAATTTTGTAGTAGTCATCAGTTTGTGAAACAAAAGAGTACTTATACAGAGTCTTACATAACTCAATGTAGTAGTACAAATCACCAAAAGGGCAATGCTGACTTATATATCATAATTTTTCCAAGGTCACAGGTGTCCTAACATCTTATAAGTAAGAAATACACAAAAATACATAGAATATATATGTATTAGCAAGCAAAAGTATATTACAATAACATCGTACATATCCTGACATCTACTAGTATCGATAGATGCCCATAATATAATATTGTTACAACATACACTAAGCACTAGCTGTCTGTGGTGTACCTCTGAGGGCATCAATAAGGGTGCAAGGACCTCGTGTAACAGAGGGAACCCGTCCGACGATGGGTTACGTCAGGCTACCCGAGCCAGGCTGCAAATATGAGATTGGGAAGTTGGAGCCGGGGTGGGTTCAGAGTGGAGGATGGGGAGCTCCTTGGCAGAAGGCCTGAAGGAGAGGCTGATCAGATCAGGGGTAAATAAATAAAGCAAAAAAAAAGAATATTGATCAACATAAAAGGAGCATTAACAAAGAAACCCTAAATTAGAAGAACAATAGACTATTCAAAATGCTGCAGAACACTCCATGTGGGTTATGACCGTCTTTACTCTTGGCTTCATTTACAATTATATTAAAATGTAAACAGCAGGGTTTATGTTGCCTTTAAATCCTGAGTACAAAAACCACCGACTGTGACTAGTATATGTCTGAATAAAGACCAGCCCTTATGCTTGGTTTTCAGGAATTAAAATCTGGGGCAGGCATAACCGCTATGAAACCAGCACAGTTCAGGATTTCAGATCAAGAGAAGACAGATTCATGAGGATAACTGTATTGAGGTTATACTGCATGAGTGGGGTAACACTGTAGCTGTTGGGCTTAAAGTGTCTATGCTCACATTGAGTATTTTTCTGCCATGCAGCAAAAGGTGTTAATAAGGTGGACCAACTATGCCTTCCATCATTACAATACTATGTTACCATGTTAGTATAAGCAAATACTGAACTAGATGGACATTGGGATTTTTCTAGCTTGATATCTTCCAGATAGAGTAAATACTTAGAAGACTTGGTTTGCCTGCCAGGCACCTAGCTTCACCTGAGCTCTTTCCTTCTAAGACTGCTTGAAAGGCAGAGTAGAGAAACTTACCAGAGCAAGGGAGAAGGATTAAGACTTAGTTTGGCTAAGCAGATTTACTGTGTGGTGGTGTTTTTATTTTTACTCACAGGGATTGCAACTGTTTGTTGCTAACATTTCATTACTTTATTTTTCTCTGATTCAAATTGATGTTTCTGGTATACCTTCTTCTGCATTATTACAAGGTGTGCCTACAGGTGTGTGCTAACAGATTACTGCTGTAATCTTCTGATTCAAATTGTCTTTTGCAAGGTATATCTTCTGTTACTGCTTTATTTTTCTCTGGAGCAAAGTGTTTCTTACAGGGTATATCTTCTCTGAAATTATTACAGGTGGTGCTTTACAGGTTTTACAGTTTTATCTAACATTAGGATAAGCTTTCAGGGTTACTGCATTTGTTGTTGACTGATTGTTTCTGCTCTTACCTCCTTGTTCTTTCGTCCGTGGTTCTTCTTTTAGGCAGGGAAGGCCCAACCACCCCACGCTACACCCTTTATAGGGTACCACAGTTGTGACATTTCCTGTGGCAGAGCAGGAAGGGGCGGATCAGTGGGGCCTCCACAAGGTGATCTCATTTACAGGGGCACTAGTAATTTAACTTGTTATAACAAGTTAAACAAAGCACAATTAAACCATTACTTGCATTTTTTTCCTTTTTTCCTTCTAATTACTCTGACTAGGTTACAAACCCAGCAACTTATTTGGAATGGATTTCATTAACTGCAGGTACTGTGGAACAATTTTCAGAAGGACAGTCTTACAGGATTTAGGACACTGTCCTACATGCTGGGCCTTTGGAGATCTTAGGGCTCAGCTCCAGGCAGCATGGGCAGAGATTGCACGCCTCAAATTTCATATTGAAGAGAAATACATTATAAGAACCACCGCCATTTCCCCAGCATCCAACAGAAAAACCTCGACCGCAGAGGGTAGTTGGTCAAGGAGGTTGGCAGGTGGTTAGGAGGAGCAAATCAGGTGCCCCATCACCTCTGCTCTCCAACACATTACCTCAAAACCATATAAACACTACAAACAGGTATCTGCCTCTATCTCTGAAATCAAATAAAGAGGCAGAAGACACTGCAGAGCAGGACACTGCAGCACAGAAGCTAGCACAACAAAACTCACCCAAATCAGGAACCAAAACTAAACAAGCAGAAAGGAATCCAAAAACTTCTGATCATAGGAGACTCCATGATTCGGGAGTTGATACCCATCTCCAGCCAGGGTGATGGTCAGATGTCTCCCAGGTACATCAGCATGGAGAGACACTGACCGCATTCTAAAATTGTTCACAAAGCAGAGAAAACATTGATGTCCTAGTACACATATGGACTAATGATCTCACCAGCCGGTCAGTTGTGGAGACCAAGGAACACCTGACAAGGCTGGGTGACAAACTATCATCTATTTCGTGCCCGGCATCTCCTTCTCTGAGATCCTGCCAGCCTGGGAGAGGGGAGCAGATGGACAGAAGGTCAGAGAAGGGAGATAGGGGAGCTAAACACGTGGCTCAAGGACTGGTGCCAGGAAAAAGGACACAGATTTGTAGGGAACTGGCAACAGTTCTGGGAGCTAAAGTTCTTTAAATTTGATGGACTGCATCTGACTAAAGAGAGCAGTGCATTGGGGCAGAAGTTTGACGTCTTTGCAGAATATTTAAACTAGCAAATGGGAGAGGGTGCAGCACCCTATGTCGAATGGGAAGAATACCCCTCCCCTCAACAAGTGGTCAAACAGGAATTCAGCGTGTTTGCCGTTCATTTGCATCACCAGGTAAGAAAAAGGTTTGTCTCCCCATACAATGCACAGGGTAATGCCAAACTTCACCCAACAACTAACACACCAAAATCTGGCCAATGGAAAATCATGTACACAATGCTCACAGCCTGGGAAATAAAATCCCAGACCTGCAGGCAATAATGTCAGAGGCTAAACTGGACATAGTAGCAATTAGTGAGACTTGGTTTACCAGTAACCACACTAGGGAGACTTCAGTACCTGGCTATGTATTGTTCAGAAGAGACCGAGGTGCAAAAAGGGGGAGGAGTGGCCTGTATGTTAATGAAAATATCAAAGCCAGAAATTCAGAATACACATATGAGCCAGAAGAACTGTGGGTCACCCTGAAACAGGAAATGGGACAGCCATAAGAACTGGGGTTGCTCACAGGCCCCCAGACCAGAGGCAGGACATAGACACATTACTGTTAGAAGATATACAAAACATGACAGCTAAAGGGGAGGTTCTGATAATGGGAGACTTCAACATGCCAGATACAGATTGGTCAATACCAGCGGAACATCTGCCAGAACTAGACTTATAGTGGATTCCCTGCAGCGGAGGGCCTCAAACAACTGGTACAGCAACCCACAAGAGACAGGGCTATCCTAGATCTAGTACTGACTAACAAAGAAAGGATCACAGATCTCAAGGTAGAAGGTCACCTGGGGCCAGTGACCATCACATGGTGTGGTTCAATTTGGCTACTACATCTAAATCATCCCATTCCAAGGCAAAAATATTGGATATCAGAGGAGCTGACTTTGATAAGATGGCCAACAGAGTTAAGCTAGCCTGGCAAAAAGAAACACAGGTGAGGGGACAGGCAGAGTGGCAAGTTAATAAGGATGCAATACTTGAAGCAACATCCCATTGTGTTAGACAGAAAAGGAAGTGCAAAGAAGAAGGAAACACTTTGGTTCTCAAATATCGTAGCAGAAAAGGCCAGAGCCAAAGGCTGGCCTTCAGGAAATATAAGGGAACACAGCGGAATGAAGATAGGGAGGCATACCAAACTGCCTAAGGGAAGCAGGTAAGGCAGTAAGGCAGGCAAAGTCCCAAACTGAGGAAATACTAGCACGAACAGTAAAAAGGTGACAAGACTTCTATAGATACATTAGTGAAAGGAGAAAGTCCAGAGGGGTATTGCTAAGCTTAATGGAGAAAAGGGAGCATGTGAGGAGGAGGACCCTGTAAAGGCATCTATCCTAAATAGATACTTTGCTCAGTATTTACTGAAGAGAAGGTAGGGCAGGGCCCACAGCTCAGCATCATGGACACAGGGGAGGGAGGTGAGCACTACTCCCTTCACAAAAGAAAGGGTCCTACAAGAGCTTGCTATGCTCAGGGTGGATAAGGCAATGGGACCTGATGGCATACATCCCAGGGTACTTAAGGAGCTGAAGGAGGAACTAGCAGAGCCATTAGCAGAATTGTTTGGGTGAGTCTCTGAGCACAGGAGAGGTCTCAGAAGACTGGAGAAGGGCTCATGTGATCCCGCCCACAAGAGTGGTAGCAGGGAGGAGGCGGGAACTACAGACCGGCAGTCTTACCTCAGTAGTGGTAAGATTATGGAGACACTTAAGGAAAGGATAGTGCAACACCTGGAATCCATTAGGGCACAGGATCCAAGGACGGCATGGGTTTACAAAAGGAAGGTCCTGTCAAACTAATCTCATAGATTTCTTTGACTGGGTAACCAGAGTGGTGGACCAAGGGGGAGCAGTTGATGTCGCTACCTTGACTTCAGCAAAGCTTTTGACACTGTTCCACATAGAAGATTGATAAATAAGCTGGGTAGGCTCGGGGTGGGTCAGAAGTTGGTCAACCGGGTGGCAAATTGGCTGACAGGCAGAAAACAGAGAGTGGTGGTAAATGTATACAGTCAGAAGAGATGCAAGTCACAAGTGGGGTACCTGAGGGATCAGTCCTGGGGCAGTCCTCTTCAACATCTTCATTAGTGACCTTGCAGATGGACTAGAGGGTAAGGCTTGTCTGTTTGCAGATGACACCAAGATCGGCAACAGAGTAGATGATCCAGATGGGATGGGCAGAATGAGAAGAGATCTGGATAAACTAGCAGAATGGTCAGAAGAGTGGCAACTGGATTTAATGCAAAGAAGTGCAAAATCATGCACATAGGGAAGAGAAACCCTGAAGCTACCTATAGGCTGGGAGGAGTTGCTAGCAGTCACAAAGGAAGAAAGAGACTTGGGCATCATCATCACTGATGACCTAAAATCATCCAAGCAGACCTCTAAAGCAGTAGGTAGGCTAGGGGTGTTAGGGTGTATTAGTAGGGTATCACAAGTCGTAAGAGGGAGGTAATAATCCCTCTGTACAAGACACTTGTTAGGGTCCTCATCTGGAGTACTGCATGCAGTATTGGAGGCCACACCACAAGGACATTAATCAATTGAGGCAGTCCAGAGAAGGGCAACCAAAATGGTGCAGGGACTGCATCAGAAACATATGAGGACAGATTAACGGAGTCAATATGTATACCCTTGAGCAAAGGAGGGAGAGAGGCAGATATGATCAAGGCATTCAAACACCTTAAGGGCATAAACAAGGTGAAAGAGTCTAACATGTTTAAATATAAGAAAATAGCAGGACAAGAGGACACAGCATGAGATTAGAGGGAGGCCAATTAAGGGGAATGTGAGGAAATTTCTTTTCACAGAAAGGGTGGTGGATGCATGGAATGGCGTACACAAGAAGTGGTGGCTATGAATACAGTGCAGGGCTTCAAACAGGCATGGGATAGGCATAAGGGAGCAATACAAATGACTATGAATAGATGGGTCACTGACAGAGCAAAGGCCGATGGCACATTTATAAGGTAGAAAAGAAATGGCAGACTGGATGGGCCTTATGTCCTTATCTGCCGTCCAACTTCTATGTTTCTATGTTTCTATGTACTCACCGCTATGTGATCTGTACAAATTCCTGCATGTTCTTTCTCATCTCAATGTGGAACCACAAAATGGAAACAAAACTCAACTCATACATATCTTTAAAATGCTGTATTCTGATTCTCCATCCAGTATACTAGAGTCCAACTTTTCACTGTATGCAAAGCACCTTTATCAGTGAAGTTGATTGTTACTGAACACTGTTATAAGAAAATGTTACTTATTGCACAAGCTAAGTTTGGATTCCATTTTGTGTTTTTCTGAGCTATGAGTCAAGGAACCACTTCTCCTCAGTTGTTTTCTATTTTTTACAGAACCCATCTGTCCCAGGTTTTCTACTTTCTTGATCTCCTCATTTATCAAAACATGTGCCACCCTACTGGACATCCCCTCATGGCTGAATACCAATCTTTCTTTCTTTCCTTCTTTCATTCTTTTCTTTCTTTCTTTCTTCTTTCTTTCTTTCTTTCTTTCTTTCCTTCTTTCCTTCTTTCTTTCTTTCTTTCTTTCTCTGTATTTGATAACTGGGTAAGTAAACTGGTTCCAGGGACTGTTTTGGTATGACCCAGGCCATCTCGATGACACATATAAAATAAGTTAGAAAAATAAGAGATACAGGAACACATTATATATACAGGTACAGAAAATGATTGAAATAACATATCATGGTATTTCAAGATTAGACTATACAAAACACATTCTCACATGGACAGGATAAAGTACATAACAGAAAAATAATTGCATAAAATCAGCAAGGCAATCAGAATACCAAGATACAAAGGGGGCATAAAAGGAGCTGGGTGGCAGAGATTATGAGTTGCAGTTGCATGATGAATTTGATAGTGTACCTTGAAAATATGGAGTGACCTTGAGGAGTGACACACATCTTGGAGGATGTTCCAGAGCTTAGAAGAGGTGCTAGAGAAGGCTTTCTGTCTCATATAAGTATAGGACCTGGAGCAGGCCAGAAGGCAGTGGGTGGAGGACCTCAGGTGTCATGAGCCTTGTTTGATATTTAGCAGACCACATAGTGGGGGTTAACACACTTCATGGAGGGATTTAAACATGAGTGAACCATGTGGGAGAGCCACCGAGTAATTAGTAGAGGTGGGTGTTATAGGGTCTTGGGTGATGAACCTGCAGATTATTTTAGGCTGTGTTGAGGTGAGTGAGACAATGGGATTTGGTTGGGTAGATGATGGATGAACAATAGTCAAGTCAAGGTGAAGGGTGCCCTGTCCCATAGCCAGTCTCACTTCTGGGGTCATGAGGTGCTTCAGGTGATAGCAAACACCCAGTTGCTGATTGATCCATTTCATGACTAGATCAATATGATTTGTGAAGGAGAGGTGGGATCAAGTGTGACCTGAGGTAGTTAAAGGAGGCAACGTTGTCAGGGGATCCATCAGGGTCCAGGATGTATGGAATATGTAGGACCCAAGAAGCATCATACCAAGGCTTAGAGCCAAATAGCATGGATTTAGTTTTTGGGGATTAACTTTCAGTCTGTGTGCTGTAAACCAGCTAATCATGGAGAAGAAATCATCAGATAGGGTTTGGGACAGCGCAACAGGGCTGTTGTCACTCCTAAGTAAGATGCGATAATCTGCATACATGATCTTGCAACAATCTGATGGGGCAGAATGAAGAGGTTAACAAAGAGTGAGAAGAGAACTGGTCCAACAATAGACCCTTGTGGGACCCAAGTATGTACAGTACCTTGATAAGATACCTTCAATACGGACCATTTGGGTTCTGTTTGAAAGGTAATTTCGACACAATTCAAGGAAACTGGAGAGAAGCCACAAGAGGAAAGTTAACCGAGGAGGATATCATGATTCTCCATGTCACCAGTGGGGTCCCACAGGGATTGGTGCTGGGACCAGTGTTGTTCAATGTCTTCATAAGTGACATCAGAGAAGGCATTAAAGACAAAATGTGCCTGTCTGCCAATGACATCAAAATCTGGGGAGAATGGACACCAAGGAAGGGATACAGGACCGGAAGAAGGATCTCGCCAGACTAGAGAGATGGCCAGGAGTCTGGCAACTTCATTTCAATGCCAAAAGTGATGCACATAAGGGCCAAGAACCCTAGTACAGAATGTTACATTTAGGACACAGGTAAGAGATTTGAAGAAATACTGTCTTCTCAAGAACCTTTCTCATGTGGGACAGTATAGATACCGGTCTGTAATTTTCAGGAAGTTTGGTGTCCCTTGATTTGAGGACAGGGACAATTCAAGCCCTGTTTTCAAACTGATAGAATGGGTGCTGTGGACAGTGATAGGTTGAAAGAATAGAGAATGGTTTAGCTATAAATACAGGCAACAATTTCAGGAACCTATGGCAGAGTCCAGCACTCCCAGCACTCCCATAATTAGATAGGCCCAGAGAAGACGCTGAACCTCTGAGGGGAAGTAGGTATAAAATAGAATTTAGGAGCAGTCTGGCCTCACGTGACCAGACATACCAGTCAGATGGTTAGCTGATATTTTTTATTTTATTCTTTTGGTGACCATGTAAGGCTCACTAGGAACAAGTGCCTGTTTTCAAGTGTGACCCAGGAGCACTAGGGTTGTTAAGCGACTTTCTCAGAGTTACACAGTATGTAAGTGGAAGCTTGGAATCAAACCAGGTCTGCTGGATGCTCTAAGTTCATTCACCTCATTACTCTAATCTCTGATGTTATACAGCCAGCCTGATTTTGCTGGGAGATGCACAAGATAAGTGTCCAAATTTGTAAATTTGTTCTTGAAGATGTCTGTGACAGTTGAGGGTTCAGTTTGGAGTCCAGCCTCTGTGAGCAGATTAATAGTGTTTAGCTTAGGGACAGACTTCATGAAGGAGCTACCGATGCCTGAAATGATGGGGGTCACCAAGGTTGTGGGTTTGCTGGGTCTTAAGAAAGGAGACCTTAAGTAGTTTAGATTATTGTTTGCAGAGATTTCTGAGTTTCTGATAATTATTCCAGTTAGCAGGTGTTGAGGAGGATTTGAATGTGATCCAGGATTTGTCACACTGCTTCATTAGTAACAGCAGCACCTTGGTGAGCCATTTAGAGTTTCCTCCCATAAAATGCTGTGTGAGATTGAGAAGTGCTTGTCCTGTATTGTAGATAGAGCCACTGTGAGGAAACTAAGTGCTTAGTCCACATTGCTTATCAACAAGAGACTGGACCAGTTAACCCTAAAATGTCGGCTCAAAGACTGGACATGTCAGATATAGAAAAGTCCCTAAAAGATGTAAGCTTGAGTAGTGGATGGGGGTGACAAGACATGTGCAGTAAGTGGGGAGTGATCACTAAAGGACACCCCATCAATTTGACCCTGCCCTCTCTGTTTGTTAAGATCCAATCTAGGAAGGTGTAACTCGAGAATTTGTCATTAAGTCGAGTTGGGGAGGAGATGATTTGAGAAGAGTTTTATTGGCTCAATGAACTCTGTGTACTGGAACTGCTTGTCTTCAAAGCAGTTAAGTCTGAAGTTCCCAACCAGAATAAGGTCTCTTGCAGGGCATAGACAGTCAATTTCACTGATAAGTTGGGCCAGACCATTTTCGCATGGGAGATTGTATACACACTCAAAACAGATTTTCTTCACAAACCCAGGGATCAGTTCTGTGATGATCCAGGAGTGAGTCTGCCAAACTGTTTTAGAGATGACCAAGGCAGTTAGGTGGTCTTTGAAGTAAAAGAGCACACCACACCTTCTCTGTCCTGGCTATTATTCTTGGAAATGGTGTAGCCCCATGTGGAAGCAAGAATTAGGAATAGATGGCTTTCAGCCATGTCTCAGTGATGCCCAAGAGAGCAGGATTAAAGAGAGTTAACCAGGCTTCAACTCTGGCAGTTTGGGGAGTAGGCTACAATTTAAATGGCAATCCTTAGCTCCGGCCATTTGCCCTCATGGGATTGGCATGATAAATTAGGGATGGGATTGGACCTGGATTTGGTTCTATGTCACTTCCAATTAAGAACAGTAGAAGAAGGAAGAAGGGATTTCTATAATACTCTCCAGAAAGTAACCTGAGTGAGATCCACAGGAAAGACACACAGGCACCTAGTAGGTGCATTTTTCCTCTCCAGAAAATGTATTTATTTATTTTAAGACTTTCACCATGAAAGGCATACTAGTAAGTAAGTAAGTTTATTTATATTTGGTGCCAATCCCAGAGGCTCTGACCATTACATGTTAAAGCATGGTTGAGGCAGCATAAAATACATATATAATTCCAATAAATGAATGCAATAACTTAATTACATAGTTAAAAAACTGTCTAAAATGCTTTATTGAAAAGATAGGTCTTCAGGCTCCTTTTAAATGCCTCCACCAATGGGGCTCCCTCAAAGATTTTGGCATCGAGTTCCAGAGGGCCAGGCTGGCAATTCAAAATAGCAATGGCCTGGGGTTTTAGCCTGGCCCTTGTAACTGACAGGAGACCCTCAGTGGAGGAGTGGAGGGAATGTGCAAGGATGGCTGGAGTAAGGAGGTCAGACAGGTAATATGGACTCATGCTGCAAAGGGCCTTGTAGGAGAGCAAGCCAACCTTGAAGATGATCCTCCACCTGACAGGCAGCCAGTGCAGAACTCGAGGACTGATCATTGGGACAAGACCTAGGAAGTCCTCACAGCAACCTTACCTCTGCATTCTCCTTCACTAGCTGCAGTCTGCAGAGGATCCCTCCATTGACCTTGATGATAAAACATTACAGTGGTCCAGCCTGGAAGTTACAAAGGCATGCACTAGCGATGACAGGTCTTCTGTCAGAATCAGAGATTTAATTTGAGCCACATTTCTCATGTGGTAGAAACCACTTCTGACAACAGATGACACCTGAGCCTCAAGTGTCAACCTGTTGTCAAGGATGGTGCCCAGATTTTTCACTTTGCGAATGCTAACAATGGAGTAGGTCCCAGAACCCAACCTGTAACCTCCAGAGGCATCCCCATCATGCCAGCAACCAGACTCAATCACCAGCACGTCCATCTTGTCTGGGTTCAGCCTCAGCCAGTTAGAGGAAATCCAGTCCTGAATCTCAGCCAGGCATTTATTTAGCACTTGAACAACATCCTTAGTTCTAGGGCAAACAACTGGGTGTCATCTGCATAACAGTGGAAACCCAGATTGTACTTTCTAATGAGATCCCCCAGGGACAGCATGTACACCATGAACAGCATTGGTGAAAGGATTGAGCCTTGAGGAACTCCAGATGACGGAGCTTTGAGGATAAAGACAAATTTCCCATCACCACTCTTTGCCTTCTGTCAGAGAGATTTGAGGACTGTCCTGGTGAGTCCACCATACAGAACACTCTAAGGCGATCCAAAAGCACAATGTGATTCATGGTGTCAAATGCTGAAGATAGATAAAGGAGAATGAGAATTCACCATTCTCCTCTATTCCTCACCCGAGGAGGTAATTTTGCACCCAAACTAGTGCTGTCTCTATTCTATGCCTGGTTCTGAAACTGGACTAGAGTGGCTTGTAGAGATGTCAAAGGCTGACAAGTGTGGCTCGAGCTGCAGAGCCACCATTGTCTCAATAACCTTCCCTAGAAATGGGAGGTTGGAGATAGGTCTATAATTTGCCAAGATGTTAGGGTCGAGTGATGGTTTCTTCAGAAGAGGCTTTACCAATGCCTCTTTCAAGGAGTCATGAAAGCACCCTCCAAGAGTGAACACCAGACGATCAAACACTGAACCAATGGCCTCAGCTCCTCCCACTACAAGATGGATTGGACCAGGATCAATTTCACAAGTGGGCTGCAGCTTCAAAATCACCTCAGTGACCTCAGCCACCTCCACTGGCCAAAACTCACCCAGACAATAAGAGTTTCTCTGTACCAACCAGACCGACCACTGTTGGACAAATCACATCCAGTTGGGAGAAATCCTGTCCAAATGGAGGACACCCTGTTTGAGAAAAATAGAGCATACTGAGCTGAAACAGCTCATTTCCAGATGTGTCCTGGGGAGGATGGAGTACAGATATATAAAACATCAACACAATGAAAATAAACAACAAAGTTACAGTAATTTACAAATAGTTACACATGCTGTATGTACACTATTGAAATACACAAGTAAATCCAGACTGCCAGAGAAGCATGGAAGGACTGCGTCATCAGCATACATGTACATGTTCACTGAGTTACAGACAGCTGGGAGGTCATTTAGGAAAATTGAACAGTATAGGACCAAGGACAGAGCCTTGGGGACACTGGTGCTAAATGGGGGGCAGGGAGGTGGAGTTACCAGTCTAACTGATTGTGTCCTACCTACAAGATAGGAATGAAACCAGTGTTGCAGGAATGGAGAGCCATGCTGCAGTGAGCTTGGTGAGGAGGAGGTTATGGGCAACAGTGTCAACGGCACATCTTTCTTGGGTTACATTTACCCATTTGCATCACCTTACACTTATTGGCCTTAAATTTTAACTGCCATATTCTTGACCACTCTTCTAATTTCTTGAGATTGACTTCCATCCCAGAGACACCTCCATCTGTGTCTACCCTATTGCAAAGTTTTGTACCATCTGTGAACAGGCAGACCTTCCCTCAAGTCCATCAGCAATGTCACTGATGAATATGTTGAAGAGGATTGAGCCAAGTACTGATCCCTGTGAAATGCCAAAGTTACACTGCCCTCCTCTAATAATGTCCATTTGACCATGATTCTCTGTGAAGTATCCTGAAGCCAGTTCTTAGTCCAGCTGACTTTTATGATGTATGCGTGTGTGTTCTACTTTGTTTGCTAATCTTCTGTGAGGAACAGTGTCAAAAGCTTTGCTAAAATCTAAGTAAATCACATCCACTGCACCACCTTGGTCCACTCTTCTGGTTTCCCAATCAAAGAAATCCACCATATTCGTTAGACATGAGTGCCCAGCTGTGAACCCATGTTACTTTGGGTCAAGTCTTCAGTTTTCCTTAGGTAGTCTACTATCCACTTCTTAAGCAATGCTTCCATAATTTTACCCACCACTGAGGTTAGGCTGACAGGGCTGCAGTTCCTGGTTCTTCCTTGCTTCCACTTCTTGTGAAAGGGCACCATTGTTGCCCTTTTCCAGTCATCTGGTACTAAACTGATTTCTAGTGACTTACTGAACAGTCCAGGTAGTGGTGCGGCAATCTCTTCCTGAGTTCTTTCAGGACCCTCGGGTGGATACCATCTGGACTCATTGTCTTATCCATTTTAACTTACCCAGCTCCTCTAGGACTCTTTCTTTCATGAAGGGGTTCATGTTAGACACATTATTGTGTTACCAGTACCACTTAACTAAGGTCCTTTGCTGCTGTCTTCTATGGTAAAGACTGAGCAGAAGAAGTCATTCAGTACCTCTACCTTATCTTTATCCCTCTCCACTAGCTGACCCTCCTTTGATGCTAGACAGATTATTCCCCTTATTCTTCCTCTTCTCACTTATGTATTGATAGAAAGACTTATTACCCTTCAGTTCCACGTATTAATACCACTGTAAACAATATCGCAGAACAAAATAATGTAGGCAAAACATTGCAGACAAAAGAAAGCCAGGAGAAATCATTGCAGGACAGAACTGTGTGCAGCCCGAGAGAGCATGGCATAGCTTCCTGGGTGCAGGCACATGGCTGTGAAACAGAATGTGACATCAGACTGATGTAATCTATCACAATGCGTTAGCCAGCTACAGACTGATGTAATCTGTCACAATGCTCTATCCAGTTACAAGATGCATCACAGTGTTAGGCTTAGCAACAAGCAGTTGCTAGATGGGTCACAATCGATGCCAAGCAACAGCAGCTACATGAGCCAGTCTTGCTGAGATGTGTGAGGAGCTAGAGAGGATTTTCTGCAGAGCCAAGATCGGCTGCTTCATGTTCTGCTGAGAGGTTGATTTGGAGAGACCAGATGAGAGGTGCTGATGTATTCCGATTAGTTTATTTTTTGTGTACAATAAATCACCACTTGTGGTTTTCTACAACTTCTCCTGGACTGCCCATGCTTCCTGACCTAAGCCTTCAAATATATTTGGTGATAGAGGTATCTGGTTTAATTACAACTGGCATCATTATCTGTCAGAAGCCACATCACTTACAGAAGCCTCTCCACATCTGCCTGCCAGCAGGAGTCATCACGGGCATCCACAACCCCCTACCACCATGTGTGCGATGGTCTTCATGTTTGGGCTGGAGCAGGACAGTGCTTTTGCAGTCCATTGTGGGGTACACTTCCAAGTGGCACAGGGCTACCAGTGGGGCTGCATGTTGGCTGGGGATAGTGGTTTGGGGATGAACATGGATGCTGGGAACAGGACTACTGGACTGGATGTGTTCAGGTAGGCTTGCCTAGTGTAACCCCTCACCCCTGCCTTTTACCAAAATGACAGGTGGCATGCTGTTGGCGTTGGCAGTAATACCTGGTGGGGACCTGGGTCTGGGAGGATGAGGTTACCTGGCACAGGGGACCTAGGTTTGGCTACTCTGCACAGGGCACCCAAGTAAATCCAAACACAGGAAGCAATAACTGTAATGTCCAGAACCAGGATTGGGATTTTCAGTGTGGCTTTTATTCATAACTAGCTGAACACAACAAAGCATAGATGGACCCCATGGGACTACGTCTACTGATAATGCAGACTAGAGACTACAAGGTGGTCCACTGGAAGAATGAACCATTTCAACTGTTTTCAGGCTCTGGACCCACCAAGCACACATCCTGGACTTGCACGTGCTTTTGGGTACACAGCCCGACTGGCCCGGCTCCTGCGGCCACTTGACTGGCGGTTCATTGGAAGAATAACCCATTTTACTTGTTGTGGCTCCCCACACCACTTAGAGTCTGTGATCCCTAGAGATTTCCTTCGTACTTCTTCTGACCGATCTCACAAAGAGAATTCTTTACCCATGTTGTGGCTCCCACACCACTTAGAGTCTGCGACTCCTAGAGAGATTTTCCCATTTGCGACTCCACGTTTGGGTACTTCCCTCATCACTGGCCAAGCAGATGAGGTAAGTAGCAATCACAGCAGAAATCTGTAGAGGTGGACCTGGTTACTAAAGATCGGGGTTTCCCACCTCCAGCTCCCACAGCCCATACCCAGCCATTTCTCTGACAAACTGAAACTTTGAAATGTAGATTAAACGGTGATGAACTGTCGCACCCTCTACAACATTACTTGAATCCACACAGCACTTTAGCTTTTGACACTACTCCATTTGTTTGTCCTAGTACTATAGGCCTCCCAAATAGTAGCTCAAATCCCAGATTTCTTCACATTTCCAGGCTGAAGAAACACATTTTTGACCTCTCATATTAGAGCAAACACTCACCCTTTCGTTGCAGGTGCCCCACAGGAAGTACAACTTTTCCACTTTTCAGCACAAACCGAAACTGTAAAAGGCAGCTTTCTTTCTTCAGCAGAAATTAGAGGATTGCCCCTGGAATCTACATGGGATACTTTCTTTTCTCCCTCTCGGAGGGAGGGGGGCACTGAGACCTGGACAGCGGTCTCCACCACTTGAATACTGGACACTCACCCTTCTCTCACAGAAGGTAAACAAAGACTCCTTTCTGCTTGCAGGCAAGCAGGAGACTGACTTTGAAAACTCTCAACGTGCTATCTCACTCCCTCAGCTGCAGATTCCAATGTGGCTTATGCAGCTCGATATTGGTGATGTCATCTCTCAGTCTCAGCTGAGACTGAGAACAGAGTGAGACATGTGAAACCCATTTAACTGGAATTTCACAAGCTGCCTTCCTGCCTACCACTATGTCTTACTGGGATTCAAGTAACCCGGGTAACAAGGGGTTACACTAGTACAGTGCATTGTTGCAGACAGGGCACCACAGTCACAGGTGTCACTGTACGTGGCAATGGTCAGCCGCCTGACAGCTCAGCTGGTTCAGGGATCTCAGTGTGACTGCAGACATAGGGCTTGCCGGGCAAATGGGGACTATGACAACACCTCCAGCCAGGAGAGCAGGCCCCAGGTTTCATGGCTATGGCCAATGTGTCCCCTGTGGTGGACCTGCTGTGCTTGCCTCCTCAATAGCTCCTTGGTGCCTGGCTGATATCCAGTTTGTGGCAGTTGGTGCAACATTCCCGTGACGTCCTGGCTGTTGTCCATGGGTTGATGTGGATAGGCCTTTCAGGTTGTACTGTTCCAGTGTCACACTGACCGGGAATAGTACCATGACTGCATCCTTGCCATCCTTCTGTACCACCATGTCTGCTTGGGCCCCACCGAGTCTGGAAGCACACCGCAGGTTCTACACTTGGTATGTCGAGCTGCGATATTATTTGCCATGCAGTTATTTCCAATCGTGATGTGCTGCCTGCAATACATTGCCTTGTTTTATTTTACAGGTGATATTAACACACAGAATCCACTCTTCTTTATCTCCTGTGCAATTCTCTCCCTGTCTGCTCTTTGGTAATCCTAATTGCTTACCCTGCCTCTTTGAGTTTATTTCTGTTTTCCTCCCTGTCACTGCCCTTCTTTGTTTCCTTGTATTGCTTGAATGATCTTTTCATTTCCTTAATCTTAGTTGCTACCTCTTAGTAAACCAGAGTGGGTTCCTCCACTTCTTGGATTTACCGATCTGCTTTCTGCAATCCTCCATTATTGTAGTTAGAGCAAGTTTCAATGATTTCCAGCATTCTTCTACATCTCCCTTGGTACAGGTTTGTAGTAAGGATTTGACCTGGGATTTCATTTCATGGAAGTTTCTTTCCTGAAGTCAATTACCTTGATTTCTGTGTGGCATCTGGCTTCTGTTCTGTTAACTGTTAGCCATACTGATCTGTAGTCGCTGGATCCTAAGTGGCTTCCTATGTGAACACCTGAGATCCTGGAACTGTTGGAGAATACCAGGTCTAGGATTGATGTCTCCTGGTGGGTGACTTCAATTGCTGAATCAATCCCACCCTTTGCAGTGCAAGGAGAAATTCCTCTCTGAGAATGCCATGTGTGAGAACCAATCCACGTCAGGCAGACTGAAGCCTCTAACTAGAAGTAAGCGCATTCCTTGTTGGCCATTGTCAGGATGGCTTCCAGGAGCTCCTTGTTAGTGTTAATGTCTTGGGATGGTGTTGTAGATAACCCCTACCCAGATAGGGCTTTTCCTCTAGCTCCTAGGGTAATCCATAGGGCCTCAGCCTTACTATGTTTGTCTTGGAGTTCTGTTGCAATGATTCCTTTCCTTATGCATATAGCCTCCCGGCTCCTTTTTCCTTTCCAGATCCCCTCCTAAAAAGTGTGTAGCCAGGTATCATAACATCGCATATATAGTTCACGTGAACCATGTTTCTGTAATCACTACCCAATCCAATTGTCATTCTGCTATCATGGCTGTGAGTTCAAGGATCTTGTTTGGGAGGTTTTGAGCATTGACACACCACGGTCTTCCATGCCTGATTGCTCTGGCCTGCTGTACGGTTACCCTGTGTGTGTTCTGAACTATCCATGCACTTGTGGTGCCTTTTGTATTTGTTGACATTTTCCAGTGGGCCTTCCTGGTATGTGTTTCGCTGGATTTAGTAAAAGTGGATATGCTGGATTTAAACTGCTTGATTTTGAGGAAGAGACAACTGGTGACCCTACAATGCTGGTGGCACTCTTGCCTTCTCCTAGTCCACTAATTTAACTGATTGATGTGGACATCAAACTTTGGCCTAGTGCTCTTGTCCCTTCCTTTGTGAGGTGCAGGCCATTGAATCTGAAGAACTCCCTCTCCTAAGTTCTACCAATTACTGCAAAGTGGTGCCCTGTTTTCTTGGCACCAGCACTTCAGCCAAGTGTTTGGCTCTGAGATATTCCTTTCCCTGAGTCTCTTCCGCTACTGCCTTTCCACCATACAGGCAGGATCTCAGAGAAAGAGATCAAGGATGAAAGAGAAGATAGAGTATCTCCAAGCCTTGTTAGATTTTGCTTTGTTTTGCTTATGGAGTGACTGAATCAGTTATTTGTGCCTGTGTGAAGGATGGTCTTTGTGTTTGATTCTGCCTGTTTTCAACTGTCTTTATCTTCCTGTGGCAGTCCTCCTCATTGTCCACTAACCTACCTGACTCGGGGTCTTTGGGGCTTGTAGCATCATGCATGCCCGGCAGATCCCCAAAGCCAGTTCAGAGGTATCATCCTCAGCAGATCCCCACTACCCTCTGTGTTTCTCCTGTGGACCTATTCCTGAGACCCCCAGAGTGGTAATGCATGGCGCGTGGGTGCACATGTGTACCACAGCTCAGATGGGGTCTCCTTCACCCTCCCCAAACGGCCTAATGCTGAAGGTCCTCAGAGGCGCCGCTTCTCTGGCCTCCACCAGAGGGCAGCCAAACTCCAAGGTACCTGCTACCCCTATCTCTGAGGTAGAAGGCTGCCTGATGGCAGCACGCCTAGTCCTCTCCCTCCCCTGGCCAACCTTTGATGACCTAGGCTCGCTCCTGAACCCAGGTCACTGGCATGGCACGAGGTGTGGCGTCCAGGTGCCTAAACCCTCTGCACCACTGGGCTGGCCTGTTTGATTCTTCCTTAAGCACAATGTTTGTTATCCTATCTATGTCCTTCATGTGGATGTCCCCAGAAGGCATTGTGGTGAGGTTTCTGGATGTGGTGTGGTTTCTGACTCAGAATAACACCAGTTGTAACTAAACAAGATACCTCTAACACAAAATATGTTAGAGACTTATAGGTCAGGAAGCATGAGCAGTCCAGGAGAAGTTGTAGAAAAGCACAAGTGACAATTTATTGTACACAAAACAAAACAAATAAACTAATTGGAAAATATCAGTGTCTCTCATCTAGTGTCTCCAGATGAATCTCTCCAGCAGGAAATAAGCAGCCTGTCCCACTGCTGAAAATCTCTCCTTCTCCTCACTGGCTGCAGTTGATTCTCCACACAGACACAAACTCAGGCACACACTGTGACAGTCTCAGGCATAGACTGAGAAATCAGTTCAGGACATCAGATTATACAGACAGCATGATGTCTCAATTAGTATGACATCACAACTAGCATTATTACAGCCACAGCTGCTGGTTGCCAGGCATGTGACCTGTCTTGTTGCTAGGTCAACCACTATGATCGATTACATCAGTCTGCTGATGTCATACTCTGTCATAGTTGCCTGTCTCAGCCATCATTTCACTATCTCTGTGTTATGTAGCAGGAACCCAGTAAGAGAGAAACAAGAAAATCAGGGTTCTGACAGTAGAGGTAATGACTGTGCAGTGTAATAGAAAGTTAGAAAAGATAGATAGAGATGGTAATAAGATCCTTGCTTCTGGTTTCCTTATAAATAACACACATGGGACAGGGCCTAATATGAGCCCTGTCACAGGCATCTAAAATAAAATTAGCAAACTAAAACAATATTTAAGCCTAATGTAAATAGGCAGACTAAAGCGGTGTATATGACTTCACTTAATAGCAGACTAGATCCTTTTTATGCCTCAGATTAGATTGCAGACTCTAACCTTTTTATTCTTAAAGAGAGAGTTGCTGTGATTTTATACATCAAAGAGTCCTGGAATACAAGTCAATATTCAACCTACAAAGGGCTACACTCTACAACAGTGATGCAGCATTAGTGAGGCAAGAGCATGCTAGAGGGTTTGTAGGAACACCACCTATACAGTGGTCATTGTTCTGGGACTGGCATGGTTATAATAACAGTGCCTAAAACAATCACTAACTTTAGCAGGAGTCTGACAGTGGGGGTCTCTGGTGGGTAGGTGGGTGGGAGAGCTGGGTTGTAGCCTGTGATAATGATGGCTGCAACTGGAGTGCTTTCAAAGGGTGACTCAATCACAGCACCTGTGCACAGGGCTACCAGGCAGGGAGGGCGACGGATAGGGGGTCAGCGAATATAGCGACAGGATGTCACGATATGTACATGTGCAGGTTGGGGACCATGCTGTGTGACAGGCAGAAGGGGCGAGGGTGTGTGGGGTGTAGTGCAGCAGTGTGATGCTGTGCTGGCAGTGTGGCATGGTGGGTTGGTGGCAGGCTAAGGTTGGGAGGGTGCTGGGTTCGGTTTCTGGGCACCTTGTTTTTTGTGCCGGCCGGATTTTATTTTTGTTTGTTTTGCACCCCCAACATGCACTCCCTGGATTTGAGAATCCTTTAGTAAGGGGGGGGTGGGGCAGCCCTACATACATAAAAAATCAAAGTCTCTAGCACCTTTTGTTGTGCACCAATAGTGTACATCGCTGAAATTGATTTCCGTGATGTACACCTGCCCTAACAGCATCGCCATTCCGTGATCACCGTTATCACATGGAACCAGGCTGGGATGAACTCTGGTGCTTGCAGGATGAATATGATTATGAAGGATATGGAATACTGTACTGAGGTAGTTGTGTAGTGCACCTGCCAAATCAAGGTAGGCTAATTGATATTCATTTATGGGTACAAGGAAGTCTAATTAATAAATGGGGCAGGTGAATTTTATTTAAATTTAAGTTTCCCAGAAATTTAGTGGCAATCAGGTAAATACAGTATGTGCAAAACAGTCAGGTATTAGGTTACCAGTATAAACCGCTTTTTGAAAAAAATGCTATTGCTCAAGGGGAACCAGTTTCAACAAAGTATTACCTGGTAGGTAGGTAGTTTCATAGGTTTCATAGGTAAATCAGAGCCAAAAGACCATGGTCCATATTGCTCACTAATTTATTAATTGTACCCCTTTATTAGTTTTGTACTCAAAAGGTATCCAATCGATTTTAAATAAATACATACTTTCACTTGCCACTACTAAAAGTGGTAGGCCATTCCATATTCTAGACACTCTAACTGAGAACCATGAACTTCTGTGTTTTGTTCTATAGCGTTCTACCATTATTTGTAATGGGTGAGCCCTGGTTTCATAAGCCACCTCTCTAAATGCTAAACCCAAGGTACCTGTAAACTATTGTCATGTAAGGCATGATGCACCAAACATAAGTCTCCCTCAATCTACGATATTCCAGACTATAAAGTCCAAGTTTGGTGAGTCTATCTTCATACTCTAAACCCCTGCATCATCCATTTTTTGTTGCCCTTCTCTGGATTAGCTCTAGGGCATTTATAGTACCCTTTGTCTCCTGGTGCCCAAAACTGGGCACAGTACTCCAGGTGAGGCCTAACGAGGAGGAATACAAGGAAGCAGGACCTTACTACTTTTACTTTTTATGTGTTTATTTATACAATGGAGCATGCCTCAGCTTTTCTGATTATTTGTTGACAATCTAGACCAAAGTTTAAATCATTTTTACTCTGATTCCCAAATCACTTTCATCTTCAACAACCTCAAGCAATCTGCCACCCATTGTGTAATTTGCTCCTGAATTATTCTTCCCAAAGTGCATCACAATACATTTATCTATATTAAACATGAGTTTTTTTTGTTTTGCCCATCTTTCTAATTCATTTAAGGCATATTGTAAGGTAGTTACATCTTCAGATTTATTGATTGTGTAGCCAATGCGGTGTCATCAGCAAATTTGGTTAACCAGACATCTGTTGATGAAGATAATGAAGAGATATAGATTGAAAAGACAGGGACCCAGAACAGAACCCTGAGGGACCCCACTAGTGACTTGTTCATATTCTGAATAATAACCTTTATGCAGACTCGAGTTCTCTCAGACAACCATGATTCAATCCATTTGGTAATATTCCTGTCTAATCCCATTGTTATAGTTGCATCTATTAGTTCACCATGTGGCCCTTATCAAAGGCCTTGGAAAAACAAGCAGAATTACATACACAGCTTCACCTCTGTCCAGTCCCACACTGACACCACCATAAAATGTAACAGGTTTGTCATACATGATCTAGATTTTATGAAACCATGCTGTGCAGTATCAGGTTGCATAATATTCCCAATGTAACTTTTACTGTGCCTCTAGGATCTTACTCAAAACTGATGTTAAGCTAATGGATTTATAATTAGCAACATTTTGCTTGGATCCTTTTTAAAAATGGGAATAACTGTGGCCTGTCTCCATGCTTCTAGAACTTCTCCTTCTGTAATAGATTTTGTAAAGAGAGAGCTATTGGACCAGATAGGGGAATTGCCAATTATTTCAAAATACGGGGTGGAGTCCATTGGGACCAGCTGATTTATTGGAATCTAATCTCAAAAGTAATTTTTCACTCGCTTTCTCAATTTTATATTGTTTAGTTGTTGATTGCTTATTATGGCTTATGATTGGGCTAGTTTTTTTATTAAAGACAGAAGAAAAATAGTTAGTAAGCTGTAGCCATTTGTGATTTATCAGTTTGTAGATCACCATTTGAGTTTTTATTACATAGATACATAGATACATAGACAGTGTCAGCAGATAAGGGTCTATGGCCCACCCAGTCTGCCCATTTGAGCTTGTAAGTTCAGTTTGTTTTCCTAGAAGTCTGTTGCCCCTTACCCCTGACCTCTAGAATTCCTTTATGTCTATCCCATGCATTCTTAAATCCTGTGATTGTTTCAGCCCCACCGCTTCCTCTGGCAGGGTGTTCCACTTGTCCACCACCCGCTCTGTGAAGAAATTCTTCTCATGTTTCTCTGAATCGTCCTCCTCCAACTTCATCCCATGCCCTCTAGTCCTGGAACATCTTTTTCGCTTAAAAATAGTGTTTTCCTGCACCCTGTTCCTCCCTGTAAGATACTTGTATGCCTCTATCATATCCCTCTCTCCCTCCTCTCCTCCAGGGAGTACATGTTCAGTTCCTTCAACCTGTCTTCATAGGACTTGTGATGCAATCCATGCACCATCTTTGTTGCCCTCCTCTGAACCTTCTCTACCCTGTCTATGTCCTTACGTAGGTATGGTCTCCAGAACTGTACACTGTACTCCAGGTGGGGCCTCACTAGTGTCTTGTATAGAGGAATTATGACCTCCCTTTCCTCTGCTGGTGATGCCCCTGCCTATACATCCGAGCATCCTATTTGATTTACCTGCTGCCTTGTCACACTGTTTCCTACCTTGAGGTCATCAGAGATGGCAACCCCAAGATCCCTTTCCTGCTTGGTGCATGCTATATCCTCACCCCAACTGATATATTGTGCCAGGGTTTCTGTGCCCATATGCATTATCTTGCACTTCTTTGCATTGAATTTCAACCCAAACCCTGACCATTCTTCGTTTCTGCAGGTCGCTCTCATTCTGTCTACACCTTCTGGTGTGTCAACTCTGTTACAGAGCTTGTGTCATCAGCCACAGTGAAATTCTGCCTTCTAGATCCTGCACAATGTCACTGATGAAGATGTTGAATAGGACCGTCCCAGCACTGATCCCTGTGGTACCCACTGGTCACTCTTCCTCTGTGGGTGACAGCCATTTACCACCACCCTCTGTGTCCTGCCACCCAGCAAGTTACCTACCCACCACACTACTGTCCTGCCGCGCACCCATATTCCCAGTTTGTGTAATAGTCTTCTATGTGGCACAGTGTCAAAGGCCTTGCTGAAGTCCAGATAGGCCATGTCCACTGCCCTCCCTGATCCACCTCCCTAGTCACCCAGTCAAATCCAGATAGGCCATGTCCACTGCCCTCCCTGATCCACCTCTCTAGTCACCCAGTTTTATTGGGCCAATAACAGGTGCACCACCCTCTTTTTATTTATGTAAGTATAAAAGTTTTATAATTATCTTTAACATTTACTGCTAACCTATATTCATAATCGCATTTTGCTTTTCTAATACTATTTTTTGATAACTTTAGTTGATGTTTATAATCTGCCCAATTTTTTTGAGAACTGCTTGATTTTGCCTTCATGAATGCCCTGTCTTTTTTTTTAATATGCTTTTTAACTGTTACATTAATCCAGGTGTTTTGGGTTGATTGTTTTCTGTTTTCATTATTTGGAGAATATATTTATTTGTAGTAATAGTCAATTTAGTATTTAAGGACTGCCACATTTCTGAAAGTGTCTTATGCAGATTCCCAATCCCAGTTGGTCATTTCATTCTGAAAATCGCTTAAAATTAGCCTTTTTAAAGTTATATATTGAAATACTACTAGGCTCATATTCCAAGTTTGTTTTATAAGTAAAATAAACCATGGAGTGATCACTGGACCCAAGTGGGGGGATGACCTTACAGTTAGTTATGTTAGTGCCCAAGTTGTTCGATACTAAATCCAAAATATTTTTTCCTCTAGTGTTTATCTTTACTGTTTGTTCCATGTTATGTTCCAAGAATGATTCCAAATAATTGTTTTCAGTAAAGGTATTTGTATGTAGTGTATTCAATTTATACCCGGTAAGTTTAAATCCTCCATAAGTATGGCACTAGAGATGTTGACGAGAACTTATTTACAAATTCTAGTAGTTGGACATCATCTCCCAGGTAATGGATGGGGTCTGTAAACTACTCCTTAATTAATACATTCACCAGTCTTTGGCAGAATTTTAATCCATAAGGCTTCAATACTAGGCTGTTGGGTTATTTCAATATTTTCAGTCGTAATACTGTCTGAAATATAAAATGCCATTCCCTCCCCAGCACCAATTCTGTCCCTGTGGAACAAAGTGTAGCCTATAATATCCTTTTCCGTGTATCAGTATCTTGCCACTATGTCTCCAGTTATTGCACATATATGAATATTTAATTGAATCAGGGTATACATTAGCTCATCAAACTTATTGTTTAAACTTCTAGTGTTAATAAGTAAAAATTCCAATCTGGTAAGTTTAAAACAACTGTGCTAGTCTTGTTGTCTATGAAGTGGGTATCCCCCATTTCCTAGTTTAAACTGCAATAGATTTGTTTTCTTGGCCCGTATGCAAAAATCCGTTTCCCATGCTTATTCAAATGCATGCCATCCCTATAAACAAATCCTGTTTTAAAACCATCCCAATTTTCAAGAAATACAAACCCTTTTCTTTGACACCATTGTTTGAACCACCCATTTAGGAAAATACTATCTTTTCTTTAGTTGGGCTGGCTCTAGAGATGAGTAATAATCCAGAAATAATTAGATCAACACCTTGATTTTTATTGTATTCCCTACTGATTCAAAATCTTGCTGTATCTCAGTAATGGGCCATCTACCCAAATCATTGACCCCACGTGTATAAGTGTGAGTGGATTATGAGTGTGTTCTTGTAACCCTGTAATAATTTTTAATATCACCTATACCAGCTCCTGGTAGAGCACTTACAGTGGTGTACATGTTTCTATTTTTACATAAGGTCTGGTCTGTATAGCGCAGCATTAGTGCCATAACCAGAACATCTCTCGGAATGTCCATACAGCTTGACTCACTGATGTTCTGTGCCATCAATTGGGCTTTAATTAGGCATAGTATCTGTTGGTGGATTTTCACTGCAAGGTGTAACATCCAAGGCACTATACCTATTAATGAGTGTAATGTTTGCTATGTTTGAATTTCCCCAATGTTTCACATCCCCTTTTGCCAATAGTTTTGGGACTTGGCACAATCCTCTTTCACATCAAAGTTACTACCATCTGATATAGGTTGTGTAGGAAAATCAGTAACCATAGTATCTACAACAGAGTCAATATAGTCCTTGAGATTGTTTATTTCAATTGGACCTGTAGCCATTTCTCTAGTCTAACAATTTGAGCTCTCAATCTTTCGATCGTTTTACAATTTTCACATGTATAGTCTGAGCATATATCTTTATCTGTATACATACCACATACAAGACAGCATTTAAAATCCCTTGCTGGATCGGCCATGTTTTTATTTTATCACTGTGCAAAGTTTCAGGGCCCTGTGCACAGTGTCCTATTTGTGGTGATCTAATGCTGTGGCAAACTTTTGGTGTGTCAGGGACTCTGTGTCCTCTTTGTGCCAAAGACCTGAGAGTTGCTGCAGCATCAGGGCTGCACAAAACATTTGCATCTGTGCTGGTTTTGCAGCATGATCCATCACCTCTTTGTCCAGCACAACCCTAGAGAGGTAGTGAAGGAGAGGAGGAATATACTGGCAATGAGGGGCCTAGGACAGAAGAAGCACAGAGGTGGCTTAGGGAATGACTGGGGCATGGGGGCAATGTTAAGGTGCTATGTGGAAGTATAGAGAGCTGATTGTCCCAGATACAGGGCAGGTTGTCAGGGATGGACCAGTATCCAGCCACAGGTGGACAAAGCCTGGCATCTACCCCATATGGTGCTGCTGATCCCAACACTGTATGCAGGCAGCAGTGGCTGCAGTTGCAGGCTGCAAATGGCAGAGTTTACCTTCCCTGCGCATCGTAGCAGTCACCTGATACTCAGCCTCCTGCATGGAGACAGGCTGCTGCCCGTCTACAATGTTAGCATCAGTGGCACCTATGGTGGAAGTGGCAGGGCTGTGTCCACCTGCAGCCAGATCCCTGTCTGTCCCTGCCAACCCTTTGTACCTGGGCAGATCTGCTCTCTGCATTTGTCAATGGCACTACTGCAGGGTGCCACCTCAGCATCCTAACATTCCCTTCATGCCCCCATCACTCCCTAGGCCAAACCTCATGCTCCCTCTGCCATGAGCTCTCTCCTTGCAGGCCGCCAACTTGCCGCACTGCCTGGCAGTGGTGCATTGCCATTAGTCCACATCCTGGCTGGTCTAAACACAGCTCACTGTTGTAACCATGACAGGGTTTCCAAACTTACAAAAAGGGATAGTACAGCCCCACCATGGTGCAAGCCCCTTGTGACCTGGTGCATGGTGCTTCTGCTGCAAGGGTGGTGCAGGTGCTTTGAGTACACAACATCCTGATTTTTGATGCAACCTGCATTAGAAAAGTGGGATTGCCACAAACTATTATGCAAGATGCCACTTGCATCACAGCCATTTAGGCGCAGGGCACCTTATGTCACAGATTTTGTTTTGAAAAACAAGCCTAGAGTTTTTTATTGCAGCCCACCAAAAGGGCTGAAGTCTTATAAAAGGTGCACAATAGCAGCAATAACTATTATACAAAAGTGTACAAATATGTTACATTACATATAATAGAAACACAATGACATGACTAATTCATTACTTATATTCAAACTTATCAGAGTCCCTAAAATTCATGCTTGGAAATTGCACTTTGTGTTATTCTTAAATTGTACATTACTTATGTACAAACATATACTCAGAGCCTCTAAAATTCACAAATAGAAATTGTACTTTATGTTATTCTTATGTTGCTAAGATGGGGAGAGGGTTGGCACCCCATAAATCAATGGGAAGAACACCCCTCCCCCTCAGCTAGTGGTCAAACAGGGATTCAGCATGTTTGCAGTTCATTTGCATCACCAGGTAAGGAAAAAGGTTTGTCTCCCCACACGATGCACAGGGATAATGCCAAACCTCACCCAACAACTAACACACCAAAATCTGGCTAATGGAAAATCATGTACACAAATGCTCACAGTATGGGAAATAAGATCCCAGACCTGCAGGCAATAATGTCAGAGGCTAAACTGGACATAGTAGCAATTAGTGAGACTTGGTTTACCAGTAACCACACTTGGGAGACTTCAGTACCTGGCTATGTATTGTTCAGAAGAGACCAGAGGTGCAAAAAAAAGGGGGGAGTGGCCCTGTATGTCAATGAAAATATCAAAGCTACAGAAATTCAGAATACACATAAGGAGTCAGAAGAACTGTGGGTCACCCTGAAACAGGAAATGGGACAGCCATAAGAACCAGGGTTGTCTACAGGCTCCCAGACCAGGGGAGGACAAAGACACATTACTGTTAGAAGATATACAAACATGACAGCTAAAGGGAGGTTCTGATAATGGGAGACTTCAACATGCCGGATACAGATTGGTCAATACCAGCAGGAACATCTGCCAGAACTAGACGATAGTGGATTCCCTGCAGGGGAGGGCCTCAAACAACTGGTACAGCAACCCACAAGAGACAGGGCTATCCTAGATCTAGTACTGACTAACAGGGAAGGGATCACATATCTCCAGGTAGAAGGTCACCTGGGGCCAGTGACTATCACATGGTATGGTTCAATTTGGCTACTACATCTAAATCATCCCATTCCAAGGCAAAATATGGGACTCAGAGGAGCTGACTTTGATAAGATGGCCAACAGAGTTAAGCTAGCTCTGGCAAAAAGAAACACAGGTGAGGGGTACAGGCAAAGTGGGCAAGCATTAAGGATGCAATACTTGAAGCAACATCCTATTGTGTTAGACAGAAAAGGAAGTGCAAAGAAGAAGGAAACCACTTTGTTCTCAAATACAGTAGCAGAAAAGGTCGAGCCAAAAGGCTGGCCTTCAGGAAATACAAGGAAATGCAGTGGGATGAAGATAGGAGGCATGCCAAACTGCCCTAAGGGAAGCAGGGAAGGCAGTAAGGCAGGCAAAGTCCAAACTGAGGAAACACTAGCACGAACAGTAAAAAGAAGGTGACAAGACTTTCTATAGACACATTAGTGAAAGGAGAAAGTCCAAAGGGGTATTGCTGCTTAATGGAAAAAAGGAGCATGTGAGGAGGAGGACCCTGTAAGGCATCTATCCTAAATAGATACTTTTGCTCAGTATTTACTGAAGAGAAGGCAGAGCAGGGCCCACAGATCAGCATCAGAACACAGGGGAGGGAGGTGAGCACTACTCCCTTCACAAAAGAAAGGGTCCTACAAGAGCTTGCTAAGCTCAGGGTGGATAAGGCAATGGGACCTGATGGCATACATCCCAGGGTACTTAAGGAGCTAAAGGTGGAACTAGCAGAGCCGTTAGCAGAACTGTTTAGTGAGTCTCTGAGCAGAGGTGAGGTCCCAGAAGACTGGAGAAGGGCTCATGTGATCCCACTCCACAAGAGTGGTAGCGGGAGGAGGCAGGGAACTCAGACCAGTCAGTCTTAGCTCAGTAGTGGCAAGATTATGGAGGCACTCTAAGGAAAGGATAGTGCAACACCTGGAATCCATAGGGCATAGGATCCAAGACAGCATGGGTGTTAAAGGAAGGTCCTGTCAAACTAATCTCATAGATTTCTTTGACTGCAACCAGAGTGGTGGACCAAGGGGAACAGTTGATGTCACCTACCTTGACTTCAGCAAAGCTTTTGACACTGTTCCACATAGAAGATTGATAAATAAGCTATGAGGCTCGAGGGTGGGTCAGAAGTTGGTCAAGTGGGTGGCAAACTGGTTGATGGGCAGAAAACAGAGTGGTGGTAAATGGTATACAGTCAGAAGAGATGCAAGTCACAAGTGGGGTACCTCAGGGATCAGTTCTGGGGACAGTCCTCTTCAACATCTTCATTAATGACCTTGCAGATGGACTAGAGGGTAAGGCTTGTCTGTTTGCAGATGACACCAAGATCTGCAACAGAGTAGATGATCCAGATGGGGTAGGCAGAATGAGAAGAGATCTGGATAAACTAGCAAAATGGTCAGAAGAGTGGCAACTATGATTTAATGCAAAGAGGTGCAAAATTATGCACATAGGGAAGAAACCTGAAGCCACCTATGGGCTGGGAGGGAGTTGCTAGCAGTCAAAAAGGAAGAAAGAGACTTGGGCATCATCATCACTGATGACCTGAAATCATCCAAGCAGACCTCTAAAGCAGTAGGTAAGGCTAGGGGGTGTTAGGGTGTATTAGTAGGAGTATCACAAGTCGTAAGAGGAGGTAATAATCCCTCTTTACAAAGACACTAGTTAGGCCCCATCTGGATACTGTATTGTGCAGTATTGAGGCCACACCTTCACAAGGACATTAACTAAATTGAGGCAGTCCAGAGAAGGGCAACCAAAATGGTGCAGGGACTGCATCAGAAGACATATGAGGACAGATTAACAGAGCTCAATATGTATACCCTAGAGCAAAGGAGGGAGAGAGGTGATATGATTGAGGCATTCAAACACCTTAAGGGCATTAACAAGGTGAAAGAGTCTAACATGTTTAAATATAAGAAAAATAGCAGGACAAGAGGACACAGCATGAGATTAGGCGGGGGCCGATTAAGGGGAATGTGAGAAATTTTTTCACAGAAAGGTGGTGGATGCATGGAATGGCACCACAAGAAGTGGTGGCTATGAATACAGTGCAGGGCTTCAAACAGGCATGGGATAGGCATAAGGAGCAATACAAATGACTATGAATAGATAGGCCACTGACAGAGCAAAGGCTGATGGCACATTTATAAGGTAGAAAAGAAATGGGCAGACTGGATGGGCCTTATGGTCCTTATCTGTCCAACTTCTATGTTTCTATGTTGGACATTTTCATCACTATTCATAATCCTCATCGCTTGTATCAATATGAGCAGTCTTTATCTCAATCTTAAAACAGATTCTGCCTGAGTAGTATAAAACCTTTTCATACTACATGGTAAGAAATATTTCATTATTCATATTTAGGATTACAATTCAAATGCAAGTGCCACTTCCAACAGATCATGCATGGGAGAGGCTTTATGTACTCACATTTCTCTACTGCCCATAGAATAAAGCTTGTCAGGTACCTCTTTTTTTCCCTTAGTGTCTCCAATCTTTTATACCTACTGTGGTTCTATAACTTTCCATGTCCTTTATACAACAAAGAACCTTAAGCCTGCTATCCAGATTCCAAATGATCTTGAAAGGTATACCCTCCCGAAGTGAAACAAAACATCAAACTACGTTGATGCCAACAAAATGCTGGTGTGCGGAGACACGGGCACACTGTGTCCTTGTCCTGCACCTCCCTGAATCAACTCTGACTCAGAGTTGATTATATTTAAGAACAGGGCTGGGGTGAGGAACAGAGACTCCTGCATGGGGTGTTTGGGGCAAAGCACCCAATAGAAACAGAGACTGGAGTCTTCGGATTTATGTCATCTGCAACTTAGTCGATATAAATTACATCGTTGTGATGCTGGTTGACAAAATTGTTGTTGAACCGCATCGAGAGCCATCTTGCAAAACTGTTTACATAGGGTATGCCATTCAGAGAGTGAAACCCACAGAACAACACCATGACACCCGACAAGCTGCATAGCTAAAAGTTTGGCAGACCGACAGGGCAACTATCAGGAGCTCCCAACATGCCAATGGCAGCACCAGGGTAAAAGGACATGCGCAGTGCAAAGTGTTACTGGAAGTGCACATCAGAGACAGTGTGTGATTTAGGAGGTGTGCACCACAACAATGATAGACCTGAAAGAGTCGAGCACAGATGATCCACTACAGGTGCTCCCGGATGAGCCCTGACAGGACAGCAGTTTTTCTGGGTCGACATCCAATTGGGACTCCAGGCAGGTGTACAGCGACATCACATAACTACAGACCGAGAAGGTGGGGGGCAAGCACGGACACAGCATATGGTCAATTGTAAGCATGCCACTTGAGTTTGTGAAGAGCACTGGGGAAACAATCTACTCTTCTTCTCTGGTTTCCTCTATAAGAGGAGCATACAGGTGGGGACTCCACTGGAACTGCATGGAGTACCACTCGGCAACTGCCACAGGAGTGCATGGACTGTGGATGGGGTAGATGATGTCTTGGTAACTGACTGAGACAACCATGTGCCTGACAGCGTAGAGGTCATGATGCTGCAAGTCCAAGCAGGGGTCAAACAGGGGCCATAACGACGAATGGAAGCTGCCAGAGTTGTTGTTGCATGCTGCAGTGGGCTCAGACATGGTGGGGTGCATCTGCTGGCAGTCGGGACTCTGAAGTGTACCATACAGAGGGCAAGGAGGAGTGCACAGAGGTCACTTGCTGACCCCACAGCACTGACCACCTTAACCATCCCAGAGGAGTACTGCATGACAAATGCAGGAGAGCTCGTTCCTCCTGCACAATTGTTGGGGCAGCACAGCATGGTTCCTCCTTTTCAGCACCCAGAGGAACCTGGAATACCTGTCATGGTGTTGCACCTGGTATGCAGACAGTACCTTCCTGCAGCAGCTCCCACCTCTTCCAGCAACTCTACAGCCTGCATGGTATGGAGACAACAACACCGTGCTAACTGGAGTGTATGCCCTAACGGCAAGCAGGACTGTGGGGTGCTATACTGCGATGCTGTGAAGCTCCTGGAACTGTGACCCCAGCTGTAACCCAATGACTATCATGATATACTATGAGGCTGCTGCTTACAGAGCCCGATGGACCATGTTCAAACAGGCTCACCTCTGTGGGTGCAACTTCCATTCACCCACTGCCTATAGAGGAAGCTGCAGCAACACGGGTCCCTAGCACAGCTGTACATGGCAAACAATGACTTTGCCATGTACATCTGCATGCTGGCAGTGCTTACATTTGTGCTGCACACTGATGTGTCCAAAGCCTATGATAAGATGAGCACGTGAGTACTTTGAGCCGTATGAGAAGGAGCCAGCACTGTATCTCAACTACTTTAACTACTTTGAGGACAACTGGCTGGGGTACCCAGTCTGTAGTGGGTGCAGCTCCAACCTACATATCCCTCAACTTCTGAAATGTGTACAGCACATTGTGGAGAGGCTTCCAAGAACCACAGCTACCTTAGAAGCATGGCAGAGGCTTCAGCTCCTCATGGGGCCTCCCACCCCATAATGTGGAGGTTCAGAGGTGCTGTGGGGCCAACAGCAGCTCACTGAACTAAAGATGCAGCAGCAGGTCGGAGGTACAGAGGTGGGGACATCATGCAGGAGGACCTGGGATGCCAATGACCAGATCCAGGAGATCATGCAGTAGTACAAGCAGCGCAGCCTCAGAATTACCTGATGGGCATGGCGGTCAACATCTGCCTCCAGGTGTGATTGCTGTGGGTGGCATAATGGCAGTCACAGCTGACTGTGTGCACTGGGCATTGGTTTGGTGATGGGGTGCAGGTGGTGTCATGTGGTGGGCACAGCATTGCTATAATAGCTTATCATATGTGGCTGTAATAACACGCTTTTTCAGTGCTCTTGTGTCACCTCACTGTCTCTGTACTGCTGTGCACCAAGTCTGTGGCTCGGTTCCTGGGTGCAGGGATTGTGGCCTGGAGAGGCTCATGCCTGCTGCCTGGGGAACGTGAGTGTTCTGCTAATGCTGCAGGGGAGGAGAGTTCCTCCTGCTGCTGAGGGGCAGGGTGTCTGCACTGCTGCACTGGGGTGGGAGGCTCATGCATGCTGTTATGCCCAGTTCATTGTTGCAGCCGTTGGTATCTGGGTTGCCACTGCACTGTGTTTGTGCTGTTCCTGTTGCCACGGTCACCATGTTGCTGTAGAGGATGTCACTGCTACTGTTTGCACATCAGTGTCATGGATCCTTTACATAGCACTTCTCTTCTCACTTCAGAGTTTCTAACCCTCATACTTTCTCCATGGTATACGACTCATCTGTTACTATAATCCTAGTCACACTTCACTGAAGTGACTCTATCATCTCACTTTCTTTTTTGTTAACCCAAAGACTTAGGACATGCATAATATGTCATGGGGATAATCATCATTTATACACTAAAATAAGATCCTTTTGTGACAACCCTGCTCTATAAAGTACTGAAAGAAAATTGATCTTTTACTGACTTCCACATTACAGTAGCGTGGTAGTGTCACTATATTTAGGGCTGAGTAGGGGTTTCTATGTTAAACCTTGAATTTTCACTTTAATACTGTAACTTCACAAACATTCAACAGATTTGAACAACATTTTGCATGCAGAGTTTTGTTGGGCAGATCTCTTAATATTCGAGTTTTGTTCTGGTCAGATGTGCAGACTCTGAGAAGTGCATAGTGAAAACATTACAAAAATGCTGTTTTTCTTTGCTGTATTTGTTATAGTCTTGCATCCAGACAGTTTGGGATTTTGGTCTGAAATGTTCAGGTTGAAAGGACCCAGCCCATAGATGTGCCTTTCATTGATGTGGTGAAAAATATGAATCTGTTGCAGATGTTAATTTTAAAATTGTGGTTCTTAGCATGCTCAGTAAGCACTTCAAGATGGCTGTATGAAACAAAAGAATCCTTTTCCATATTTGACCAATCATTTTTCGTGAGGAAAAATCCTTTTTGTTTTCTGCCATCTTGTTTCCATTTTTTATTATTTCAAAACCACAAAATGACATGATGCAGAGACCAATACATGTATAGTGCTCAGGATCCATGACACCGCCGGCACAACAGCAGCTATGTCCTCTACAGTGACACAGTGACAATGGCAAAAGGAATGGCATGTATGCAGTGCAGCAGCAATCCATCAGTGACAGCAGCAACAATGAACATGGTTCGGCAGCATGTTTGAGCTGGACCCCACCCCAGTGCAGCAGTGCAGACACCCTGCCCCCCTGGCAGCAGGAAGAACACTCCTCCCCAGTGCAGCAGTGCATACACACCTGCCCCCAGCAACAGTCATGAGCCCTTCCCCCAGCCACAATCCCCATACCCCAGGAACTGGGCCACAGACATGGTGCACAGCAGCACAGAGACAGTGAGGTGACACAGGAGCACTGGCAAAGTATATTTATTACAGCTGCACATGGAAAGCCATTGTAACAATGCTGTACCCACCTCACCACACCCCCCCATCCCCATCGCCACATCAGTGCCTGTGTTCACAGTCTGCTTCATCTGCCATTATGCCACCCACAGCAGTCACACTTGAGGTGGATGTTGAATGCAATGCCTATCAGATAATCCCAGAAGCTGCGCTGCTCTTACTGCTCCACCTTCTCCTGGATCTGGTCACTGGCATCCATGGTCCTCCTGTCCGATGTCCCCTCCTCTGTATCTCTGACCAGCTGCTGCATCTTCAGTTCAGTGAGTCACTGTTGGCCCCACAGCACCTCTATGACCCTCCAGATGTTGGGGTGGAAGCCCCCATGAGGGAGTTAAAGCCCTGTGCCATCCATTCAGGGCATTGTTGGTCCATGACAGCCCCTCCTGCATGGTGCTGTACATGTTCCAGAAGTCAAGGGGTTATGTAGGTTGGTGCCACACCCCGCTATGGACTGGCACCCCAGCCTAGTGTTCTTGAACAGGTCAAGGTATGGTGCTAGCTCCTCCTCATACACCTCTAAGAACTCCCACATCCTCATCTTCTCATAGGTATTGGACACATCAATGGGTGGCACAAATGCAAGCACCATTAGCATGCGGATGTGAATGAAGAACTCATTGTTCACCATGTACAGCTGTGCCTGGGACCTGTTTTGCTTCAGCTCCATCTACAGGCACTGGGTGAAATGGAAGTAGCACCCACAGAGGTGGGCCTGTGGGATCATGGTCCATAGTGCTCTGTAAGTGGCCACCGCGACAGTCTATCATAATGGTCATTGAGCACAGCTAGGGGCACACCTCTAGGAGCTATTGCAGCATTACCATGTAGCACCCACAGTCCTGCTTGCCATCTCACATACTCCGCAGGTAGCAGGGCCGCTGTCTCCACACCTTGCGGCTATAGAGCTGTTGGAAGAGGCAGAGGCTGCTGCAAAAGGTGTCATCTGCATACCAGATGCCACTCTGTGACAATTATTCCAGGTTCCTTGGGGTACTGAACAGGAGGAACCATGTTGTGCTACCCCAGAGTCATATAGGAGGAACAGCTCTCCTGCATCTGTCATGCAGTACTCCTTGGTGATGGGTAGGGCAGACAGTGCTGTGGGCTCAGTGGGTGACCTCTGGAACCTTCTCCTTGCCCTCTGTATGGTAAGCTTCAGATTCCTGACTGGCAGTTACATCCACCCACTGCATTTCTGAGCCCACAGCAGCATGGAATGACAACCTGCTGGCTGCACTGTTATTCCACAGCCTGCCCCTTGACCACGGCTTGGACCTGCTGCACCATGACTCTCTGCAGTGTCTGGCACATGGTTGTGCCAGCCTGTTAGTGAGACATTCGTCCAACCTGTCCACAGTCCATGCGTGCCTGCAGTGGTGCCGAGTGGTACTCCATGCACTTCCAGTATGTGGAGGCCTACGCATATGCCCCTCTGATAGAGGTAACCATGGAAGGAGAGTAGATTGCTTCCACTAGTGCTCTTCATAAACTCAAATGGCATGCTTGTGATAGCCTGTAAGCTGTGTCTGATGCCCCACCCCTTTGGTCCGCATTTTATGTGGTGTCACTACTGTGCTTGCCTGACTGGAGTCCCGATTGGGTGTCAACCCTGAACACCTGTCACCCTGTCAGGGCTCACCCTCATGCATCTGTAATGGATCATCTATGCACGACTCTCCCGGTCCATCACTGTTGGGGTGCACACCTTCCTGTGTCCCGTGCTGTCTCCAACATGTGCTTCCAGTGACATATTGCACTTTGTGGCATGCCTATTTACATTGTTGCCACCATCGTCCGTGTCTGGGCTCATGATGGTCGGCCAGTTGGTCTGCCGAACCTGTTACTGTGCAGCCTTGTCAGTGAAGGGTTGTCACTCTGTGTGTCGCTATGGGTTTTGCTCTCTGAATGGCATACATCTTGCTCATCTGGACCCGCTTGGCAGATTCTGCATTTGATTTTTAAAATTACCCCCAAATGTGTTTTTTATTTCCATATCCTTTCTTGTGACTCACTCCGCTTGTTTCCTGTAGCCTTTTAATTCATATGAAAATTATCCCATCATAGGGAAAATGATTTTTGACTTAGCACTTCAACAAACCATACATTGCTTAATTTTTACTTGTTTTAGTCAGTCTATCCATCAGACTAAAAGTCTTGATGAGTACTGTTAGAATAACTTATCCCTCTCCCAAAATATGAAGGGGCTATTGCTATGTTTATAGAATGTTATGCCTGTGTTAGTTGCTCTATAGATATTTGTAAATGGTAAACTACTGTAGTTTGTTTTGACAACCTTAAAATGAGTGATGAAAATTCTGTCTCAAAAAATCGAACACCAGCCTAAAAATTTGTATTTATTTGGACTGTCTGCATGTAGTACTGGTGTGACTGTCCTCATGACTAAGTTCTTCTGCAGTCAGTTTCTCCCTTGTAGCCTAAACAATTGTGATGTTTATTCAGAGTTTTTATTTCTGATTGCACAGTGCCAAGATAATACTCGTTCCTTTTAACACATGCAAATTGGCTCCTGACAGATTGTGCCATTCTGCTATTCCCGTCTTGATTACAGAGTGCTCTCATGAGGCAAATACCTGTTTTCAGGAAGCACCAAATATGACAATTCGAAAGTTTTATAGGTAGTAAGTAGGCAGCATAATCCAAAAGACTGCAGACTGAAAATCTGGCAGCATTAGATTGTTTTTTTCTTCTCAAATATCATCAATCTGTGCAAAACTAAAGAACTGCTGAATTTAACATATTTACCTCTATGACTACAGATGAGATGGCAACACAGATCAGTTATGAGGAACTCCATGCCCTGCTGTGCTTGTGCACATTAGGTATTTTTGCAGCATGACACTGTTGCATTTTCAGACAGAATGCAAAATTCTGTACAGACAGATGATACTATCACCTACAAAGAGCATTGCGACCCTTAAAATGAAAGATTAAAATGTAAAACTTTAGCTGTTGTTATGTGCACTGGTGTCAGCACTGCTGTACATGCCCAAAGCCAAGGTTTTGTGTAAATAATCCTTTTGTTTTAAGGTGCAATGTCCAAATTTTACGTAAGTAGCATCAATCTGCATAGAAATAGTGCATGGAGCCCTGATAACTGATCTGTGTTGCCATCTCCTGCTGTAGCCATACAGACAAATATGTTCAATTCAGCATTTCTATAGTTTTAACCAGGTTGATGATACTTAAGGAAAAGAAACATGATTGTATGCTGCCACATTTTCCATCCAGCACTCTATTGTATTAATTGCTATTATCTGAAAGACTCTCAAATTGGCAGATTTGGTGTCCCCCCCTTGAGAATAGGCATTTGGCTTGTGAGAGTGCGGATGGGAACAGCAGAAAGGTGTGATCTGTCAGGAGCAAGTTTCTCAAGTGCTGTAAGGGACTAATATTGTCTTGGCACTGTGCATTCTGAAATAAAATTGAGTGAACACCACTATTTTTTGGCTGGGGTGTGGGTACTATGACAAGACAGCAAACTGACAGGGATCTGTTCTGCTCAGTATGACTATGAATTCCTACATTATTACTGTATATGTGGCCAGCACTGACACTGAGGGTAGATGTACACCATACAGAGGTATGTGACTGTGCACAGCTTGTGTGCTGCTGTCATATTGTGTCTGGAGGACAGTTGTATGTGATAAGGGTGATTCCTTGTCTTGTGGAACACACACCTGAATGAAAACCTCCCACTTTCAAAGGGCAACTAAAATAACATTGACCGCCACAAACAGCGACGTCGCTACCCTTCTCACTGGAAAACAAAAAAATATTTTTTATGGGGCTATGCCCTGCACACCTTTTGGTGGCAAGTCCCCACTAGCCCCAACTAAATTATTATCAACTCCGGGGGGTTAGACTTAGAAGCAATGGAAAAAAATGAATATAAAAGATTTATCCTGCACTAGCTTCATAGGCAGTGGCTCTAGCCACTACACTAAATGACTAGTTGGACAAGGCTTGGCAAAACAAAATGTCCCTTATCTTGCATATAGCGAGTGTAGCTCCCTGCTACACTCACTGTATAGAATAGTGCGATCTCTTATACCACTTGCTGAAAGTAGAAGCAGTATTAATGAGTGACTCATATTGAGTCACTCAAAAATACTCATTCATTTCACATGATACCCTGGAGTACAGATAAAATTGGTCAGACAAGGTGTGGTACAATAATCTGTAAAGCAGTAGACAGATTTTTGCAGACAGATACTGGGTGCAGCAGGTCTCCATTAGCAGGAACATGTACATATATGGTACATATATATAGGATATCTTTGGTGATGTCTATGCTCTTAGATGATGGTTCATCCTGTGCAGTGTGTTTTGTCTTAGTACCCAGATGTGTTTCACAGCTGACATGGCTGCACAATGTGGCAATGGGCCAGATATACACATATTGAACCTCAAGATGATGGCAGCCTCTGTTAATCCTCACCCTTATGCCATCTGTGTGTCATGAGGTCTCATGCAGTAGCTTTGGGTATTTTGCCTTTGTGACTGGTTTTGTGCCAAAATTTGTCACATGGTCCATGGCAGACCCAGGACTTCTGCAAGCAGGTGTTGGGTGCACCTTACATTGCTCTAATGCCCATCTGAAAATCAAATCCCAGGAGTCACGTGCAGGGTCAGAAAAGGAGATCTCTCCATTTAGTGCTGATGTCTATGGTAACTGGGGCCAGGCCAAATGACTGGAGTCAAGTTCTTCAGTAACAGAGATAACCTATCAGCTGCTGATGGTCATCTAGCTATGATTTTCTTGTGCAAAACAACTGGCATGCACAAAAGCAACCAAACGCTTATAACATCTGTAAATGATTCTCCCAGTACTGGGTGGTGTAATCACAGGGAGCCACTAGGATAAAGCCTAGGTCATGTTTGCCAGAGGTGGGCTACATTGGTGAGAGAATGGTTGTATTTGCAGTTAAAGGATTTTAATGCCCCTGTTCATTTGAATTTGGCTGAAGTTCTTCTTTAAAGAACTAGGGCATTCAGTTCACAATTTGTGCACCACATTTGTTTGTTGTAGTATAGGTTGGCAAACTAGGAATATTCCTCCTAGAGCCAAGCCTGAGCTGAGCCAGGGTCTGGTATGACTCCATGAGCCAAAACATGAGCCAAGCCCAGGCTACTGCACCTGTTCTCTACATAGGAGTTGAACGCTTACATAGAAACATAAATCATGACAGCAGAAAGAAAATAGAGGTCCACCCAGTCTGCACATATTCCCTATAATCCCTGGAACCTTCCCTGAACTTACTGTTTCTCCTGGGTACTAACCCTCACCATCCTATCTTCATCCTCCTCCTCCCTGGTCTTGTCTAGTGGCACTCCCACTCTCCGGTTGCTATCCCCATATTGTTTTTATTGTTTATCTGGTGTCTAGTGCTATCCCCTACCTTCAGTTCACTGTCCCCATATTGTTTTTGTTGTTTCTGGTGTCTATTGTCACCCCCACACCTGATTGCTGACCATGTTACAAATTGTTTTCCTAGGCCCAGATATTCAAAAGGATTGCACATGGTGCAACAGTGTTGTGCCATGCACAATCCACTGATGCGCTCCGGCATGATATTTAAAAGGGAAAAGTGGCTACGCTTTGATCCGATCATGAAGCGCGCATCAATGTGTCACAGGCACAGGTAAGGGTCATGCCCATGCATAACCTGCACAGCCCGATATTCAGCTCGGGATGCAGAGTCATCCATGCAACTCCTACCTGTGCCTGCACAAAGTTATGCCAGGAAAAAATGGAACAAGTGATGGCCACCGACAGGTGAGCTGCTGCATTTCAGGGTGCAACACAGCAGCTGCCACCTGTGGTGGCCACCTGTTCCTGCAGCACCTGGCGGTGCACACCCCATGCCCCATGGGGGCATCCATGTCACAAACTCTTCCCAAGCCCAATATCCCTGGTGGTCTAGTGGACAGCACTGAGCCTGATGTGGGCATCTGTAATCGTGCCTCCAGGTCCAATATCCCTGATGGTCTAGTGTGCCCCTCACCCCACCCACCCACTGAGCCCCACCACCCTGCTCCCCCAGGTCAGCCGGGCAGACGGCAGCACCCCACCAGCCTGCTGCCCCCGCCCACTGACTGACAGCTCGGTAGAGCTGCACGCCATTGGTTCACAGCATGGGCCAATGCATGCGGCTCCATATTGTACATTATTAGTCCAGATATGTGAATGAATTCATTCACATATCTGACTGAGTAGTATCGGTATGGGCTGCACGCCATTGGCCCATGCTGTGAACCATGGGCATGCAGCTCCTACCGAGCTGTCAAGTGCTGCGCGCGGGCGGCAGGCAGGGGTGCTGCCGCCTACCGCTGATGGGGAGCCGGGCGGTGGGGCTCAGTGGGTGGGTGGGGTGGGGGATACACTAGACCACCAGGGATATTGGACTCTGGGGTGCGATTACAGATGCCCGCGATCGGCACATAGAGGTCCACTGGACCACCAGAGATATCAGACATTTTTTTGTTTATCTTACAGGAATGCCTGTGATTGGACTGCAGGGAGCATTGGTCCCTTGACGGCTGCCGCCGGCAGTAGGCGCCAGGCGCAAGTCGTAGGGATCGGGCGTATCTGCATGCTAATGGCATGCAAATGGGGTTATAATGTGATGCAATGGTTCCCTGTGTGCCTTGTATACATTACGCCCCATTTGCATGTCCCCATTTGAATATCGCGAGGTGCTGTGCATGGCGCAATGACACTTGTGCCAGCACATCTCCATGCTCCACTCTGGCCACCTGTGCTGGCGCGATTGCCACTGTGCCATGCACAGTGGAAGTGGCCAGGGTGCGATATTCAAAGCTGCTGAGCCATAGCGCAGCTCCGTTGAATATCGCCTAGGCCACACCCCCGCGCAACAAAGTTGAGCTATGCTCAGGCTTGCACCACAGCCTGGTGCAGTTTGAATATCTGAGCCCTAGTGTCTAGTGTCCCCCATTCCCCACCACTGTATGTGACCTGTAAAAGAAAACCATCCTCAATGTTTTTTTTCCTGTAAAAAGAAATGGTCCCTTGTTGACTTGACCCCACTACCATGACCTCCCACTCAGCAGTCACCTCCCACACCTCCCACACACCCTCACTCACCTGAACAGGTCCCTGAATGAAGATCCACCTCTGATCGAAGACACATCTTGCTGCGGAAACCATCTACAGCACTATGAGAATCTAAGATAAGTACAGTTTAATATGTTCCAATGGAGTTTTCAACTTTGATGCATAATTTGTCAGGTATATATATATTTTGTCCCCAAATTTTCAACATGGCCTTTTTGGGACCCTGCCTCATGACCATTAACACTGGAGTTATGATCGAGCCTGAAAGATGATTTCATGCTCGTGTTATTAAATCACCTTTCAGGTAGGATTTGAACATTTTCAACACTCTTGTTCATCAGCAGGGGACATAAGAAAATTATATTGAACATTTAGGGTTACAATATGTAAAATGGCGTAATTTATGTGCATAAGTTTAAATTTTACTATGCTTGCTCCTAACTTCGTAATTTTAAATATTTTGACACAACATTTTCAACATAGCCATTTTTGTACAACACCGTGAATGTCACAACTGTCATTTTCAAATCCTGTCTGAACTGTTTTCATACTTGTGGCACAGAATGTCATTGCAGTGGTGTGGAAATAAAGTTTTGACAGGGATTCAAATATTTTCCATACCAGGTTCATGAGGTGGGCTAATAAAGAAGGTTATGCAAATAATATTGTTGCTGTTTTGCTACAATGCAAGTGCAGGGCCCAGAGTGCCCTGTGCTTCAACAGTAACATACATGCATGCATCTATGGATAGATGAAAGTGCAGGGACAGAGTGGACCCCCCCATCTGAACCCCGATCTCACAAATGCTGACAATTATATTTCATTCCCTGGTGTCCAGTGGACGCCCACCATGACAGGTAGTGACCATCACCCCACTCCTCCCAGTCACTCCCCTAGCCAGTGACTGACACAGCCCATTCCTTTCCACCATGGCCGGATGGTGACTGAACTGTCAATGAGTGCATACTGCATACAGTATGTGCTCATCTCTGAGCTGTCAATAATGAGCACATATTGTATACAGTATAGACTAATTGACAGCTCAATCTATGGCTGGCCATTCTGGAGAGCAGAGGGTTGAGCCAGTCACCAGCTCAGGAAAGGGATTGGGGAGGGTGGACTGAGGGCACTATCTGCTTGGGTGGGGGGCCATTGGACACCAGGAAATGAAATATAACTGTGTGCATTAGTAAGTTCAGGGGTTAGAGAGGGGGGACCACTAGACACTGGGGATGCACATATAGATATACCAGCAGATCAGGAAGGGGGCCATTGGCTCAATGTAGAGTAATGAGCTGGGGTCCAGAGATTGCAGGATGGGACCTGGGCTAGGGCAGTGTTTTGGGGGCTTGTCTCACCAGGGTTGTGGAAAGGGTCTACTAGACACCAGGGAATATGTTTGACAGGTAGGGCAAGGGATCGGGTGGGGAGGGAGCACTGGACACCAGGGAAAATGTATGTTTACATCAGGGCGAGAGATCAGATGGAGGAGGACCACTAGACACCAGGGAAAAGCATATCTGTTTTCAGGCAGTGATTTGGTGGGGGAGGGAGCACTGGCCACCAAGAAATATGTCTTCTTGCATTGGGCAGGAGATCAGGTGGGGAGGGACCACTGGACATGAACAAAAACTTGGCATATATTGGGAGAGGATTGGGTGAGGGAGGGACCACTGGACACTGAGTAAATGGATTTCTACATTGGGCAGGAAAACTTTTTTTTTTCAATCAGGCCAGCAATCTATGCAGTGGACTACTAGTGCCAGTGAAAACTTTTATTTTCACGATCAGGCCAGCCATCGGCAGGGATGGGGACCACTAGCACCAGGAAAAAGTTATAGTTTTAGAATCAGGATGGCGATCGGTGATGGGGCCCACTAAACTCCAGTGTGGCCTATGTAAATGAGCCCATAATAAGCATGCAAAGAGCCACATAGTGCCTTGTATGCCCAGCTGGTTCATTTGCATGGCCACTTTTGTGAATTCAAATATCACATCTGTGCTATTCACTGTGGAGCCATTCTCCAGGATGCATGTCTGGGCTGCATTAGTGGTATTGTAGTTAAGCAGTCATTTCTGTTGACATTGGGGTGCCAAATCCCTGTGTCGGTGGAAAGGTACCCCTTCAAGTGTGGGAAACTGGAGAACCCACTCAGAGTGTCCTGAAATATTTGTTTCAAAAGTTTTGCTGACATGGGTGCCCATTCCCATGTAGGCATTAGTAACCCCCACCAGAGTGGGACACTGGAAGCCCACCCCAGTGTCCCCAGTTAAGACTTATCCCCATACTGTGGGACCCTGTGAGCCCAGCCCAAGTGTCCTGAAATGTTGCTTATTTTTTTTATGTTTTGCCACCATTGGGGTGTCCAATCCTTGTACTGACACTACACCTTCTCCCGGCCAGTGTGGGACTCTAGGAAGCCCACTCCCTGTGTCCTGAAATATTGTTTAATATAAATGTATTTTCAATACTTTTGCCATCATTGGGTGCCCAATTCCTGTGTTCACACTACAGCCCCTCCCACTAACAGTGTGGGACACTGGGGACTGCAGCATACTCTCAGTGTCCCCAGTTATGTCCATACCCATACTGTTGGACTCTGGAGCCCACCCCAGTGTCCTGAAATACTCTTAAAGATGTACCTGTGAAAAAGAAAACAGTCCCCTAGCTCTTTTTTTCTAAAAAAAAACAAAATGGTCCCTCATCATCTCCTTCATCCCCTCTCATCATGACCCTCCCATTGAGCAGCCCATCACCCTACATCCCCTTGCTCTATACTTACCACCTGAGATTGTCAGCTGTCATCCTCTGTGGACTGGGACACATCTGCCCTATTCAAAGCCAAGCTACTAACTGAAGAATCCAAGGTAAGTGTTGTAAAATGGCTGTCAATGGTGTTTTGAACTTATGTTGATATCTCAGCCATTCCACTGCATTTTGTACCAAATTTTCAACATGGGCTTTTGGGACTCCACCTCATGAACACTGCCACTATTGTTTCATTAATCAGACCTTTAAGGTGATTTCTTGGTCACCAAAAGGAATCACTTTTCTGAATGAGTAATGAAATGACATTACCAATGTTCATGAGGTGTGGTCCTAAAGTTTATGTTGAAAATTTGGTGCAAAATACCAAAAATGCCCGAAGTTATGAGCAGTCATTTAAAATTTTCCACACATGTGTGTAGTTTTGGCAATCTGTAATATTTTCACTCCAAATTTTAAACATAGCCTATTTTTCATACCACCTCATGAACAGTACAGCTGTCATTTTTCACATCCAGCCCAAAAACTGTTTTTGCACCTGTATGGAATGGCATGGCCGCTCCATGGATTAACCTTGGGACTGAGTGACGAAATAACAGTGTCAGTGTTCATGAGGTGGGGTCCCAAAAGGCCATGTTGTCAGCTGGCCTGGTAGCACAGAGGGCTGAGGCACTGGATGCCTTACCTTGTGCTATGGCTGTGACCCTGGTTTGGAAATAACTTCGGGTTATCAGGGCACTGACATGGGGGTGAGGAGCAGGATCAAGCAGCCCTATGGTAGCTCTCCTCTCCTGGTGGAGCTGGTCATCCTCCCATAGTCCCACCACCACTGGGTGGAGGTTCTGGTGTCAGCACAGGTGGAGGGGTGACACAAAGTGAGGGTGTCTCCAACGCACATTGTGAGCATGCTTCCACATGCGCATGTGTACAAGAGACAGAGGTGGAAGAAAATGGGGTAAAACCCCAAAAATATAGATAAAAATGGTCATGTTGAAGATTTGGTGCAAAAACACCTAAAAATGCCCAGGTTATGCATGGTCATTGGAATTTTTCTATGTATGCATGTAACTTTGGCAATTCTTAATATGTTCACCCCAATGTTCAGCATAGCCATTTTCACACACCACCTCATGAACAGTACAGCTGTCATTTCTCATATCCTGCCTTAAACATGTTTCTGCACCTCGTGCACAGTATGGCATTTTGCCATGCATTAAGAAATGTTCACCTGTGGGGTTATGAGGTGGGATGTTAAAAAACTATGCTGAATATTTGGGTCAAAATATGAAAAATGACAAAGTTATGACCATTTGTTTCAATTTTGGTGTGCCGCTCATAACTAAGGTACTTTCAAATATTTTGACCCCAGATTTACAATGTGACCTTCTTATTATACCACCTTATGTATGCCACAGCTGTAATTTTTCAAATCCTGTCCAAAGGTGTTTGCACTCCTGTGGCACAGAATGAGATCACAGTTACACACAAGTATGTTTTGGTGGGGGTTGAAAAATTTCTGCACCAGGTACATGTCCATGGGTAATCAGATGGATATGGTGATACTTTGCCGTGCATCTATGATGGGATGAGTGGACAGGGTCTGAAGGACCCTTCATTCCTGCAGTAAAATAAGGAAATCATGGCACATGAGAGATGAAGGCTAATTTCAATGTCTCTACACTGCATTCCCATAAACAACAATGGCTATGGTGATACTTATACAAAAGTAAGGAAATTCATTGCAACAAACTCCATTAATACATCAGTCAGGGTTCATATTACAGTGATAAAAGTATTGAAATGTAATGTGTTAGGGCTCCCAACCTTAACACCCCATCCGTCAGGCCAACCAACCCTACCACCACAACCTACCCCTTCACACACCAGCACTGTCTGGGTGTCTTGCATTAGTCAACCCTAATCCTAATCTCATTCTCCTATGCTGTACCATCTCAGCTTCCTTACACATGGAATGGGGTGAGTGTTAGGGTGATGAACTCAAGACATACCAAACATCTGTTGGTGTGTGGAGAAAGGAATGAAGAAGAGTGGTAGGGTTGTTTGGGAAATGGGTGGGATGGAAATGGGTTGGGAACCCTAACTACACATCTCCATACTTTTGTAACTGTAAAATTAATCCTAACTGTTGCATTAACAGAGTTTTTGCAATGAATTAAAAGCGTGATATTGTCACTATAGTTAGGTTAAGTAGGCAGTTAAATGTTAAACCAAAATTTTGCACTTTACTAACTTTGTAACCTTTCAATAGATTTGCACAAAATCTGATATGTGTGGTTCCCTGGGTAGAGCTCTTGAAATGCCAAGTTTCATTTTGATCGAATGCACAGATGTTGTGCAGCACATAGTGAAAAAGTGTGAAAGTTGTTTTTTTCACCCATTTTTGCTGATTTTCCCTCATTGTGCTGAGGCCACACTATTTGGAATCTTTGCTTGAAAGTTTCAGGGTAGAAAGAACTTGCCCCAAAAGAACAAGTCAGCGTTAGTTTGGTGAATAAATATTATTTCATTCCAAAGTGATACAATTTTGAAATGTCGGGTTCTGAGCATGCTCAGTTCAGTCTTTGGATAGCTTCACAGCTTCGAACAAAGATTTAGGCTCACAAAAAGGATTCTGACAGTGCACCTAACAGAGAATTTTAAAGGTTGCTATTTCTTTGCCATTTCACTGCAAAGAAATGGTTAGAATGTTTGGCATGAAATTTGCAGAGTGGAAAGGAGTGTCCCAGAGATGTGAATTATGCTAGTTTGGTGTAAACATTTGCATTGGTTCCATAGTTATGACATTCCAAATTTGAGAAATTTCCCATAGGATAACATTGTAGTGAATGTGGCACCTTTTGGTGCCTGTATTTTGAAATGGTTTAAGATATCAATTTTCACTAAGTGCAGCTTAATACACCTTTAGGACCTGAGCTCCCCAAACCATATAAGGATACGATTACACTTTTCAAAAGTAAGGAAATTAATTTAAAAAACTTCATTAATGCATCAGTTAAGTTTGATGCAACAAAAGTAGGAAATAAGGGATTAGGGTTGACACCATAAGACCCCACACCTACTACCCCATCCCACCCCCACCCTCCACAGATCAACAGGTGACAGGGTGTGTCTTGGGGTCATCAGCTCTAACCCTCTCCTCATTCCATGTGAAAGAATGCTGACATGGTACAGTATTAAGAGACTTTTCATGCTTCTGTCATATTGTCTTCATTTAGTGACATTAAAACATTTTGTAATTCAAAAATAATGCCCCTTGGTAAACATCAATGGTTGTATTTATCTATTGTGGGCCTGGGGAATATGATGCGACATCATTTTTTAAATATGTTTATTTTAATCAGGCCATTTTGATGTTGCAAATTTCATGGCTACTTTTATGACACATTCACAAACTGCCACACTACTTTTCAAAGTGTTGCAGATTGAGACACTGTGTTTCAAAAGACCCGTGGTAATGCTGCAAACTGTGATACTTTTGCAAAAGTAGTGTCCAATTTGAGGCACAACTTTCAAAACATTTCTGTTTCTTTGTCACTTCACTGCAAATGAACAGATAAATGTTTAGGATTTTAGGGATGACATTTGCAGAGTAGAAAGGGCTTATCCCACAGATTTGACTTTGCTGTTTGGTGATAAAATTTACATAGATACATAGATACATAGACAGTGTCTGCAGATAAGGGCCTATGGCCCACTCAGTCTGCCCATTTGAGCTTGTAAGTTCAGTTTGTTTTCCTAGAAGTCTGTTGCCCCTTACCCTGACCTCCAGAATTCCTTTATGTCTATCCCATGCATTCTTAAATCCTGTGATTGTTTCAACCCACACCACTTCCTCTGGCAGGGTGTTCCACTTGTCCACCACCCGCTTCTGTGAAGAAATTCTTTCTCATGTTTCCTCTGAATCATCCTCCTCTAACTTCATCCCATGCCCTCTAGTCCTGGAACATCTTTTTCGCTTAAAATAGTGTTTTCCTGCACCCTGTTCCTCCCTGTAAGATACTTGTTGTCTCTATCACATCCCTCTCCCTCCTCTCTCCAGGAGTACATGTTTAGTTCCTTCAACCTGTCTTCATAGGACTTGTGATGCAATCCTTGCACCATCTTTGTTGCCCTCCTCTGAACCTTCTCTACCATGTCTATGTCCTTACATAGGTATGGTCTCCAGAACTGTACACTGTACTCCAGGTGGGGCCTCACTAGTGTCTTGTATAGCGGAATTATGACCTCCTTTTCCTGCTGGTGATGTCCCTGCCTATACATCCCAGCATCCTATTTGCTTTACCTGCTGCCTTGTCACACTGTTTCCCTACCTTGAGGTCATCAGAGATGTTTACCCCAAGATCCCTTTCCCTGCTTGGTGCATGCTATATCCTCACCCCCAACTGATATATTGTGCCAGGGTTTCTGTGCCCCATATGCATGATCTTGCACTTCTTTGCATTGAATTTCAACTGCCAAACCCCTGACCATTCTTCAAGTTTCTGCAGGTCACTTCTCATTCTGTCTACACCCTCTGGTGTGTCTACTCTGTTACAGAGCTTTGTGTCATCAGCGAACAGTGAAATTCTGCCTTCTAGGTCCTGCTGCAATGTCACTGATGAAGATGTTGAATAGGACCGGTCCCAGCCTGATCCCTGTGGTACCCTACTGGTCACTCTTCCCTCTGTGGAGTGACAGCCATTTACCACCACCCTCTATGTCCTGCCACCCAGCCAGTTACCTACCCACCACACTACTGTCCTGCCCACACCCATATTCCCCAGTTTGTGTAATAGTCTTCTATGTGGCACAGTGTCAAAGGCCTTGCTGAAGTCCAGATAGGCCATGTCCACTGCCCTCCCTGATCCACCTCCCTGGTCACCCAGTCAAAAATTCAATGAGGTTGGTCTGACATGACCTCCCCTGGTGAAACCATGCTGCCTTGGGTCCTGTAGTCCATTGAAAACCAGATGTTCCACCAATCTCTCCTTCAGTAGTGCTTCCATGATCTTCCCCACTACGAGGTGAGGCTGACTGGTCTGTAGTTCCTGCTTCCTCTTTGTTCCCACTTTTGTATAAGGGACTACATCTGCTGTCCTCCAGTCTTTGGGTACCTCCCCTGTTTCCAGTGATCGGCTAAACAGGATAGCCAGAGGTTCAGCCACCACCTCTGTAGTTCTTTAAGGACCCTGGAGTTGCACCCCATCTGGCCCCGTTGTTTTACCAACTCTTATTACTTCCAGTTCCTTCAGGACCCTTTCTCGTAAAGGGACTTGTGTCCATTTCTGCACCATTCTCACCCCTTGTACTCACTTCAGGACCCATTACCCTCCTCTTCCTCAGTAAAGACTGAGCAGAAATACCTGTTCAATGTGTCAGTTTTACTACTGTCATCCTCCACGCCGGCCCCCATCCTCCCCCTTCAGTCTCACTATCCCTCCCTTTGTCTTTTCTTTTTCACTGATGTACCTGTAAAGGTTTTGTCCCTCTACCCACTGATTTTGCAATGTGCGCTTCTGTCTGAGCTTTGGCTTCCTTACTGACCTCCCTGCCTCCCTTGCTTCTCCTAGTACTTCTCCCTATCCCCTTCTGCCTGTGTCTTTTGTATTGCCTGAATGCAATCTTTGGCTTTCACTTTCTTTGCTACCTCTTTGGAAAACCATAATGGTCTCCTCTTCCTTTTCCTCTTGCTAACCTGCTTAATGCATAATTCTTGTTTTTGTAATCCCCATTTTAAATACTGCCCACTGTTCCTCAACCCCTGATTCCTGTCCCATTCCTCTTAATGCCTCTTTCAAGTATCTCCCAATTTTCCCAAAGTCTGCCCCCTAAAATCCAGGATATGTGTTTTTGTGTGGTTTGGTTCTGCTCTTTCTGTGATTTCAAACCACAATGACTGGTGGTCAGTGTTTCCCAGGTGCCCCCCACTGTTACCCCCATCACACTGTCACTGTTTGTGAGCACAAGGTCCAGTATTGCCTTCTGCCCAGTTGGATCCATGACCAGTTTCTTGAGGAAGGCACCCTGAAGGGAGTCCAGAATAAATCTGCTACTAGTTGATGCTGCTGCTGGGATGCTCCAGTCCACGCCTGGAATATTGAAGTCTCCAACCAGTACTACCTCACCTTGTCTGCCATCCTTTGGATGGCTAGCATCAGCTCCCTATCTGTTTCTTCCTCCTGGGCTGGTGGTCTATAGACACACCTGTGCGGATGGCTGTCCCCATTTTCCTTTCCAGCTTAACCCACAGCATCTCTCCCCATTTTGTTCCTCCTGGATCTCTGTGGCCCTTATGTCATTTTTCACATACAGTGCCACTCCTCCTTCCTGCCTGCTCTGTCTCTTCTGAATATGTTGTAGCCAGGTATGGCCATCTCCCAGTCGTGGTTATCATTACACCAGGTTTCAGTGATGGCCACAATGTCCAGGTCTGACTGCACCATGACAGCCTCCAGATCTTCCATCTTGTTGCTAAGGCTCCTGGCATTTGCACACATGGCTTTCCATGATTTGACCTCCCTAGACTGTTTCACTGTTCTACTCCAGCCCCTTCCTTGGTTGTCATTTATCCTTGGTTCTCCTTGCTGTCTGCCCTTCTGCTGAATTTTGCCCTTTTCTGCTTATCCACCTCTTGGGCACTAATCTCCATCTTTGCACACTGCTTTACAGAGATAGCCACTCCTCTGGTTCACTGGTTCCACTGCTAGCTGTGAAGGTGAGCAAGTAGGTACCTCCTTGCTGGCCTGCCACCCCTTTGCTAGTTTAAATGCTTGTCAATGTAGCATTTAAACTTATCATTGAGTGCTTGATTCCCTCAGGATGGATGCAGGCCATCAGGCTTGAACAAACCTCCATCCCTCCAGGTGGGTCCCCAGTCACCAATGAATCCAAACCCTTTCTCACAGCACCAGTTCTTCAACCATGAGTTAAAGTTCCTGGTGCATGCGCCCTATGTTTCCCTGTTCTCTCACAGGTAGTAGTCTTGAGAAAGTGACAGAAGTAGCTACTTGCTTGAGACCCCTCCCCAGTTTCCTAAACTCTTCCTGAACTTCCTTTGGCTCCCCATTTGCCAGGTCATTAGTACCTAGGTGGATAATGACATCCAGCTCACCCTCCGCCTTGCCTTCCCAGTGATCCCCAGGATCTTCCTTCCATCCCTCCATGCCGTGGCACCTGGTAGGCACCTCACCTCCTGTCCTCCCCTTCTGTGTTCCTAGCTGGATCCTCTTATGATGGAGTCCCCACCAGGATTCACTTCCTCCTCCTCTGGGGTCCACTGCTTTCTCCGCTGAGGTCACCTCCTTGACTAACCTCCACATCCTTTCTTTCCACTTCTCTGGGTACCTCTATTTGGTTGTCCTCATTTGCCAGTGTGGCATATGAATTCTTGAGTGGAATAGGATCTGGGATGTGCCTCTGCCTGACCACTCTAACCCCCTGAGCCCACTGTCATCCAAGTGCTCCCCATTCTCGGCATCCTTTGAGGCAGTTGCATTGACTGGGTGGTCCCTGGATAGGGTGATGGTACTCCTGACCCAGTTTACTTCCGCTCTGAGTCTGGCTACCTCCTCCCACAGTCCAGAGATGCATGCAGATACGGCAGCATCTCAGTGTCCAGAAGGTCTGCCTGAATATGGCTGCCCCACAGCCACTGCATTGCACCCCCCCACATTATACTGCAATTCCACTACTTGTCTGCTACTGAAGCTCTCCTAGTTCCCGCTTTATTAATTTACTGTCCTAAAATCCTGCCACTGATCCTCAGATAATTTTTTAAAGAAAAGAAACCAATAAATAAATAAATGAATCAAAACACTTGTCGTGCTGAGGGTGGGCTTTCACCCTTATGCCCTTCCTACTTCACACCCTTACTATACCTCTGTGTTTAGCTCCTGTCAATCAGATTTAATAGGGCATATAATTAAGAGTTTGGGGAAGGGGAGGGGCAAAATTTGCAGCAATTAAAGACAGCACAGAATTACACCACCACTATGTTTTAAATTTTCAACAGCCCAAAAACAATTATAAGTAAAGACAACAACGAAAGTATAGTGTCACTAAAAGCCCACAATCTAAGTTTAAAAGAAAAATAGTATTACCAGTTACTCTAAAGCACTGAACTGAATATGTTTCCTTCCTTCCTTCTGGCTTCTTCTGGAAGAAAAATGGAACATTGGTTCCATTGTTATAACATTTTAAAGTTTAGAATTTAACCATAGAATAACACTGTGGTGGCCATGGTACCTTTCAGCGCTATATCTCAAAAATACTTTGAGATATGGATTTTTCGCTAAATGCAACTTTGTACACCTAAGCAGGTATGCATGTTGCCAGGCCTTATTTATACCTGTGGTGGAATTTTTTTCAATGTTCCTATGGTTACTATGATACTAGGCCATTTGCAGCACAATGATTACTTGGAATGTTTGTAGTCCTATGCTCTGTCACTACACTTATGGATAGATGGGAGTACTGCACACCACATGCGGATGCCATTATGCAGTAATGGAGGTGCAGGTCCCCTGTGGGCCCTGTACTTCCATAGGAGATGAGGGTTAATTACAGTGTCTCTATACTTATGGATAGATGGGAGCACAGGTACTGGAGGGCCCCTGCGCCCACAGGGAGATGATGATTAGTTACAATTTGTACACTTATGGATACATGAGAGTACAGGGTTCCCAAAAAATGAATGTCATAATAGTGTGATGGGGCCCTGCACTCCAACAGGTAGATGAGGGTTGATTACAATGTCTGTACACTTCTGATTAGATGGGAGTGCAGGGCCTCAGACCCTGTGCTGCCACATGAAATTAGGGCACCTACAATATTCATACATGGGATCTTAATATGTATATCCTTGAGGAAAGGAGGCAGAGGGGGACATGATAGAAATGTTCAATTATCTAAAGGAATCAACAAAGTCCAAGAGTGTAGCATCTTTCAGAAAAGAGATGTGCAAGAACAACAGGGCACAATTTGAAGATAGACAGGGAATGGCTCAGGGCAATATAAGAAGTATTTTTTCATGGAGAGAATGGTGAACAAATGCACATATACTGCATTTAGTGAAAATCCATACCTCAAAGCGTTTTGAGATATAGCCACAAAGAGATTCCATGATCACCACAATGTTATCTTATGGAAAATTTCTTAACTTCAGAATGTTATAATTATGGAAGCAATGTAAATTTTATGACTGAACCAGCAAAAGCACATCTGTGTTGCAGTCCTTTTCTACCCTTCAAATTTCATCCCAAAGTCACAATCATTTCTTTGCAATGCAGTGACAAAGAAACAGTACACTTTAAATATCCTTTTTAATGAGATGTCAAAATCCCTTTTGCAATGCAAAAGGATTTTGACGATAATAGTGAAAAGGAATTTGTCTGGTGAAAAGGATTAAGGGCAGGCCATCTAGTGAGGAGAATTCTAAATCCTTTTTGCATGATGAAAAGGATTATGACACCTCATGAAAAAGGAATTGTTGATGAACAGGGATTAAGACAGCTGACCAAAAAGAATACATTTTTGAATCCTTTTCATCAGCTGTCCTAATCCTTTTGTCAGCTGATTCCTTTATCGTGAGGTGTCAAAATATTTTGTCATGTGAAAAGGATTAGGACTTCTCAGACCAGAATGTCCTGCCATCCATCCTTTATTGGGAGCTGTCAAAATCCTTTTTCACAATGCAAAAGGCCTTACTGACCAGACTGGACACTCTCTCTAACTCCTTCTGTCGCTTGCTCTTGATGCTCCCTCCTGGACTTATCATAGTGATCTCTATCTGCCCTGTCCTTCACCCTGCTTGCTAGCAGGCACTTCTACCACTGCTCCAAACTCACCTCTAAATATTTGCTGGGTGAACTCCTCTTTTCATCGCATCTCTCATCCCACTCTTCTCTTTCTCAGATCTACAGACACTCATATTGTGGGGTACACACCACTCCACACTCATAAGACAGTCTGGCTTTTCCTATTGTTTCCTAAAGTCTGGAACTCCCTCCCCTCAAATATGCAATTCTTCCTCCTCCTCCTCTTACTTCCTTGGTTCTGCCTTACACAACTACTCTCTCTAGCTGTTCCTGCTTTAAGCCAACTTAACTTCCTCCTATAATTCTGCCACAGTGCATTCACCTCAAATCTCCCATTCCTCTAAATTTTATCCCCATTGCCTTTACCCCTCCCCTCCTCCACTGCACTTCCCATGCCTCTTCCCCTCTTTCTGCTGCCTAGCCTCTCTTCCTACTTCCCTCCTGCCTCCCTATTATCTTCTCTTCTCTCCTCTGTCTTAGCCTCATTCTGTCCCCTGGCAGGATTCTCAGCATCCTGAAGGGTCAGTTCTTGCATGCCTCACACCTCCTCTTCTTCCCTCTTCTGCACCCCATCTCCCCCCTCCACTGCACTCCTCTTTACTAAACTGCTAGCCCTAAACCAACATTCCACTTGTATTTGGTTTACACTTCTGTTGTACTGAAGCTTATTGTACTGTCTGTGTTTTTGTACACCAGCTCTCCTTAGCCCAAACTGTTCTATTCCATTTAATGTACTGCATTCTAGCTACTCCCTATGCTTACTCTCTCTCTTGGAAGTCATTGTATATTCATACTGTCCATGTGTTTTTAGTTGTATGCCATTCCAAATGTGAATTTTGTAACATTGTATCAATTTCTGTAGACTAACCTTATGTACTCCTCACCCCCAGGTCACACTGTGAGATGAGGCAACTTGTTGTTCAGTGTGCCCTCCTGGTGAAACATTTCAATAAATAAATAAATTAACAAATATAGATAGATGGATAATATATATATATATATAGAGAGAGAGAGAGAGAGAGAGAGGAAAGCAAGAGAGAGAGAGAGATACAATAGAGAGATACAGTAGCTAGAAAGACAGACAGATAGATTATACTATCATGGTTGCACTCTGATAAGTTAGGGTTGATTAGGCATTTTAATGCTAAACTGCAATTTTAGCACTTTAATAACTATGCCACTATAGAATGGATTTGAACAGAATTTTGCCTGTACGGTCTTGTGGGGCAGTTCTCTCAATGTCTTAAGTTTTGTTTCCAGTCAGATATGAGAATTCTGAGTTGTGGGTAGTGGAATTCTCAGGTATGTTTTCTACTATTGTTGCTGTATTTCTTTAAACCAGGCTAGGGCCCAGACACTGTACAGTGAAAAAATAAATTTGTCATAGTTTTTCCATTGGTTTGAATGGGTTTTCTTTGAATTTGGCTACCACCCATATGGTTTGGAATTTGTGTCTGAAATCTTGGGTAGATGGGGCTGGCCCATAGAAGTGGCTTTTCTTGTTTGGTGAAAGTATATTGGCTCGCTCCAAAGTTATTCAATTTTGAGATTTTAAAAGTGTGTCTCTAAGCATGCTCAATAAGGACTTAAAATGGAAACATAGAAACATAGAAGTTGATGGTAGATAAGGACTTGCAAGGCCCATCCAGTCTGCCATTTTCTTTTCCAACCCTATGAATGTGCCATCGGCCTTTTGCTCTGTCAATGGCCTATCTAGTCGTACTCATCTGTACTGCTCCCAGTATGCCTATCCCATGCCTGTTTGAAGCTCTGTACTGTATTTATATCCACCACTTCCTGAGGTAGGATGTTCCATGCATCCACAACCCATTCGGTGAAATAGAACTTCCTCACATTACCCTTAATCGACCTCCCTCTAATCTCATGCAGTGTCCTCTTGTTCTGCTATTTTTCTTATATTGAACCATGTTAGACTCTTTCACCTTGTTAATGTCCTTAAGGTGACTGAATGTTTCAATCATATCATCTCTCTCTCCCTCCTTTGCTCTAGGGTATACATATTGAGCTCCATTAATCTGTCCTCATATGTTTTCTGATGCAGTCCCTGCATCATTCTGGTTACCCTTCTCTGGACTGCCTCAATTTTGTTCACGTCCTTGTGAAAGTGTGGCCTCCAGTACTGCACACAGTACTCCAGATGGGGTCTAACCAGTGTCTTGTAAAGAGGGATTATTACCTCCCTCTTCTGACTTGTGATACCCCTATTAATACACCCAAATATCACCCTAACCTTACCTACTGCTTTAGTGGTCTGCTTGGATGATTTCAGGTCATCGGTGATGATGATGCCCAAGTCTCTTTTTTCCCTTGTGACTTCCAGCAACTCCCTCTCAGCTAAAGGTGGCTTCAGGTTTCTCTTCCCTCGTGCATGATCTTGCACTTCTTTTGCATTAAACCCCAGTTGTCACTCTTCCGACCATTTTGCTAGTTTATCCAGATCTCTTATGATTCTGCCCACCCCATGTGGATCATCTACTCTGATGAAGATCTTGGTGTCATCTGCAAACAGATAAACTTTACCCTCCAGTCCATCTGCAATGTCACTGATGAAGATATTGCAGAGGAATGGCCCCTGGGACTGATTCCTGAGGTATCCCACTTGTGACTTGCATCCCTTCTGACTGTATACCATTTACCACAACTTCTGTTTCTGTCTGTCAACCAGTTTGCCACCCAGTTGACCAACTTCTGACCCACCCCAAGCCTACCTAGCTTATTAATCAATCTTCTATGTGGAACAGTATCGAAGCTTTGCTGAAATCAAGGTAGGTGGCATCAAGTGCTCCTGGTCCACAACTCTGGTTACCCAGTCAAAGAAATCTATGAGATTTGTTTGACAGGACCTTCCTTTGTAAACCCATGCTGTCTTGGATCCTGTACTGCTATGGATTCCAGATGTTGCACTATCCTTTCCATAAGGACTGCCTCCATAATCTTGCCCATTACTGAGGTAAGACTGACTGGTCTGTAGTTCCCTGCCTTCTCCCTGCTACCACTCTTGTGGAGCAAATCACATGAGCCCTTCTCCAGTCTTCTGGGTCCTCTCCTGTACTCAGAGACTCACTAAACAGTTCTGATAATGGCTCTGCTAGTTCCACCTTTAGCTTCTTTAGTACCTTGGGATGTATGCCATCAAGTCCCTTTGCCTTGTCCACCTGAGTTTATCAAGCTCTTGTCAGACCATTTCTTTTGTGAAGAGACTAGTGCACACTCTGTCCCCCTGTGTCCATGGTACTGTGCTGTGGATCCTGCCTTACCTCTCTTTAACAAATACTGAGCTGAAATATCTATTTTGGATAGATGCTTTACATGGTCCTCCTTCACACATGCCCCTTATCCTCTTTGATCTTAACAATACTCCCTCTGGACTTTCTCCTTTCAATAATGTATCTATAGAAAGACATGTCACCTTTACTGTTTGTGCAAGCGTTTCCTCGGTTTGGGACTTTCTTGCCTTACTGCCTTCCTGGATGTTTGGTATGTCTCCCCTCTTCATTCAGCTGCATTCCCTATATTTCCTGAAGGCCAGCCTTTGGCTCTGACCTTTTCTGCTACTGTTTTGAGAAACAAAGTGGTTTCCTTCTTCTCTTGCACTTCCTTTTCTCTCTAACACAATGGAATGTTGCTTCAAGTATTGCATCCTTAATGCTTTCCCACTTTGCCTATACCCCTCACCTGTATTTCTTTTTGCCGGGCTAGCTTAACTCTGTTAGCCATCTTATCAAAGTCAGCTCCTCTGAAGTCCCATATTTTTGCCTTGGAATGGGATGATTTATTTCTAATGGCCAAATTGAACCATACCATGTGACGTCATTGGTCCCATGTGACCTCCTACCTGGAAATCTGTGATCCTTTCCCTGTTATTCAGTCCTAGATCTAGGAAAGCCCGGCTCTTGTGCATTGTTGTACTAGTTGTTTGAGGCCCTCCCTGGAGGAATCCACCATGTGTCTAGTTCTGGCAGATGTTCCAGCTGGTATTGACCAATCTGTATCTGGAATGTTGAAGTCTCCATTATCAGAACCTCCCATTTAGCAGTCATGTTTTGTATATCTTCTAACAGTAATGTGTTATATGTCCTCCCTCTGGTCTGAAGGCCTGTACACAACCCCAGTTCATATGGCTGTCACATTTCCTGTTTCATGGTGACCCACAGTTCTTCTGGCTCCTTATGTGTATTCTGAATTTCTGTAGCTTTGATATTTTCATTGACATCAAGGGCCATTCCACCCCCTTTTTTGCACCTTGGTCTCTTCTGAACAGTACATAGCCAGGTACTGAAGTCTTCCCGTGTGGTTACTGGTAAAACCATGTCTCGCTAATGGCTACTATGTCAAGTTTAGCCTCTGTCATTATTGTCTGCAGGTCTGGGATCTTGTTCCCAGACTGTGAACATTTGTGTACATGATTTTCCATTGGCCAGATTTTGGTGTGTTAGCTGTATGCTGTATGAAATAAAAAACAGATTACTGCAATGTACACTAGGTCACTGGGATGGTGGTGCTTTCAAACCAGAAAAGCAATACAACAAATGAACTTTGAACACTCACTACTTCACTAAAGAAGCACTCCAGATAAAGGCTTGAATGCCTTCAGTGACTACATTTATTAAAATATTAAAAGCAAAATGCAGGCAATAACAGCCTGATGTGTTTCAGAACTCTGGGTCCCTTTATCAAGGAGTCATTGAAGGTATTCAAGCATTTGTCTGGAGTGGCTCTTAAGTGAGGTGGTGAGTGTTCAACTTTCATCTCTTGTAAGGAAACAAAAAATAATTATTTTTTCATGTTGACTTAATCCCTTATTCATAAGGGAAAATCTATTTTATTTGCCACAATCTCATTTTCCATTTTCCCTGAAAAATCATATTTTGAAAACAACAAAATTACATTCGGAGTGTGACAAACACATTTAGCTTGTTATCGGCCCCTTAGCTAGATTCTGCACTTAACTGTTAGGAAATGCCCTTGAAATGTTGTTTTGTAACATTATACATCTTTTTGTCACTTGTGATACAAAAATATTTTTTTCATATCATGAGTGACAAAAAGGATCTTCTTTTGTCAGAGAAAAATTATTTTTGTTTGCCAGCTTGTTTTCTCTGGTGTCTCATGGTACAGCCTCACTCTGACCGCAGTCCCGTAATAATAGCATTTCTGCCTGGTGTCTAGTGGAGCTCCTCACCTCCAATTGTCCTTCCTGAATTTTTTATATATGTGTGGACCACTTCTAGCTCAAAGACATTTGCGGTTGAGTGGGAGCAAAGGACAAACCCAAACCTAATACAGTTAATTTCTGTTGTGTTCTACAAGCTGAATAAAGGGATTGCCTCTGTGCTTGTATCACCTTCCTGCCCCTTTGTGTTCAGCTGTATAAGTTATTCCTGAGCCCCAATAGAGCTCCTTCTGTCATGCGTGCAGTTTGCAATGCTTAAGATTTCGTTAAATTGCCCTCTTTTGCAATTACTTACCTTTATTCTGGTGTCTACTGACATCCCCACCCTTGATCACCATTCCTATGTAAATGTATTGTTTTTCCGGTGGCAAGAAGCACTCCACCCACCCACCTTCTGATTTGTGTGCTGCCTGAATAAAAAAACAGTTCTTGATGTCTTTCTTTACCTGTAAAAAGAAAACAGTCCCTCATCGATATGACCCCCCACCCTAACCTTCCACAGAACATCCACCAACCCAGATCCCCACACACCCCAAACACCCTCACTCACCTGAACAGGTGACAGGATAAAGATCCACTCTCTGATTGAAAACACATCTTTCTTCTGGAACCGCCAACTGCAATATGAGAAAGTAAGGTTAATGCAGTTCAATGTATTTGTATCTCAATGAGTTTTCAACTTTGTGCAATAACCCGTCATTTTTGCACATTGTGAGCTCAGAACATGTTTTTAGGGAACTCACCTAATGAACAATGTCAGTGGAATTACACAAACCCAACCAAAATAGCAATTTCATGGTCACTGGCAAAATCACCTTTTGGGTGGTTTTGAAAATTTTCACCACCCTTGTTCATAAGGTGGAGTCAACCAATGTTGAAAGTCTGAGGTCATGATAACTACAAATTTTATGATGTTCTCTCATAACTTTGTCAATTTTAAATATTTTTACTCACAATTTTCAACATAACCATCTCTTTAAGTTTCTATGTGATAACGAGATCTAAAACCATGATCACTGTTAGGGTGGGTTATATTGCTGAAAAGCAAATTGGCAATATACACTTGCAGGTGAACAGATGTCGAACAAGTGCACTAAGTATTTATGTGGAGTGCTGTACCCCCCACCCCCTGAAGGAGATCTTCGCAACCCCTGCTGAAATATAGCAAACTCCAGGGGGTGCATGTCAGAGAAGGGAGATACTCTGGTAAAAAAAAAACAGCTACGGCAGCACAAAAAGTTTCCCCACTCAAACCTTGAACCCAGTAATTGCTGCAATCGATATCGCTTTCACCTTCACCACCACACAGCTAGCTCAGCTGCAGCAGGCACACTACCCTACATAACCTCTTTTCCTTATCCCTCCCTCCCTGTCTCCTCCCTATCCCTCCCTTCCAGTCACCCTTGCTACACTAGTGGTCACATTCAGTTGCTACCCTTACAGGGTAGCCCAAAGGATATCACTGTAAATGAGTCATTGTTTTGACAGTCACTCATTTACAGTCACTATCATCACTGGATACCTCTTTTTACACCACCTCATGAATGTGACAGCTGCAATTTTTTTGCATGGAACTGCCCATAGCTCAGCCCAACCTCACCAGACCTGCCCACCCCTGAGAGCAATAATAGAATCACCAATGTGCACTAGCCATTCCCTAGGAGAGGGCCACTGAGATTACCACCACCCCATGGAAATATGTACAAATTACTGAGGCATCACCACTGCCAGCAAGGCTCCCTAGGCTTACCCCTCCAGATGGGGCCACAGGGGTTGGCCACCTGATGGAATATTTGCTCTGATCAGGGTTGGTTGCCATGAGGGCAGTGGTACCAAGATTGGACATTTCTTTGTGGGCTAGAGGCATTTTTGCATGCCAACCCCTAGGAGGTGTGGCGTACAATAACATAAGGTGCACTGGCCTGATGTCTGTCATGCCTCCTTATGAACTAGGCACTGGCCACTGTGGATCTCCCAGCCTACACCAGGGGTCCATATTTCACAGAACATGTAACCCCAACTCTGGAGAAGAAAATCCATCCCTCATATGCTCAATCTTTCTCCACCCCAGTCAGCTCTCTGACTCCTGAATCTGTTCTAAACTCAGGATATTAGTGTTGCAAATAGATGTTTTGCCTCTGTACTAGTGGGCTGGTCCCAGCTGTCATTTTCAAATCCTGGTCAAACTGTGTTTTTGCATTGTGGCACCCAATGGTGTTTCAGAGGTGAAGAATCATGTTTTGGTGGGGATTTCTAAATTTTCATTACTGGGTTCATAAGGTTGGGTAATAAGAAGGTTATTCTGACAATTTGTTTGCTGTCTTGCATAAAATTCAATTGCATGGCCTCCATAGCAATGTTCATGTCTACATCTATGGGCAGATGGGAGTGCAGGGCCAATTGGTCCCTCGAGGCAACAGGAAAAATGAGGAGGCCCTGCACTTCCACAGTAATAATATATATATATATATATATATATATATATATATATATATATATATATATATATATATATATATACAAACAATCTATATATACATAAATACACACACACACTTCTAAGGAGGGATGACAAATGATGCTGCAATTATGCAATTATACCATATCAAAAGTAAGGAATTATTTGCAAAAACTTCATTAATGCACTAGTTAGGGTTGAAGCAAGAAAGCGGAAAATTTGACCACAGTGTTTCTTAACCCTAACACCTCACTCCACACTCTGCAGTCAGCAACAGGTGTAGGTGTGTTTTGGGGCTGTCAGTCTTAATGGTCATCCCATTCTCTCATATTAATAACTCATCTTAGTTACTCATTGAATGGGGTGAGCATTAGTGCTGACAACTCAAAGCACATTCCATACCTGTTACTGCCTGCAGGGAGGGTGTGGTGTTAGGGTTGGAAATTCAAACAGCACATTTCCCTGTTTTACTGTAGCATTTAAGATAAGGATTCCAGACTCCTTATATGTGTCTAGCAAGCCTGGGAAACATAAGCGCTGTCCTGCGTGACAAAGTTAATTAGATCTAATGCACACACAAGAGGTACTTTGCTGTCTCAAGACATTGCAAATGGTTTTGACATAAATAACATCTGATCATTAAGATAAACACTCCAAATTGCATGTTGTTTAAAGAAGAAGTCACATGTGTGCAGTGCTGTATATTTGCTAACTTCACTTTGCCTATGTCAAATTCATTTCCTGTGTTTGTAATTCCAGTCAGCTATTGTGGTTTAAGGAGCATTTGAAAAGTAAAGAATACTATTTTTAAACTACGTCATCTAGCTGTCCATTTTCCAGCTGTTGAAAAGAGGCTGTATGTCATTTGTGCAGATGAAGTCTTTGGTCTATTCTCCTCCATAACATGTTACAGGTGTCTTACAGTGAGAGCTGAGCAGCACAAAGAAATATTTTTTCTTGTAAATAAAATTATTTTATAAGTATTATGTTCTATGCACAAATATAGGCTCCTAGTATTGCTACACACTGTGTGAGTGGCATGACAAGACTGTCTAAAGCCATTGCAAAATTAAAATAAAATACAGCTAGTAATTATTGAAAGCTATATGCTTTCTTCTGAGCTGCTGCACTTATTTGCATATACATGGGTCTGGCTGGAGACTTTACAAGGTTGTGTCAAAGCCTTAGAATCAAGATAATTGTTACAGCAAAAAGAAAACTCTGGTAGAGGCACTATGGCTGCTAATGCATTAACTTGTGTGCATGTTTCTTGGGCATGGGGGACAGCAAGGGTATAAACCCTGTCAATTGCAAAGAATGGGCATAAGTTTGTCATTTTTTCCTATTTTGACCCCAAATGTTGAACATAGTCTTCTTAACACCCTACCTCCATGAACCCCTAGATGAAATTGTTCAAATCCTTGGGAAAACAACATCTGTGCCACAGGTGCAAAGGCATGTTTTGGGCAGAATGAGAAAAATGACAGCTGCACTGTTCTTGAGGTGGTGTGATAAAATGGCTATACTGAAAATTTGGAGTGAAAATATTGAATATGATCAAAAGCTACATAGGTGCATAGAAAATTGTGAACAAGCACATGTAACTCTGCCATTTTTGAGTTTTTCACCATATTTTCAACATGGCCTTTTGGAACCCCACCTCATGAAGAGTGTAACTGTCATTTCATTCATTCATCCTGAAAAGTGATTTTGCACAGTGACTGGGCTATTCTGCATCAAAGGTAAGTAAACAGGTTTGGGGCAGATTATAAAAATGACAGCTGTACTGTTCATGTGGAGGTGTGAAGAAATATAGCAATGTTGAAAATCTGGAGTGAAACATATAAAAAGACACGATTGTGTATAGAAACAGCAAAACCCATGCTTGTAACATTGTCATTTTGGGATTTTTTGCACCAGATATACTCAACATAAGCTTTTTGAACCTCATCATGAACACTGGCACTGTCATTTCATTCATTGGTCCTAAAAGGAAATTCCACGCAGTGACCATGAAATCACCTTTCAAGACTGAGTAACAAAATGACAGTGCCAGTGTTTATGAATTGGAGTCCTACAAACCCGTGTTGAAAATCTGGGATCAAAATTCTAAAATGGTTGAGATATCAACATAAATTGAACACCCCAATGATAGCCACTTACCTTCATTCTTCAGTTGGTGATTCAGCTTTGAGAAGAGTGCAGGCGTGTCCCAGCCAGAAGATTGCGCCGCCAACCTCTGAAGGTAAGTATGGGGCAAGGGGGGTGGAGTGGGAGGTGAGTGCTCAGAGGGAGGGTCAGGATGGAGGCAAGGGATGAGGGAGATGATGAGGACAGTTTTCTTTTTACAGGCTTAAAAAAGTGTGGGATAGCTGCAACATTAACTAACAAGCTTTGAATCGGGACCCCTTTACACTTGTGACATTGCCAGTGTTAAGCAATTCACATAGCTTTCACAACATACAATTTTGAGAAGAACTGGACAGCTAATTATAAGCAATATATTCAGATATACAAAGAATACGAAATGCATCCTACCTACAGTGGTTGCACCAGTTCATTTAATATTAATTATTTTCTGCAAATTCATCTTGTTTTGGATCTCACTTACATAAGGTATTTCAAGTGCATAGACAACATAGTTATATCTTCTCAGACAAGATGTGCAAAATAAAAAAGGATGAAATACACAGACTTTGGTTTAGCACAGCTTTGACTTTTCAACAATCTAAATCAGTTTCTTGTGCCTGTCATGGACTACTCTCTTACCACACCTGCTGGGCAGGTCGAGCTACACACACACTGGTGAAACCGACCACACCATACACTACTAACTAGCTGAAAATGAAACTAACAAAGTGGGATATTAAAGATGAGTGGAGTAGTGTGGCACAGGAGGTAAGCAGCAGTGGAAGGCTGGAAGTAAGGAACTTCAAAAGGATCAAATGCACAGAACTAAAAGAAAAAAGTACTGGAATGCCTTTCTTTGTGTTCCAGCCCACTTTCATCACCAGAAGAAGAAGAAGAGAATTTTGCAATTTGAAACTGGAGGGATGGGGCGGTACAATGCACAGTGGATTGTTATGGGAGGGTGTGTTTGGGTGGAGGCAGTACAGCACACAGTGGGCAGTTACAGGAGGGTGTGTTTGCTGATGGAACATGAATTGGGACCAGAGGGTGGGAATGGTACAGTGCACACTGGGCAGTTGAAGAAGGGTTTGTTTTAAAAGTCAATCTGGCTTCTTTAAATCTTTGAAGGAATGTGGCATTCCTTTACTCACTGATTGTAAAAGGACTGCAGAGCTACACCCACTGTGACCCTAAAATATGTGAACTCTCTGGGAGTGACTAAAATCATATCATGACCAGTGAAAGACACCTTAAAGCATAATACCACAAGACAAGTCAGAAACAAATTATGTATGGATAGCATCCTGTGATAAAGTGACAAAAGTTTAGTAATGAAACTTTGGAGCATGTGATATAGTTGCTTTTTATTCACTGAAAATAAAAGTATATCTAAGACTATAACTTAAATTTGCTGGGTGAGTGAGCCTCCATATTTCTTCTGCCTCAGTTTTCAGGGAGAAATAAAGGTTAAATCCACTATAAGTTATAAAGTTTATAAAACATAGGAAATGTTGATAATCTGCAAGCGTTGTTATGATTTGGCAGGTGGTATCTTCTTTCTATCCAGATTTTACTTGGTAACAAGAAAATAAAAGAGAATTGCTTTCATACTAATTACACAGTTACATAGACAGATAGCAACATCCCATACAGCAGCAATTGGTTATCAAAGGAAGTGTTTATTTCCTTCAAAATGATAAAGAAAGTGTACTGTGCAAAGGAACAGGAGCAAATGCCGACAAAGTATGTTTGGGGGAAAATTAAAGTTTTTAAATGAGAGGCTGGGAGGGAATTGTTGATTTTCTGGTGATGGGACAGGGTGGTGGAGTAGGGAGGGAGGCATCTGGGACACAGCAGTTTGGTTATTAGTGAAACTTTGTTTAATTTGGGTGGCTATGGTGCCAGGGAGAACAGAAAGGAATCAGGGACATGGTGATGTGTACAGAAAGAACACTGTTATCTCTTTGGGGATGCCAGAGGGAGCTGAGAGGGAACAGGGATGCATTGGGGTAGGGCAAGGCTTGTTTGACCATTCTAGAAATGCAGGGCCAACCAAGGAGGGACAGGGATGCTGTGGGTCATGGAACAACCCATGAGTGTTTTCATGGACTGGAAACAGATGGAAGGAGAGAGGTGGGACTGGAACAATAGCAATTTGTGGAAGGGATACAGTAAATAGATTTTGCAGTGGGATGGGACTCTGTGTGGGAGCAGGGATCAGGATGCCACAGAAGAGGAGGGAGGGAGGGAGGCTATAACAGCATGATGCATTCCAGTGGTCTAGTGACATGCAGTTATGGTCTCTTGAAAATAAATTGAAAACAGGCATGCATAAACAGCTACGTTTAAAATGGCTTAAAATAATTTTCATATTTTTCTAAATTTTATTTTTCAAAACCTACAAATGCACTCCATTTTAAGAATGAACCTAAAAGGATAATCTGTCAGACCTTTATAATTTTTTAGAAATCCCTCTACAAAGCATCTAAAATAGATCATTTTATAGTTTTGACCTTTTCTAACATTAAACATGCTGAACCAACATTTACCAATATGAACTGCTTCTAGGTTCTGTCATAAAGGTGCGAATCTGTCAGAGTGCTGCAGATCCATACTGTAGTTCAAAGCTGGACAAGTTGGAATGAACTAAGAATCTAACATAAATTTAACGAAATGCTTACTTAACACTAACTATAGTGGTGCTACCATATCACTGCAATTACAAACAACATGTCACTCTTTCCACTGTGTTTGGTGTTTAGGTATTACTGATTCTTCACTGTGGGAGGCAGTATAAATTGTAGCGTGTATACTACAAAGTGAGTGGTACCTCATGCCTCTTGGAAGAGGTGATGCACTGCTTTTATAAGCTTGCTCAAAATTTCTGCATGCATGCAGCTGGAATAATTGTGCAAGGTAATTTTTCACACTTCACCCTACCACCCTACTGGAGCCTCCTCTTTGGCAATGACAGAGGCATGTCTTAATATGTTAACTGCCTCCATAAATCTCAGAATAAACCCTTTCTGAGGTTTAATGCTAATATTTGCCACACATAAATACCCAAAAGTTAATGTTATCCATGTAATTGGGGTGGGCCAAAATTAAATGTACTAATTTTGCACCTCCAGTACTAAAATTAGGGTTGCACATTATAGCAAGTATGCAACTTGATTTTAAATTATTATTCTAAGTTGTCATTTTGTGGACAGGTTTGTTTCACAAAATGAAAATAAATAAATAAACAGATAGGTAGATAAATAAACAAATAAAAACAATCTTGGCCCAAAGTTGCACTTGCCAAATTCAGGTGAAGAATAAAGTTAATTAGGGCTTCCAGTTTAATGCACAAGAGGATACAGGGTTTAGCATGTATGCAGTTGCTGATGCATAACACTCAGTTAAGTACAGTACTTCATGTGACAGACATGAACATTTGCCAGATATTGAAAACTGATTCTCAGCAGAACTGAAACTGAAAATGGAATTGTTCTCCTTAATCATTACATCTATGGATAGTCAGTGATTTGTATATCTCATGTCTAGTTCCTTCAGTAAACCACTTCTGCATTAGAATACTGACTGCTAAACATGAGGCCACTTACATTATATTTCCCTAAAGTGGGAGGAGATCATGGAGCTATCAGTTTGGTGTGTTACAGTTGCCATTACCCAAAGGCTATATGATCTGTGTGAGGTGCAGTGTATCAGCAGCTTCACCTTCTACAGTTGCCTATATGCTGGTCAAAAAGAAAACGTGCCATAGGAAAGCTCCCTGTATTCCATCCTTATGAGACATCTACTGTTTTATTTTCACACAAAAAAAAATTAGCTCCAGCAAGGACAATGCACCCTTCTCATTAGATTAGCCACCAAATTAAATATCCATGGTGTAATATGAATACTCCTTGTCCCAGTAAGGATTAAGCCCAAAGCATGAGCATGGGTCTTGGAGAGATAATCCATGCCTGGTAGGGTTGGGGTGCTTGGGGCATGAAGCCATAGGCTGAGTGCCTCCAACCACCCAGGCATGGATTAACTGTCAGTTGACCCATGCTCACGTGTAGGGTTAATCCTCGTGTAGCATGATAAAAGGGTTCAGCTCTTGCACCAATGGACATCAGCTGCTTTTTTGTGTACCAGGTTATAAATGTCTGGCAACACAACTGTTACAACACAAACCTGAATAGTGCAGTCCAATGGGTTGGATTACGGCTGAGGAGAGCAGCTGGAAATTACATATTCATGGCTTTGGGGCCCTTAATTTATACATTTATTTCTTTATTGAGAATTGACAACTGTGCAAGGCATGCAGTGACAGGACTAATTTCTAGGGAGAGCTGGGAGGTACGGTAATAAAAAATATACACAGTGAGAATGATACATATATACGGCAATATATAAGGTAACACAGCAACAAATCATGCTGGTAATGTGTATGTCAAGTTAAGTACAGGTACAAATGGGTGCAAGGCAAAAGACAACTAAGAATAAATAACAGTGCAGGCTGCCATGCCAATGAAATAGCTAACAAAATGTACAGCTCAGGGTGAGATACAGATATCCAAATAAGCCAAAACTAGTCAAGCTAGGGCAGAGCTATAGCAGGAACAGGAGGAAGCCAAATATATAGAACCATGATATGCCTTGCTGAGTGCACACAATCATTAATATAAGCTCAGTCAGCAATATAGGCTCAGTCAGAACTATCTGACCAGTCCTTTTATAGCATACATTACATATATAAAAACATCATACTGAATGTTTGATCTACATACAGTACATGTATCCAAACTGAAAATGCCTATCAGTATCCAAAAAGGGAAAAAGTCATAGATTTTAATCCAATGTGAATCAATATAGAACCTCATTTACATTTATGAAGATCAGTTACACACTGTATAGATCTGCAGACCTCTTGGTGAGAAGGATGAAAAAAACCCAAAAACAGATAATGAGGAACATATAAAAAGTCTCTTAATAGGCAAACTTTAGACCTATGACATTTCTAGCTTGCACTTGTGTAGAAACTCAGCCTGCCTGAAAAGAAATTTAGAACAAGTAGTTTTTTTTGTTTTTTGTAGTTTTGTGGTTGACTTAGGACTCTGTGTTTGTTACTTACTTCCCAGTTTCCAGATGTTGCATATAATTTATGAGCTATTAAGGAACCACTCAGCTTTGAAGATCTGGTGAAGTGTTGGCCGTTAATCATGATCAAACAGTGTCATCCCAACTGCTGCATTCTGAACTGAAGAAACAGTAGACTGGGTCCAGGGAGGTAATGCAAAATCCTTGTGTACCACTTAGGTGGGAGAGATATAAAGATCAAATAGATAAACTTACATTATAAGTGAGCTGAATCATATGGGGCGGGGTGACAGACTGCCTGTGGAAGCACAGTGGGAGGCTAGTAAACACTACTTTTGACAGAAACATTTTAGTGATGAGTGAGTAGCAGATTTAAGAATGGGTTTACCAACTGTAGTCTTTTCCTATGATGCCACAGTTGTGTTACTGAGCAGAGGGCAAGGATGATGATTGCTTGTGATGATCGACTGAACAGCCTACAGTTCTAGCATGCTGAAAGGGGTCCCCACTAGCAGTAAACTGTAAACTGTAGACAAGACGGTAAAATCACACTCATGTTTCCCTGTTGTTGTCAGTGTACTGCTCTGTTGATCATCACAAAAATCATTACCCTTGCTCCCTGCTCAGTGACACAAATTCCAGCACAGAAAAAAGCCTGCAGGTAATTAGCCCACTCTTAAATCTGCTGCTCACTCACTAAACTGTTTCTGTTAAAAGTCTTTGTTTATCCACCTCCCACTGTGCACACTACTGGCAGTCCGTCACCCTGCCCCATGTCTGCAGCTCACTATTGATACAATCTGAGCCAAAAATGTTGAGGGGGCATAATAGCTTGCTTAAATCTCTCCAGAGTGCTCTCTCTCTCGCTCTCTCTCTCTCTCTCCCATGCACGCAGATGTGTCATGCAGCACAACACTGAAATGTCTGTCTCTCACTGTCAAATGTATGCAGGAGGAAACACCACACCACAGGACACATTTGGGGAATATAGACACTGGGACACTGAGGTAGGCCTGAAAAGGAGCAGAGATTTGCATTGCAGGTTTCAGTGAGAGGCTGTGGGTATGCATATCTGTCTTCTCTCTAATCATCCACCCCATCTCACTCAGTGTGCTTGTGTATGTGTGTGTGTGTGGGGGGTGTCTCTCTGAACATTGGATGGGGATGTTCACTGCTGGCACACCAAGGAATATTTACTGGGAGTGGGGATTGTCGGTGCAGATAGAGGATCTCCAGACAGCAGATGATCTTGTGGTGGGGAGCAATCCCTAGTGTCTCTGGTGTTTCTCCATCGCTCACGGTTGTTGTCTCTGTTCCCAAGGTAACATACAAGAGACTGTGTTGCCTACCTGTGTCTCTCTCTTTTGAGCAGCGCTTCTTGCTACTTGCACTGTGCTGTGTGGGGAAGACAACCTGCCATGGAAGTTGTTAGCTGCCGGATCACACAGGACCATGTAGAGAGAGAGAGACAGGACATTGCAGCAGTTTTCAAGGACATGTCAGTCTCCTCTTTCTCAACACCCCAATGTCACTATTATATTTCTGGAGGTGTGAGGACAGTAAAGGACAAAGTGGGTGGGTGCAGGAGGGTGTTTTTGTGGGGGCAGTACAGTGTACAGTGGGTGGTTGTGGTAGGATATATTTTGCTGATGGAACAGGAATTGGGAGTGGATGGGGTGGGGTGGTACAGTGCACAAAGGGTGGTTGTGGGAAGGTTTGTTTTAAATGTCAATCCCTGCTCATTTTTGGTAGTGCCAGGGGAGGGATGAAGGGATAGTTCAAGGGATGTGCAGTGGAGCTCTAGGAGGGGTGGGACTGTTCATTCTTCAGCAGTGAAAGGAGGGGATGCAGAAAATATGCAGGCACTGTAATCTGGAGGGGTGGGAGCAGTACAGCGCACAATGGGTGGTTGTGGGAGGGGTTTGTTTTTAAAAGTCAATCCCTGCTCATTCTTTGGTAGTGCAAGGGGAGGTGGATGCAGAGACAGTTTGAGGGATGTGCAGCGGAGCTCTAGGAGGGATGGGACTGCTCATTCTTCGACAGTGCAAAGGGAGGAGATGCAGGAAAACTGCAAGCACTCTGAAATAGTGCAGTGCTACAGTCAGTAGGGACAACATGGGTGGACTGTTTCACAGATAGGAGGCAACTGTGATGCAATCTAACATGTTGTTAGTTCAGAAAGGAACTCTTTTAGTGACTGTAGCACTGTGGGGCTCCGCCATCTGCAACCCTAATGTCTGATCTCAAATTGACATACTTTTAGCAACTGATGTAATGTACCAATAATATGTCAGATTGAACAAAGCATTTCCCTGTTGGACACCCTCCTTTTCCCTGTATTTTCCATGTAAATCTGGGACAAAACTCTTGTTCATTTTCCTGTATGCTCAAATCTATACATGTATACAACTGACTTCATCATACCTGTCAGTAAAATCACTATAACAAATATTAAGGCTGTTTTATGTGTTCTTATTTATTTTAAATGGTAAAACTGACCTGCAACATATAACAGAGGGTTTGGAAAATGATAGAATCTCTCAAGCTTTGCTCTGAAAGTTCACATGTCCCTAGAGCCTCTTAATGGTATTATAGCCCTGTTACAATGTACTGACACAAGATAACCTGACTGAGATGCAATATCTTATACTCAGTGGGCTCATACTTTTATCCATTTTGGCAATGTACTGACAGAGAAGAGCTTTGCTGAGATGCAGTATCTCATTTTCAGGGGGACACTTTTACCAGTTTTACAATGCACTGATACAGGTTAGTCTGGTTGAGATGCAGTATCTCATTTTAAGTGGGGTCTTACTTTTACCTATGTTTACATCTGCCTACAATGTACTGACATAGGATAGCTTTGTTGAGATACTGATGGCCACCATGTGCAACATGGTGGGCTGACTGAAATCGCATATGAGTATTGTGCATACATAGTCATGTCAGCACTGCCTTGTTATGCACGGATATCTCTGGGGCAAACCGCGCATGCATGAGTATCACAAATGCACAGTTCTGTATTCGCTACAGTATCAGTCACATCTGACTCTGGTGTAGTGAGAGCCCCATATTGTCTTTTCAATGCTCTTGCTGCTCCTAAAGCTCTCCACAGCCATATCGGCTCTGACCAGAGTTTGTTCCAGCAGTAGGTACAAAATCAACATAACAGAGTACCAGGCAGCAAGATAGATGTCTTGGTCTCTCTGCAGGATGTCATTTTGTGGATTTTTTTTAAATAGAAATGAGATGGCAGCAAACAAAAGGTTTTGCCCTTTTCAAAAAGGGTTCTCTTTTAATTTCTTACAGCTTTCTTGAAGTGCTTATTGAGCATGCTCAGAACCACAATTTTAAAAATTAATAACTTTGTCACAGGTTAATATTTTGTCACCAAACGAGTGAGAGACACATCTGAGTGGCAGCTTTTTCCACCTTGTGAATTTCAGACCAAAATGCCAAACTATCTGAATACAAGGTGATGACAACAAAACAGCAAAAAACAGTTATTGTATATACATTTTTCACTATCTGCATCTCGAAATCTGCACATGTGACCAGAACAAAGGTTGGCATGGTTACTGATCTACCCCATGAGACTGTGCATACAAAATTTCATGCAAATCCGTTGAATGGTCATGAAGATATTAAAGTGTAAAATTGGGGCCTTGATAGTGTGGTGCTACTGAGCCACTATATGTGTATATGTGTGTGTGTGTATATATATATAAATATACACATATATATATATAGTATATAGAGAAAAGACAGATATTTATGCAACAGGCATGGACATACATCCATAGTAGACACGTCATCACAGATTTATACATACAGTAGACACGTCATCAGTTCCTCCCCACCTGCCAGCCGGCACTTCTTCCCAGTTTCATTTGTCTTATGAGTTCCTCAGTCCTCCAGTCCCCATATCACCCCATACTTTTTATTCACACTGCTATTTTTTCCATCAAACTGTACATTTCAGCAACTTACACCCCCACAGCAGTACCAAGCATAAGTAGCATGGAACATAAAACACAAATTATTTGTTTTTCTTGTTTCTTTCACAGTACAGTCCCATTGACACATCCCATACCCCACCCACTGACTGATTCACTGATCACTTCCTTATTTACTATTCACCATCATTCATTTAATTCCATTGTGCCGCATAAACATAAAAAGTAATTTTTACCAGTTTGTATTCACCCATCTTTCCCAACACAATTTCCCCATTCTCTTCAGCTGACAGCAGCACCGCTTACCTCTCACAGAACATGGCGAAAACACCACTTCATCCCCAGCAAAACAAACATTCAGACCAAAAAGACCAAATACTGAGTATGAGCTTTTTCACAACCCCAGGTCACCTAGCTGCCAGCCTGCCAACTTGTGTCATCACCACTTAATTCCCTTATAAACACATTCAAGGTAATTAAACATTAAATGCAAGTACCCTTTTCATACTGCACAGAATGGTTCAATTTATCTGCCATCTCTGAATGGCAGTGCTGCATTTTCCTTCGGCTTGCCCCTATAAAAACATTTGCTCCTTTCGCACCTTGGCTCACTGAAAAAGAAAAAGCATTGAAAAAATGAACAAAGCTTCAAATCCAAGATGTAAATCGAGCAGATCGCAGCACAAGGAGAGACTCTATGATCTTGCTTAATGATCTTCACTAAAGACTGGTGTCATTTTCTATTTGAAACCTAATGAACTTAACCAATGAGCACTGATGCAGCAACATCACTGCAGGCACCACCCTGGTGCATCCATGGTAACATCCATAGCAACAGCTCACAGAACAAATGGAGGAATACTATTTCAGGAAAAAGTCCCACACTATGTGAAATTATTTAACAAAAGAATAAATAAATAAAAAGTTGAATATCTAAAAGGTCCCTGTCTGTTGCACAAATGAAATACACAACAGGGACCTTGTGGAATAAACAATTTATTTTCACTTTGTGCTGTTTGACTTTGGGCACATCAATCATGGCTTAGGCCACTCTTGAGGTTTCCCAAGGTCAAACAGCACTCATGAAAATAAATGGTTTATTCCACAGGTTCCTGTTTGTATTCCATATATGATATATATTCATGGCAAAAAATGCATTTAATACATCAGTTAGGGAAAAGTGACAATAGTGAGGAAATTAAACTTAGATTGAGCTCTCACCTTACACATGGCCTCACACACCTATCTCTCCACAGAGACGACAGATGCCAGGGTGTGCTGTGGGGTCGGCCAGACCCAACTCTCACCCCATTCCATATGTAAACAGGTTGACATGCCAGTAAAGGAGAATGGGATATAGTTATGCCTCATGACCCCATGGCACACACTGGCATCTGTCAGACTGTGGAGGATGGGTGTGGGTTATGTGGGGAGTAGGGCTCAACCCTAACATTTCATTTTCATTTCTAGACACCAGAAAAATAAATAATTATGGAGGGTACTGACTGAATGGTGGGGGGTGCCACAAGACACCAGGAAAATAATGGTTCCACTATGCTGCAGTGACAGAAAGTTCCCCAACAGCCTTTACAGTGACAGACTGCCACTGGCAGTCCTGACAGTGCCATGTCCCAACACTGACCAGAAAATGGACTAACACTGACCCTGAGTCACAGGATGGAGAGCTATGCCCCCATGTACCCCCCACTAATGATTGCCAACTCCAGTTTCTCAAGCAGTGGAGAAATGGCCAATCCACTGCCCACACACCAGTCACTGCAACATGTTGTCGGCAGCAAATACAGCTCACTACTGGTATGGTCGCTGTCAGGGAATCGCTGTCAGGGAGTTGTTACAGTGACACTGTAACAAGAGTATACCAAAAAGAACAAATAAATATGGGGTAATTATTGGAGGGTGGACAAAGCCACTAGAAATCAAGGAAAAAATATGATATACAGTGGAGCTCTGATATAAGCACATTCTTAATGCCTAGCAAAATTGTTCATATAACTGAAATGTTCTTCTAAGAGGGCTACATTGAAAACAATAAAAATCCATGTAAAATCTATGGTAAACATAATTAAACTGGGCTCAGACAAAATTTTGAGAACTCATTATTAAACGTAGTATAACATGGTTTTTAAAAGTACTCTTGCTCAAACAGAGTATTGTAAAATTCATTCAGTGACTCAACTAACTATGAAAAAATATGTGCTGCCTTCTTCATTGGGCATCTTTCCCACATCCCTTCACTACTTAATGGCTGTTAATGAGAAACTAGATGATGATTCATCCCTGGTTTTGGACACTTAGAGGTGATAATGATCATCTACCACCACCTCTGGAAACAAAACTGTCCTTATAAACGGCTGACCGTTCTTATAAGCAGGCTTTACTGCCACTGAAAATAATGGACAAAAGTCAGGACATTCAACAGAAGTTCTTATAAACAAATGTTCTTATATCTGATGTTCTTATAAGTGTGCTCCACGTTAGTATTAAAAAAATATGAGGAGAGCAATCAGAAGGTGGGTGTGCCACTAGACAACAGGGAAAAGAGGGGCAAAACAGAAAATGATTTTCCATCATAAAAGGATTTTGTGGCTCATGAAATGAAAAAGATTATTTTTCTTATCATGAGTCACCAAAAGATTTATCACTATAAAAACAGCATTTCAAGGGTGTTTCTGCAACACATAAGTGCAGAATCCACCAGCCTGATAAGCAGGTAACATGTGTTGGTCACTCTCCAGAATGTCATTTTGTGGTGCCAGACTTTGAATTTTAAGGAAAAGATGGAAACAAGATGGCGATATATGAAAACTCACAAAAAATTTTTATGAAAAGGGTTTTCATACAAAATGTTATACAGCTATTTTGAAGTGCTGACTGAGCACCTTCAGAACCAAAATTTTTAAATGTAATAACTTGGGAATCTATTAACATTCTTTTCACCAAACCAGAGAAAGACACTTGAAGGCCAAGCCCTTTCTACCCTGAAAATTTCAAACCAAAATTACAAATTGTCTGGTGCTATGGGTTGTCAAAATGGCAAAATGTTTAATTTTTGCATTTTTTCACAATCCATATTTCAGAACTCCACATCCAACCAGAATGAAATTTGGCACATCAAGACATCTACTCCCATTAGACAGGCATGCAAATGTTGTGTAAACCGTTGGATGGTTGCAATGTTATTAAAGTGCAAAAAAGTAAGGTCAACATTAAGGTGGCTTCACATCTGTAAGTATAGTGGCACTATCATGCCTATATATATATATATATTCTATGTACAAAATCTGTGTAATGCATCATTTAGGGTTAACACACAAAAAGTCAAGAAATGAAAAATCTTTGGTTGCCCCTCCCCTCATGGACCCACTAATCATCCCAAGATTGACAGATGATGAGGTGTGTCATTGGGGTTATGAGGCTTAAATGTTGCCCCATTCCTTGTGTAATTATATTGAGAAGCAACAGTGAACAAGAATAGGCAACATTTAGGCCTCACAACTCCAATGGCACACCCAGTCAACTGTCAAATCTTTTTTTTTTGGTCAGGTCTATGGGGGAGGGGTAGCCCTAAAGATTTTTCATTTCCTTACTTTTTGTGTTTTAACTCTAAATGATGCATTAATGCAGTTTTTGGCACAAAATTTCCTTACTTTTTGAGAAAGAATAGAAAACTAAGAATCTTGCAGAAGTTGGTGGGAGCGTGGCCTTCACGCCCTGTGCTCCTACCAACTTATGAATGTGTCTCTACTATCAACACCCTCCAAATTTCCATGTAAAAGACCAAACCGTGTCCGAGATATAACATGTTTAAGTTTGAGATTTTAATTTGTCGAATTGCAGAATTCCACATCTCTTGACATTTTACAGACAGAACGACTGAAAAGTACATCCATGACACTAAGGCTAGGTACCCTATCAATTTCAAGGCACCACCACAATGCAAAACACTGTCTGCAATGTAAATTGTGTCACTAATATCTCTAAAAAATATTTTCTGACACATAAACACCATAATTCACATGTATAGGACATGCCATCAACACTCTCCAAATTTCAAGTAAAAAGACCAAACCATTTCCGAGATATTTAAACTTAAAGATTGTGAAAATTGGCCTATCTATTCCATTATAAAATCTGGCCATCTTGTCCTCCTCACAATCAAAGATGGCGATCAAAAATTCTGCAATCAAAGAATTTTGCAGGCTTGCAATCAAAGAATTTGCAGGCTCATGATCAAAGAATAAAAATGGTGAAACTCGAGTTTTAGGCAGAAATACATAAAACCAACACCATGCCTCAATAGAACGAAGTCCCCTGAGCAAAATCCATCCTCATTTGAGTTCCTAGGACACCCTGGGCTGATACATTTGAATGTTTCAAAGGGCCATCTCATCCCTTGCTCGTGATGCAAGATTATGAACAAAGAATCTCGCTATCAAAGAATTTGCAGGCTCACAATCAAAGAATTTGCAGGCTCATGATCAAAGAATAAAAATGGTGAAACTTGAGTTTTAGACAGAATTACATGAAACCACTGCCATGCTTCGATAGAACGAACCCTCTGAGCAAAACCCACCCCATTTGTGTTCCTAGGCCACCTCTGAGCTGAGAGAATTGTATTTTACCTTGGCGATGCAAGATCGTTAGTGAGTCGTGATCAAAGAATTTTATTTGATTTTACATTGTGTGTCTACCTTACTTTTTGTGTTGCTTGTAACTTCTTTTTTGTGCTGAATTATATTGCTGCCTGCTGTTATTCTCCTCCTGTGACTCCAATGAAAACATAGTGTTGCATCTAATGGGGTTATACCTATCGGAGAAATTTCAAATACGTAAATACTGTAAATAGAAACATAGAGTTGTATTCCATATGCTGTACTGGTCTCATCTGCTCAGATGTATGTCCCCAGCAATAAGATTCTAAATTACAGCATCACCGCTGGAGTGTGTTTTGTCTCTTGTACTTTTGCCTTTCTCTGCATGTAGGATATATTGGCTACGGTACTCTTTATCCCAGTTCGTGGGTGTGTGTGATGTCACAGTGGAATATACAACTCATGTTGCGCTTGGGGTTGGTGGGTGAGTTGGAGGGGGTGAATAAGGTCCTCTGTGGGCGCAACAAGTCTGTCTTGAAGAAGCAAGAACACCTCTCCTGGTCAGACTGACTTTCACTGCAAAGTTACTAGAGCAGCAGCACCAAGCTCTGGCTATTTTGTGCATGTGTTGGGGCTGCTTCTTGATTTTCTTTCCTACAGGATGTTATAGTCTGATATATTGTCTACAGCCCCACAAAGATTGCCATACAAGGGCAGCAAAGAAAAAAATGTTAAAATTCAAGCTCTCCTGTGGCCGCGGTTTATATATATATATATCTGTTAATTATTTCCTGACAGCCACAGCTTGAAAGTGGCTTTGCTCAGTATCTAGCTGACAGTATCAACTTGTCTGCCGATCAAGGAAAGTGGCCTGATTTTCAAACAAAAATCTCCTAACAGACCAATTCCTTTGAAACCTAATCCTGTCTTAAATTAGCCCCATTACAGTAGTGCATTCAAGGCATTATATACAACAGTGGTTTCTAGGGCTGGGTTTCAGTTCAATTGACAAGGTCTTCTCAGTCCTATGATATACCTCCGGAGTGCAGCATTAACAAACAGAACTGATGAAGTTTGCCTGCATGAACAGGAGGCATAATTATTTTGCTTAGGGGATGCTAATGTGGCTTGGGGTTATCTCCTTTGATAGCCATGTTAACTGGTGGTGGGTCATGAGTTGTTTTGCTCTGAATTTTGTCAAACTAATGGATGTCAGCCATTTCAGCACTGCCTTAGCCAATGTAGGAGGGGACAGGGTGTTGATCACTCACCATTAAAGTTTCTTTCAGAAATGTAAAGGTGGCATGTTTGTTGTGAATTTGTTCCATATTGTGTACATTTATTGAAATACACTTGTGTATGGTATAAATATTTTGCCTACAATCTTTCAATGCTATACTTGTCCCTTGGTCAGGTGCTCCCAAAGGTGAGGTCCTAAAAATATAAAATTTTCCGATATTGCATTTCTTTTCAATTCATCTTTCTTCAGACATTAATAAAAACTAATCAACAATCAGTGTTGTGTAATTTAAAACACATGTACTGTTAAATAATCAAGATATGCAAAAAAAAAAAAATAGTTGTAAAAGGAGTAAACTTTGTACAGTTGTCCCTAAGATAGTTTGTTGGTATTGCTGTCATTACACTGGGAAATAATCTTTCAGAAAGGTTTAAAATGCAGAAATGCATCAAAAACGCACAATACAAACACATGCAAACATACTATGGTTCGAGAGAACAAAGCCCCCCCTGAGCAAAACTCACCCTCATTTGTGTTGCCAGGCCACCCCTGGACTGAGAAATTAAAATTTTTATTTGGCCATCTCGTCCCTCACTCACAATGCACAAACGTGATCAAAGAATCTCGCAATCAAAGAATTTGCAGGCTCGCGATCAAAGATTGTTAGCAAGCCACGATCAAAGATTTTAAAATGGTGAAACTCTATTTTGTGACCACTTTAGAGAAACCATGGCCATGGGTCAATAGAACAAAGCCCTATGAGTAAAACCCATCCAAGTTTTACTAGGGTGACCCATGAGCCAAGATATTTGAATTCTTCCGACGGAATGTGAAAACAAATGGTGGACCTCATGTTCAAAGAATTCTTGGGGTCAAAGATTCTGACCACGAGGCTGCAAATTCTTTGGTCGCCAGGTGGGATGAGATTGCCCAAACCCCATCCTGTGTTTGCAAAACAACCATATCAATGTTCCATTCACTTATAATGGGAGCTTAAAACTGCAATAACTTTTGAATGCCTCAATATTTTTCACCAAAAGAAAAGCAGCATGTTTGGCCACCCAAGCTGTTTCAGATGAGCCATCTTGCAGAGCAGCATGCCAGATGAAGGCTGCACAGGCCATGGACAAAATCCCCAAAACTGACTCCAAAACTGGATAATTTTGCATTTTCAGTGTTTTCATGTGCAAAGACCAAAGTCCAACTGAAATTTCAGGTAAAGCTGTTTAATGGGTCCAAAGTTATTAACGTGCAAAATTTTGACTTTAACAAGAAGTGCCTTCTCATAACCCTAAATATAGTGGTGCATTAGTGCCACTATGATATCAATATTTTGACTCCTATTGTCACATCCTATCAACTGTTCTTCCCTGAATGCTTTCTCCCCTTAATTTCCACAGTTGTCACCTCTTCTTCTCCCTCTCCTTATCCCTTCCTTACCCTGTGCAACAGACTGAACCTTTCACTTGATGGAGTGCATTGTGTTAATTAGTATTCTGTAAAACTTGCTCAAATTCAAGTAAGTGTAGTGAATAGGATTTGGCTTTAAATGGATATGTTCTACAAGCTGTTCTACTACCAAATGCACCCTGTTCTGTTCTGATCACTAATTCCTTGCATATTGTACATATGTAACATTTTTCATGTGTGTATCATTACATATGTGGCTTATAACTCAAAATATCTAATATTCTAGCTGATGTACTACAGCATGCATCATTATCTGGTCGTGTAGTTCTTGAATTTGTACATATGTAGTCTTAAATTGTGTCTTTCTGATTTGTGTATGTGATTATATGATTATTTTAATATCCCATGGCCATCTATGTGGCTGTGTGCTGCTGTGGCTAATCTATTGTACCCAGGTCCACCTTGCAACTGAGTTCTCCTCAGTGGTGTTCCGCCTGGTAAAATAAAGAAATTATATATATATATATATATTAGAGGCAAAAATATCACTTAATGCAATACTTAGGTTATTCAACAGTGACAAAAGTGAGGAAATTCGGTGTTAGGGTTTGAAAGCCCCCTTTGGCCTGCCCACACCCCAACCGGCATTGGCATGCGCTGCTAAGGTTAAACCTAACTCTCACCCCAACAGATGTCTGAAGAAGCAGAGGTATAGAGAATGGGGTGAGAGTTAAGACCAACAACCCCAATGCGCACCCTGATGCTGGTTGGGGTGTGGGCAAGAGGTCCAAGGGGGGGCTTCAACCCAAACACTGAATTCCTCACTTTTGTCACTCTGGAACAACCCTAAGTAATGCATTAAACTGAGTTTTGCCCTAATTTCCTTTCTTTTGAGAATAATAATGAGAAATAATGAATGTAATGCGGCAGCGAAGAGCCCTCGCGCTCCGCCACGTGATGTTTTATCACATAGTAACACGGTGCCTGCAAATTCAAATGGTAATGCGCATGGTGACGCAAAGTGAAATACAAAGATAAACAGTACTGTAGACACAAATGGTTAAAATAACGCAAACGCAAGCGCAAATGAAAACGCAAAGGGTAACGACATGGTGCCGAGACGGAAACAATAAGTGAAATGGGTACAGAAATGTAACAGAAGTGTTAAGAGTAACAGTAATGTAAGCACACAGGCTGGTTTTCCCAAAAGCTGCATAGAGAAAGACAGTGAGTAAAAAAGAATGTGTGCACAATAATGGGTCTTGGAGCAGAAAATGAGGAGTTGGAATACTAAATTGCTTATATCTCAGGAACCATACAACGTAAAAAATTTAAAAGTCATATGATTTATGACTTTCCTGACTAGTTTTTATTTAGTCCTTACTAGGGGATAAGAATTTTCCAATGAAAAGTCTGTATCTTGCACCGCTTCGAGATACGGGCCCTGAAAGGCGGGATGCAATAATGTTATCCTATGGGAAAAAGAGAGTTTGGAGTGCCATAACTTTGGCTCCTGTAATATGTTTTCACCAAACCACTAAAAGGCACAACAGTGGGATGTTGGCTTTCTTCCTCAAATTTCAGCCCAAAGACCAAACCGTTATTTTGCAGCAGGGCACAAAGATTCCTGTAATGCGCGGATGCCATAATATTATCCCATGGGAAAAGTGTCAAATTTGAAGTGCCATAACTTTCCACCCTGTAATATTTTTTCACTGAAACATGGCAAGGCACATCTGTGAGATGTTGGCTGCATTCTCTCCAAATTTCAGCTCAAAAGACCAAACCGTTCTTTTGCAGCAGGGTGGCAAAGAATTGCTGTCATTTTCCCACAGACTGGAAAAGTACTGTCAACTTGTGAAAGCTTGCAGAAATTCATGCAACAGTGTCATAAATGCGAAAGTACTTTGTGAATGTACTTTTTCCAGAAATTTGAAAACGTATTCTGGGGTGCTTACGCCAAATGAAGACATGCCTAGCATCCACAGGGACCAACTAGGTAAATACAAAAAGAATTAGGTTGCTAGAGGGTCCCAAATTCAAATGCCAAGCATTTTTCTCATGACCAGCTGAAACAAAATGGCAGATTTGGGACAGTAAAAGGGCCATTTGTGAAAATAAAAACTGCATTTGCGACACTCAAACTTTTTGTTAACTTTTCCCATTGACTTATAATGGGAAATTGTTTTTGAATAACTTTTGAACTGTTTAATATTTTTTCTCAAAATCTTCAAAAGGCACATCAGGGACCCTGGACGCATGTTCACTGAAGATTTCAGACCAGTTGTGCAAACCATGTGACCTGCAGAGACGAGCAAAGAATTCCAAAAGCGTAATGCGTACAGATCATGCTTAATAACTCCGCAGCCATATATCCGAATAGTACGAAAGTTGGCAGATCCTAAGATGTATGATTCCTGATCATATATTCCAAATTTCAGGCAAATCTGTTGAACAGTTGAACAGTTATTAAGGTACAAAATGTTTGGTTTAACACGTAAATGGCTCCTCAACTCCTAACTATGGTAGCACTACTGTGCTACCATTATACATATACATATACATATACATATATATTTATAGATATAGATATAGATACACACACACACATACACACACACACACTCTGCATTAATGCAACATTTAGGGTCAACCAACAGCAATAAAAGTAGTGAAATGTTGTTTTATAGTTTCCAACCTAAAACTCATCCTCACCCCTGAAGCAAATCAGGGTGCGGTCTCCTTGGGTTCTCAAATCTAAACCTATCTGTTTCAATGGAACAAATAGGTTTATTATTCAAAAACTTAAGTGACAATGGGAGATTGTACCTTCTCTAACAGGGCAGCAAAAGTTGGAATGAGCTTCCTAGGTCACTTCAGGGTGGTATTAGTCATTATACATTTAAATTAAATCTGAGGAAACATCTTTTGGTCAACTACAGTGTAATTGCTTTCATTAGACTGTATCAAGTACTGTACTATAAGGTATTATTTTATTGTATTTATAATATTTATGGTCTTGTATTATTTGTAACATCAAGAGTGTATTTTATGGTCCCAGATCATACATAGAAAAGGGTCATTGGCTCATTAGTTTACCTTGTAAACAAAAGTTTAAATAAATAAGAAAAATAAAAGCTTGTCCATTCTATACACCCCTGAAACATACACCCCATGTGTTCATAACATCTGAAGTTTCTTGCTACCGCAATGGGGTGAGCTTTATGGTTGACAACCCAAGGAAGACTGTAGGTGGGGCTTTTAGGTTTGAAACCCTAAAACCACATTTCTATAATTTTGTTACTGTAGGCTGAACTTTAAATATTGTGTTAATGCAAGTTTGTTTTTTGCAATGAATGTCCTTACTTTTTGAGATATCTATCTATCTATCCATCTATCCATCTATCTATCTATCTATCTACATATATATGGTAGGGATAAAGACACAAAAGTAGGGAATGTGGTATTAGGGTTTTCAAGATCACACATCACACCCACCTGCACACACCCACAGACATCAGTGGTGTACCTTGGGGTTATTGGTCCCAACGCTCACCCCATTCCATAAGAAAAAAGGCTGAGATGGGTACAGTGAAAAGAATGGGGTGAGTGCTAAGGCTGACGACTTTGTGCCTTTATCCCTAACTAGAGCATTAACACTATTTTTGAAATTTATTTCCTACTTTTTGAGATAGTATAATCATATAATTATTTGTTTATGGAATGCAGGGCCCTCTGGGCCCTGCATGTTCATTCCTCAATAGATGCATATATTTATGTAGCTGTGAAAGCACAGGCCCTCTGTGTTCTGTGCTTCCATTTATACAGTAAGACAACAGTGATCAAATTGTCAGCATAACCATCTTATTACCTCACCTCATGTACACAGAACAGAAAATGTTCAAATCTCTACCAAATGTAATTCTGTGCAACTGCAACATCATTCTGCACCAAAGGTTTGAAACACATTTGGCCAGGATTTGAAAGCTGACAACTGTGACATACATGAGGTGGGGAAATAATATGGCTATGTTGAAAATCTGGCATCAAAATACTGAAAATTTCCAAAGTTACATTATGAATGGCATAGTGACATTGCAACGAATGGTCAAAACTTTGGAATTTTTTCATATTTTGACCCAAATTTTCAACACAGTCTTCTTATGACCTTTTCTTATAAATTCCATAGCTGCAAATGTTCAAAGAGATGGCAACATGCCATTCTGTGCCACAGATGCAAAAACACATTTTGGACAGGATGTAAAAAATGTCAGCTATGTTGTTCATGAGGTAGTGTGAAAATTGCCTGTGTTGACAATTTGGAGTCAAAATATTGAAAATTACCAAAGTTATGTGCATAGAAACATTTCAATGAACGCATAACTAAGCCATTTTAGGACTTTTTAACCAAAATTTCAACATAGGCTTTTTGGGACCCTACCTCATGAACACAATGGTGGTGAAATGTCATTATTTGGTCCCAAAAGGTAATTTTGTGTGACCATGAAATTATCTTCCAGACCTGAGTATCAAAATGACAGTGACAGGTGCATAAGGTGGTGTCTCAAAAAGGCTGTGTTGAAAATTTGGTGAAACTAAATCTTAACAAGCATTTGTCAATGCCGAACGTTACGCTTGCAGGTATTTGCAGTGGTGTTTGGCATGTATGGTGCTTTACCCTAATGCCCTGTCGCGATTGCTGGTATTTAGACAATAAATTGTCAGCATGACTTTGTTGTTACCCCCATTGTGTGCTACATAGGCAGAAACACGTTTTGGGCAGGATATGAAAATGACAGCTGTACTGCTCATAAGGAAGTGTGGTAAAATGGCAATGTTGAACATCTGGGTGGAAATATGGAAAATTCGCAAACCTACGAGTGTGCATGAGAACTGTGCAACGACGCCATAAAACAGTCATTTTAGGATTTTTCACCAAATTTTCAACATTGCCATTTTAAAACCTCTACTAATGAACAGTGTCACTGTGATTTTCTTACTGTGTCCCATACATTGATTTCGCATTACCGACTGCGCCATTGTGCACTACATGGGCAGAAAGACTTTGGGCAGGATGTGAAAATGACAGCTGTACTGCTCATAAGGAGGTGTGGTAAAATGGCAATGTTGAAAATCTGGAGTGAAAATATTGAAAATTTGCAAACCTACAAGCGTGCATAGGAACTGCACAACGCAGAGTCATAAAACAGTAATTTTAGGAATTTTTTCACCAAATTTTCAGCACAGCCATTTTAAGACCTCTGCTCATGGATCAGTGTCACTGTGATTTTCTTAATGTGTCCCATACATTGAGTTCACACACCAACTGCCATTGTATGCTACATGGGCAGAAACACATTTTGGGCAGGATGTGAAAATGACAGCTGTACTTCTCATGAGGAGGTGTGGTAAAATGGCAATGTTGAAAATCTGGAGTGCAAATATTGAAAATTCGTAACGACGCATGCGTGAAACAGTCATTTTAGGGAATTTTTTCACCAAATTTTCAACATAGCCATTTTTAAGACCTCTGCTCATGAACAGTGTCACTGTGAATTTCTTTAATGTGTTCCATACATAGATTTTGCACACCAACTGCGCCATTGTGCGCTACATGGGCAGAAACACATTTTGGGTGAGATGTGAAAATGACAGCTATACAACTCATAAGAAGGTGGATAAACTGGCAATGTTAAAATCTGGAGTGAAAATATTGAAAATTCACAAACTTATGAGCCTGCATAGGAACTTCATAGCATTAGCTAGATAAAACAGTCATTTTGGAATTTTTGCACCATACTTTCAACATGGGGTTTTGGGACCCCTCTCATGAATGATGTCACTGTCATGGTGTTATTCAAGACCAAAGGGTGATTTCATGCAGTGACTGCGCAGTGCCTGCAAAATCACCCTTCGGACCGAAATAACGCCATGACAGTGACATCATTCATGAGAAGGGTTCCCAAAACCCCATGTTGAAAATTTTGCAAAGATTCCAAAAATGACTGAGATATGCACAAAATTAACCCCGCCTATGTAGCCCATTATACAGTTTACTGCATTTCCTCAGTTTGCGGTCAGCTTTGAAGAGTGCAGACATGTTCCCAGTCCACCAAGATCGCGTGCCAGAGCCTGGAGGTATAAAGTGAGGGGTGTGGGAGGCTGGTGTGCAGTGGGTGGGTGCGGTTTGTGGAGGGGCTGGGAGACGTCTGCAGGACCTTTTTGTTTTACAGGTTCAAAATAAAAAGACGACGGGACATTTGCCACCTTGGGGTGGGCTCCCAGCATGGCAGAAGATGGCTGAGGGTGGAGGAGTTGACGGATTGGGCCACCGATCGGCAAAACTACACGGGGCGAGGGAGCCGACGGGGATTGGGCACTTCACGGCAAAGTAAACCACTGTTTGCCATGCTGGGGTGGGCTCCAGCTGTGAAGCAGGACAGCTTGGGGGCCATGAAGTCAACAGAGGATTGGGCACCCCATCGCAAACAACATTTGCCACTCTGGGGTGGGCTCCCAGCATGGCACCAAAGCTTTGGGGCGGCGTGGCGTGCGGGGGAGGTAGCGTGTGGCGAGGGGTGGTGCTCAGTAGCAGCGGTGCTTCGTTGAAGCAGAGGAACACCACTGTCATACTGAGCTCCTGCACCCATTGATGCAGGATCTGCCACGCTTCGCTCAAGGAGCAGTGCATTGGTGGGAAAGGCACACCTCCAAGTGTGCTACTCTTCCAAAACGTTCCTTGTGCATGCACGAAGTGAACATAAAATGGCAAAGTTATTAACATAATTTAAAACACTATTGAAATACAGTATATGGGACTTACCTTGGTTCCTCAGTGCATGGTCGGTTTTGAAGAGTGCAGATGTGTCCCAGTCCTCAGAAGATGACAGCCCTCGACCTCCGGTGCAAGTATAGGGTAAGGTGTTATATCTATACCCTTGAGGAAAGAAGGGAGGAGGGACATGATAGAAACATTTAAGTACCTTAGTGGAATCAACAAAGTCCAAGAGGTAGCATCTTTCAGAAAAAGAGATGTGCAAGAACAAGGGAACACAATTTGAAGATAGAGGGGGAAAGCTCAGGGCAATGTGAGGAAGTATTTTCTCACAGAAGGTGGTGGATGCATTGAACAGCCTTCCTGAGGAGGTTGTGGGTCTAAAACTGTGGGAGAATTCAAGAATGCATGGGACAAACAAGGCAATTTGTGTGGGATTAGGAAGAAATAGGCTGTTGGTTAAATAGGATCTGCAGCTTATCCTCTAGTAAGGAAATGGCAGACTAGGTGGCCCAAGCGGTCCTTATCTGCCATCAAAGTCTATGTTTCTATGTTTCTATGTGTTGTGTGGGTGGTGGGTGCTCAGTGGGAGGGTCCCAATAGGGGAGGATGACATGGATGATGAGGGACCATTTTCTTATTTTCAGATTAAAAAAGATGTTGGGGACTGTTTTCATTTTACAGGAAAAGTTCAATAAATATTTAGTGACTCTGGGACTGGGCTCCCCAGTGTCACACACTTTTGGGAGGACTTGTAATGCCAACATGTGGATCGGGTCCCTGATGGCACAATAAATGAAAACATGGGCTGCAAGGTGGTGGGAAGGACAGCAATCTGAAGATGGGTGCTACTAGACACCAGGGACAGTGATTGGAGGTTGGGGTGGTGGCACTAGACACCAGAGACAGTGATTGGTGGGTGGGGAACCACTAGACACCAGGAAAAGGGCATCTCACAGCTGAGTCTGAACCCAGCAGCACAGGTTCCAGCTTCAGCTTCAGAAGTCAAGAAAACCCACTGATCTCATATAGAGAATTAATCAAGTGCTCCTGTTGCTAAACTAGGCACCAGGGATATTGGGTGCCCAATAAACATATATGTGGGCTCAATATTTAAAAACATGTCCCGCTTAGCTTGGTTCTATTGTTTGTTTATTGAAATAACAGCATTTTTGTGTTTTTCCCATGGTTGTTGGTTCACAGAAAAAATCATCAAGATGGCAATTGGATGTATTCCTAGGCTGAGCCTGAAAAACTTCATGCCACTTGTGTCAAGGGTGGATTTGCCCTCCCCACTGACAGTAGTATCAATGGACCTTTATTGTCAAGCAGGCATTTATGCATATGCAAAGCTGCTCAAGAGACTCTAACTCAATCTAATCTGGCCACAGATGGAGCAGGATTTGTTGTATTCCTACAAATTTTATGATTTTATTTACCTGCCCACCCTCCAGATCTGAAAACTAACTCCTGCTTATCTGACACAGTCAGAGTTTTGAAAAGGTTAACAAGGTTATAAATCTGAATCTTCTTCCACTACAAAACATGACACTTTGGTCCAATCCTCAGATTAGTAAAGGTAATAGCACCCTAACAAACACTGATTGGGCTCAGATGGGTATCAACAGAGTAGAAGACATTCTGGATGATAACACTAATATACTAATGTCTTTTGAAGAGATAAACAAGAAATTTAAACTGCCAAATGTCACTTTCATTATTACCTACAACTTAGGTCATCAGTCCATAGTTCTATACTCCAGTCTAATTTCTCACTACTAGCAAACAGTGTCTGGGATCAGACTGCCAAAACAGACCCCATGAAAAAGGATCAAGTTTTATTTTCAAAATTTTATTAACCACCTTGTATCTGCATCTCTGACGCTCTCAGCTACAACAAAAGGGGAAACATAACTTAAGATCTCAATATCTGACCATAAGTGGAGCTCAGTCTGGGAACAAGCCTACAAATCTAACCAGGAACACCAAGGTAAGCTCATTCAATAGAAGATTTTGCATCATTTTACCTGTCTGCCTGTGTAAGCTGCTGAAATGGGTCTTTTGAGTAATAGCAGATGCTGGAAGTGTCAGAAAACAGATGCAGGTCTATCCCACATGTTTTGGAGTTGCCCCTCCTACCCAGTTTTTGACATGCATACATGAGATGTGCTGCTCTATTTTATCTACACCACTGCCCTTTTCACCTGCTATGTACATTTTAGGTATTTACCCATCTAGCACACCTGTCTCCCACTGGCAGAAGTTATGGCTCTCTGCTGACATGCATGAGATGTGCTGCTCTATTTTATCTACATCAGTGTTCTTTTCCCTGCTATGCATATGTTAAGTATTCACCCATGTAGCACACCTCTCTCTACCTGCAGAAGCTCTGGCTCTCTGCTGACACTCTGGCAGTCGATTAATCCTCAGGTACTGGAAAAAAACACAAGTGGCTTCATTACCTGAATGGTTCACTCAGCTGAGTTGTGTGTTGACAATGAAAGAATTGCATATACTCTTACTGATAAACAAGAACAATTCACAGAGGTTTGGGGCTCCTTTCTTCAGATTACCATCTAACAAACAGCCTATATAATTATCTATTGGTTTTGTAATAAGTTTATAGTGATATAGTATAAACTTTATGTTGCCTATGACTTTAAGTTAACTGTTGTTTGAATGCCATCTCCAGCTCCTAGGCAACCTTAACTGGATAAGTAATAGGAGTAGTATTTAATTCTATAGGTATTCTGTTTGTAACTAATGTGTTCACCTTAAGGAATTTATATTTGTGCATTGCAATATGTTATGTAGTGTTTCTTTCTGATGCTGTTTTATGTCTTTTGTTCTAATTAATGATGACATTTATTATGAAATAAAAACACATTCGTTGGCATGGCACTGAAAAGTGTGTGGTGCTTTGCCAATTTAGTGGCGCAAAAGCAAAGGAATAATTGCAGCAACAAATGTTTGGTGAAACATTATCTCAAAACCCTAATGTGCCTGCACAAGTCAGAAAATCATAACATTTTAAGCCTTATAACTCTGGAACCCTTTAATATTTTTCCACCAGTCCTGTCAAAGGCATTACTTTGGGACATGACACACGTCCTCTGCAAATTTGGGTAACAATTCATTTCCATGTAGGCTGTAGGTGAGAGAGAAAAAAATAATGTTAAGTATAGGAAAATATTTAGTTTTTTCTTAAAATGATACATGCAGACTTCAGAAACTACACAAGCTGCTGTCATAAAAATTTCCACACAGCAAGACATTGCCTACTAGACAATACATATTAATTTTCAGCTCATTTGGTCAAAGGGACCCAAAGCTATTAATATTTAAAATTTGAGTTTGATATTAAACAGGCTGCTCAACCCTAACTATGGGGTTTCTCGCAACCCTATAATATAATTATTAACAATTGTACCAATATAGATAGGGTTGAGCAGGCACTTTGTGCCTGATTCTCAAAGATGACCTTAGAGCAGCGCAAGGTGTGTCAGACTCACGTGCACTAAAGCCTGCTACATCATCGACAATGCACCCTATTCTATAAGGAATGCACTAAGCACCAGATGCAACACACATGGCGCAAGAACGCACAGTGCATCAAATAAATAGTGCAGGCAAAATTAAAGGTGTAGGCAGCATTTAAATGCAAGGGGCAGAGGAATGGCTGAACCACAGAGGACGAGCAAGGAGAGAGGGCAGCCAACCCCAGGGACATGGAGGAAGACTGACACTCCAGGAAAGAACTTCACAGACCAGGAGACTGACATCCTCCTGGATGCAATAGAGGCCTGTAGGTGTGACATGTGGCAGGAGTACAAGAGCATGATGAGCAATGGCACAAGGTCCTGACCTGTGTGTGACACTCAACAGGCAGACCTGCTATTGTCCCAGGGAAGGGACGAGAAGGTACGGACACAGCGGCAGGAAGCATGGGATGAAGTAGCCAGACTAGTGAATGCAGTGGCACCCAGCAAGCACAGTGTGAGGGAGCTGCAGAAATGGCATTGTGGCATCAAGTGCCATGCCAAGGAGAAGGCAGACCACAACAGGTGCTGCACAATGGTGATGGGAGGAGAACCCACTCAACCATTGCCCCTCAGCAGACATGAGGAACATGAAGACAGATCAGCATGTGCAGCATACAGGGTGACACTGAGCTAAACCTGTATCAGCAACAACATGCACATGGTAAGCACCAGACATGCATGTGGCAGGTGGCACCACTGTGCAAACAGCTGATGTGGCACCACCAGTGGAGGCAGATGTACTGTAGGGCACCAGGGACCTGCAGTGGACAGGGACCTGGGGCCAGGTGCAGAGGGACACAGTGTAGCCTGGGCCACCATGCAGTAACAGGAGATGGGAGGTGACCCCTCCATTGGTTGCCACAGGCTGGACATGCACCATGGCACTGGACACCCACCGCATGTGGGCACCTGAGGTAATGCATTGTGCACATCTGTCTGGATGCCTGGACCACAGCGACCAGACAACATGCCATAGCCAGGCAGGCAACATCACCACAACACCATACTGTAACTCACAGTGACAGTGAAGCATCGAGCACAGCAGTCACAGCATCAGTGATGAGGAACAGCAGCAGGCATTCACCGTGACAGCACAGTGAGCCAGGCCCACAGGTGGGTGACAGATAGTGGGCAGATGACCAACAGGGAGTGGCACCGACAGCAATGCTATGCCATCCAACAGCAGCAAACCACCGGGAAAAGCACACCCATGGCCAGACCTGCAGACCAGCACCAGACCACGGTGGACACACAGCAGCAGGGGACAGAGGGATGGCCCTGTGGTGGGACAGGTGAACAATGCGCCCACCACTGTAGACCGCAGAATGACCAGGCATAGCACAGCCACACCGAACATGGAGGTGCAGCTGGGACAGGCGAACATGGTGCAACACCATTGCCACTGGAGGATGACTTTGGGAAAGACCTGTCACGATACTGCCAGGACATCCTGCTCACCCAGGAGACAGCACAGCATAAGCTGGCAGGGGCACAGGACAGCATACGAAACACACCACTGCCACGGTTGCACACATGGGACTGCTGCAGCGACAGTTGCAGATATCCATGCAGCCATCATACATGGGATCCAGGAAGGGCATGCCAAACAACACAGATAGCAAGGCTACTCCAGGACATACGACTGTGCATCACACACCAAACAGACGCCATAGAATGGCAGACCATGATCATGGAATGCAGCATGGGGCAGCATATCACCAGACTAAGGCAACAACGACAATGGCAACAGCACTGCAGGAGATTGCAAGATGCATGCAACAACAGGCAGCCAGTGTGACAGCAGTCCCACAGGTATGTCCGGACTGCAGGTGTGTGGTGGCACAACAGAGGGCAATAGGCGACCACCACAGCATGGGGACACAGCCAGCATACAGGATGTGGGACGTGGCCATAAGGGTGCACAGGGCATGGGGCAGCCATTGCTGCCTATGGGACAACAGCCAGACACAGTGCTGACACAGCACATGACATGCACAGCTGTGCCGAGGACTCTTGTAGGTGACATGGCAGGCACACACAGACAATGGGGAACAGCAGCTAGATGCAAGTGCCCCTGAAGACAGACACGTGGCCCAACAGACATCAGAGATGGGCTGGAGCCATTCAATGATGCTGGGTGGAAGATGGCCATGACACAGTGGGGCACACTGCAGTGGGCCACCACCGCTCAGGGCACAGAAGGAAACTGCAGCGAAACACCCAGTGGCACAGCTGTTGAGGGTGTGCACAGGCACAGAGGGTACTGGAACACTATGGACACAGGGGATGGACAGCCACCCACCTGTCAGTAACATGTAGTGGTCTGAACAGACACAACAGTACAGTGATAGACAACAACATGGCCATGCTAACACCCAGTGCAGCACGGAGGCTGGGACAACACATGACAGCCTGACTCTAAGGCGCAAGAGGGCCCACTCTGAGGCAGGTAGAATGGCCTGTGAAGGGCGGATTGTCAGGCAGGATACCAGCTGCAGCACCTGCTGGACAGATTGCAGCAGCAGACAGCAGGACTAGAGCTATGGGGGACAACAGCTGCACTATGTCAGGGATCACTGCGGCACAACAGATACCCCAGTGACACGATGATGGTCACAGAGGCACAGGGTGAACACAGTGCTACCTGTGTTGGGGTGCATACGAGAGTGTGCCACACTGCAGGATGCTCACACAGAGCAGCATCATAGCAGTACAGCGACCATGCACTGCACAGAGGTGCCACCAGACACCATAGGCCAGAGGGAGGGCCAGCACACACACAGACCAGTAGGATGCATGCAGCATGCCAGGCATGTGCATCACAGGGCGGCCCACCAACAGTGCTGGCCACCACAATGCAATGTTCCAGTGCACACAACAGACCATGAACAGGGGCCCCAACACAACACGCATCTTCACATGGATGCGCGAGGTGCATGTGCCATGCATACCTGTGCTGCATGCATCAGTACCCCATATCCTCTGTACAGTGCCTATGGCCATGGCACACCCCGCCATGGCACTGCAGCATGGGACACTCACACAAGCCTGAATCCCAGACATTGGCACCCTCCCACACACTAGTGATAGCAACACTGCCATCCCAGATGGCACATACTGACACCGCACATCCCCAGTGCCAGGCCTGAGATCAGTTGTATGCAACTGGGTGTGTACACCATGGCATGCCACAGATCGCTCACACTGCACACCACACCCATGCACCACCAACCACTGCCAACCGGACAAGCCACCTCATGTGACCAGTGGAGCAGTGGTGCACACACCATGGCATGGAGCACCAGCACAGGCATGTCCCCTGGCACACACTGCACCATACCTGTCCATGTTGTCATGTATGCCCTCACACCCAGGTGCATGGCCTCTGCAGGACTGTTGCCTCCCCACACAAGGTGCTCTACATACCACCCAGCACCAACACTACACACAGTACCCACTGTGGACATGCCACCATGGCAGCTATAGAGAGCTGCAAACTGTAGTTCACTGGGTATGCTACATACCATGTCACAACAGCCAGCCCCACACATCTGGTACTGACACATGCACGATACATGCAGGCCCAAACCGCAGAGTCCCACCTTGTCGACTGGTAAGCTTTGGTTAACTCACTGTGGTATGCCACTGTGGAACTAAGAGGACCCCAACACTGTGGCACAGGCTCACAGGGAGACAGCGCCCTGACACTGTACCCAGCATGTCGTATTAACAATACCTGTGGTACAATGCTGTGCAGTCCACATGTTGCTGGACAGCAGTCCCTGTTGTCCACATGGTGCCCTGTGTAGGCCCTGTGGCTGGTACCCACACAGTGGCTGACATCAACCAGTACACAGCATAGACAGGTTATGAACATGCACAGTACAGAATGATGCACAGACACAGCTTGCACAAGGAACAACAATGTATTCGGTACACATAAGCAACACACAACATCAACAGTTAAGGTGATCCAAGAGGTACGCAATACAATGGGCACAGCTCCAATACAGCAATAGTCTTACAACAGTGATGCAATTAACTGCATTGTATGCACAGTTACCAGTTCCCTGATGTCCCAGTAACCTGTGTCCGTATTCACCCAATGATCCCTGTTCATGGCATGTCCACGACTGCAGGAGGGAGCCAGTGACAATGTTGCACTCCCATGTCCACCACTCAAAGTCCATCAATGTAGTCCAGGTAGTCCAGCAGGTCTTGCACTGCATCATGTAGGTCAGTCAGCAGCCTTGCCATGGGCCTGATGTGCTGGCTGAGTCCCTGGGCAAAGTCACAGAAGGTGTGGAGCTGGGGCTGCATGTCATCATCACCCTCACATCTCTTTCTGCTGAAGTGTCCTTTTACTCCTGTGTTGCCCTGGGCTTTGTTCGGGGTTGCATCACCACCACCATGCATGGGGCATCCTCATCCCCAGTCTGGTCAGCACCCACTCAGCCAGCTGTGCCACAGGTGTCCCAGCATGTTGCCATGTTGGCCATATCACCTGCTGCAGGCAGTCCCACATCACTGTTACCTGGTCTCGCATGCTGGCGACACATCTGTCGGTCACCGGGATGTCCTCCTCTATCACCTCTACATCCTCCTCATCTGTTGCATCCTCTGCACCTGCTTGTGGTGCCACCTGTTGCCTGCCCTGGGCCATCATCCAGGTCCTGGCTGTGTACACCGGTGCATCACTCTGCTTCAGGCTTAGCATCACCCACTCCAGAGAATGCCACCATGCATCCCAGTCCTGCTGCTCACCCTGGCACCACCAACACCTGGAAAACAATGTGACAGCCAGGAGTGCACAACATGCCCATGCTCACTGTATAAGTTGCCCACACCACCAAGCCTGGCAGGCCACCACCATGCCATGTTACATGTTGCAGGGCTACAACATGCACCAACCATTTAGGGGACACACCACACATATGTCCATGGTGTATGTGCCCTACCAGCAACCACCGGCCATGGACTCCTGTGCTGGCCTTTCCAGTGCATATGTGTGTGTGTGTGTGTGTGTGTGTGTGCATATCCTCACCTGCTGGTCCCTACACAGCTACAAACATGCCATGACTGCTGCACACCTACCTTGGCGATGTTGCTCTGTGGGGTCCTCTGCCATGTCCATCCAGTTTGGGTTCCCTGGGCCTGCCCCTGGCCTTTGGTGTCACTGCCCTCTCCTGCGGGGACATAATGGTATGTGACATCATCCGACCCATCTGTGTAGTCAAGGTCACTGTAGTGTGCTGTGTGTCAGGCATGTTACTGTGACATATACCTGACTGGCATATCCGTCCTCCATGCATCTGGACATCTGCCTCTAGTACCATCCTCCCCAGGTGAGCAAGGAGCCACCCTCCTCCAGGCCAGGTCATTCCATCTGTGTCTGACCTGCCACATGATCCTTCTGATGCCAGACACTGCCTGGATCCTACTGCCTATGGTGGACCACACCTCTCCTTGTTAGCTGGGCTGGACTGCTGTGCTCCCTGTGGAGCAGCAGCCTGCTCCACTACTCAGCCAGGCTGATGAGAAGCACTGTCTCATCATCTGTGAAGATAGGTGCCCTGCTCCAGCATGCCATTGCAACTGAGGCTGCCACCTCCTGTTTGGTCTTGTGCCTGCTTACTCCCTTGCCTCTCTCTGCAGTGTATATGGGGCTGTGTCCTATGCTGCACTGTCCTATGCAGCCTAGCATGTGCTACTGAGGTCCTGGATGTGCTGGTATCTCAGCTCCCTGTGTCCCTTGCTTTCCCCACCAGTCCCACACTGTGACGCGACATGCTACGCAAGCATGCATCGGCATGCAGCATGCAATGCACTGTGCATTGTGTACTGGATAACACTGTATGCAAGTAGCATTGCTGTGCTGCCGCCACAGTGCAACATGTGTCCTCCCATTGTTGATGCACAGCTCAACCTGCAGTGCATTGTTGCCATCCCCCTGTCTCTGCACACACTGTGCTTGTTCAGGTACCACGGCTGTGTTTGAGGGGAGGTATGCCTCCAGTGGAACTGTGCCGAGTCCTCATGGCATGCCCTATTGGTGTGCCACAATGCACCCATGTCCTGCAGCCTTGGGTGCACAGCACCCACTCATGTGCAACACCTGCAGCTGTGCTGCATGCTGTGTCCAGCCTCCCACCCACACTGTCCTCCATACCCCATTGTGCTTACCTCAGGTACCCACTATGCTGCATGCCACATGGCCATGGTGCCATTCTCATCACAGTCTATGCTGCCTAGCACTGTGGCTGCTGTGTATGGGAGCCTACACATCCCTTCATCCCTACATTACACTGCTCATGCACATGTCATCCGTGCTAGCAATGGACACCCGGCCACACATGCTGCTGTTTGTGGCACAGTGCATTGCACCATCTGGGGCAGCACACAGGCAATGGGCACATCTGCATCAACTGTGCTGCCACTGCCTGTGTGGGGGCCCAGGCAGTGACCCTCCACATTGCCACAGCCTTTCCAGTCCACCTGCGGTGTTGCTCTCCACGGTGGTCCCTGGTTCCCTACCACTGCATTGTTGTTCCTCACAATGCCATGGCACTGCTGCCCAGTGTGCCTGTTGTTTGTGCCGTTGCTACATGTGTGTGATCCTCCCATAGTCTTGAGGCTGTAGTCCAAAGCCTGCACACAGCATGGTGGTGTTGGCATACTTGTAGCTGTGCACACTGCGCATGCTGTTGTGCGCTACTATCCAAAGTATCATGCAATGAGCTGCACTGACATTCATTGTCCAGCTAGTGCGTGTCATGTCCTGGCCTTGTTGTCGCCAGTCATAGGCAGGCCCCCTGCCTCCTTCTCTTCCCTGCAGTGTCACCATCCTCTGGGTGCTCCTCATCCTCTGCCAGTGTGTGCCATGCTCCAGTGCTATGTTGTGCAGCATGCAGCATGTTGTGAAAAGTTTGCATGCTATTACTGGTGTATACTGCAGTGCATCCCTTATCTGTCAAGGCACTGGAACCTCATCTTGAGGATGCCAAATGTGTCTCTATCACACTCCATGTTGCTGTGTGAGCATCACTGTACCCTTGCTCTGCCCCACTCTGTGGACACCTCACTGGTGTCATCAGCCAGGGCTGTTGTGAGTATCCGCTGTCACCTGTGGGATGGGAGGTGTTGGTTAGTGTTGTGAACACATACGCCCTTGCCCACCCATGCTGCATGTGTCTGTGTGTGCCTTACCAGTCAACCAGCTGTCTGTGAGTGTCCCACTCTAGAAGGCCTCACACACTCCACAGTTCCTGTAGATGTACGCATCATGTGTGGACCCTGGATATTGTGTCACAACATCAAGGATCCTGCACCTGCTGTCACAGATGACCAGTACATTCATGGAATGGAAGCCCTAATGGTTGACATAGGTCTCTGGTTCATCCAGTGGTGCCCTTATGGTGATGTGTGCAGTCTACTGCACCAAACACATGTAGAATCCTGCTGTGCTGTACAATCCTGCTTGATTGCCAGTTGCTCCTGGGCGTCTGTGGGTAGGTGGATGTATCGGTGTGACCTGTGCGAGGGGCATCCAAGACTGCCCTCAGGCACCATGATACAGAGGGCTGTGAGATGCCCACAGTATCACCACTTGGTGTCTGGAATCCACCAGTGGCCATTACGTCTATGGCTGCACATGTCTTCACCTCTATTGGTATGACATGGCCTCACTGGGTCCTGCTTCTCAGGTCGACATCAAGTTCCTGGCATAGCTCTGCTATGGCTACCTTGCTGAGTCGATATCGTGCATGCACTGATCCTCGGTCAGGTCTGTGTGGGCAGTGCATGGCCATACACACGCATGGCATGCCTCTGGTGTCTGGGTTGTTGTTGTCTGTGCGCCTGCTGTGTAGCACCGCCATGTTGTGCAGTCTGCTGGGCACATCGCCTATGGAATTGCATGACTGGCTGTATGCCCAGTAGAGCCTGTGGTGCTAACATCCTCCTGGCAGTCATCTGTCTCTGTCTTGCTGAAGTCCTGTGTCTCTGTCCTGTATCACTGCCCTGCCTCTTTCCTTCCTTTTCTAAGTCCCCTTAGATCAGCTCTGTGTGGTGTAGCAGGTGTTTAAAATCTGCTGTTTGGTGCATCTTTGTAGATTACACTCCTGCATCCTGCATGTCTTACCAGTCACTATGCATCCTGTGTCATGGTACTGGGCTGGTGCATGGGGTGTTTGATGCAGCTGGTCTTTGCATTCATGCATGGTGCATTTGTGAATCCCGTCTGCTTGTGTCTTGGTGCAGTTGCATCCTGCTGCTTGGCGCACATAGCTTGCATCTTGGTACAGCATTGGAGAATCGGACCCTTTATATTTAAACCTCAAATTTTGCACTTTAATAACTTTGCTACTGTTCAACAGATTTGCATGCACAGTCCAGTGGGGTAAGATATCTTAATGTGCCAAGTTCTGTTTCGACTAAATTGTCATTTTTAATGCTGCATATAGTAAAAACTATTAAAATTCACCCTTTTAAGTTTTTTCCTCATCGTGCTACTGCCAAATAGTTTAGAATTTTGGTCTGCAATTTCAGGGTAGAAAGTGTTTGCCTCACAGAGGTCATTTGTGTTGCTTTGGTGAAAAAATATTAATCTGTTCCAAAGTTTCTCAATTTTAAAATGCAGGGTTCTGAACATGCTCAGAGACTCCTTTGAATAGATTTCTGGAATGAAAAAGAATATGCTGTGATGAAAAAGATCTTTTTCTTGAGTGATGAATCCTTTTGTCATAAAAATATTTCTTTTTGTGAGCATCATTTTTTTTATTTTGGCCAAAACAAATTGTCTAACTATGCCTAGGGATATCTTTTGGAGACATCCAAGCATGTGTCTTGCTTATCAGGAGCTAATGAGCGTCCCTGTGTGTTTTGCTTTGATTTATATGGCCTCTGAATTTTTTTATTTTAATATTTAAATCCTTTTAAGCACTCACTAATTTCCTCTTTTGTGAGTCATTTTTCATTATGATGAAAAGCAATTTGTCTGCTGAAAAGGATTAGTGACTTAGATTTTTAAATCCTTTTCATCAGATGAATTCCTTTTCTGCCATGATGAAAAGGATGGCATGAAAAGAATTTGCTAAAGTTCCTAATCTTTTTTGCCAGATGGAATTATTTTCTGCCAACTCAGGAAAGGATTAGCAAAAAGGATTGGCAGTGGCAAAAATTATTTTTCTCTAACATGAGTTCTCTCTAGAACCAACATACACATCCCTTTTGCTTAGTGGCACTCTGCCCCAGTCCTCAATATCCATATGTTTTAAATATTATTCACTTATTTTCTGTTCTTTTGGTGTTATTTATTTTATTTATACCCCTTTTGTGTCTTGTGGCAGATGCCCACACTGCCGGCTTCATCCCTGGTATCTAATGGCATCCTCACACCTTTCAATGCCATTTTCTATAGTCCTTAGTGGTTAGTATCATCTCCTCAACCTCCCATGCCCATTCTTTGCTAAAATAAGAAAACTGTGCCTCAATGTCATTATTTTTTAACCTGTAAAAAATCCATTGCAGATCACAGCCGCACTCACCTTGACACCCCACATACCCTCACTCACCTGAAGAGGTCCAGGTTCAAGATCCACTATCCCGATTGAAGACACATCTTGCTGCTGGAACCAGTGATTGCAGTATGAGAAACTAAGGTAAATGCTGTTCAACGTATTTCAATGGCAGTTTCAACTTCCATGCATAACAGCTGTATTTTTGAGATTGTGACCCCAAAATGTCAACATTGCCTTTGGGAACTCCACCTCATGAACAGTATAACTGTCATTAAGCAACTTCTGCCCAAAAGGTGATTTTGCAGTTGCTGTGCAAATTTACCATTTGGATGGGATTTGTATAATGACAGTCATGTTGTTCATGAGTAGGTATCCCAAAATCACTGCTGAAATCTGAGGTCAAAATGTCAAAACAAATGGCTGATGTTTGAACATTTGTTGCAATTTCTCTGGGCACGCTCATAACTTTGTAAATTTAAAATATTTTTCACACCGTATTTTCAACATAGACTTGTTTTTACCCCCACCAATGTGAGTCAAGCTCACACTCTTCAAATCTGGCCGATGTGTGTTTCTGGACTACTGCATGCCGAATGGTGTTGCAGTTGCTCAGAATGAGTTTCGGTTAGGTTTGAATATTTTCTATTGGCTACTTCAGGTTGGGTAATAACATGGCTGTGCTGACAGTTTCATTACTGTCCTATAAATGGAAGTGCAGAGCCTGGAGTGACTGCACTTCCACAGTTAAGCACGTCTATTCATTTATGAAGGCTCTCAGTCCTGCGCTCCACAAACAAATTAGGATATGATTATACTATCTCAAAAGTAAGGAAATAAATGACAAAAGACTTTGTTTATGCATCAATTAGGGTTGCCACAACAAAAGAAGGAAATGCAGTATTAGGGTTTCTAACACTAACACCCCACCCTCACACTGCACTGATCAAGAGACGTGGTGGGCCATACTAGAGTCATCAGCCCTAACGCTCATCCCATTCCATTAGAAAATAAACTTGGTTTGTACAGTATATAAGAATGGGTTGAGTGTTAGGCTGAGGACCCAACACCACCCTGATGCCTCTTGGTCTCCTCAGAGTGGGGTGGGATGTTAGGGTTGGAAATACTTATGATGCATTTCACTATTTTTGTTGTGGCAACCTAACTGATGCATTAACAAAGTTTTTTGCAATGTGTTCATTATATATATATATCATTGCAAAAAAAACTTTGTTAATGCACTAGTTAGGGTAAAGCAACAAAAGTAGGAAATGTGAAATTAGAATTTCCTACCCTAACACCCATGACACCTGCAGGCAGCAACAGGCATGGGGTGTGCCTTGGGTTATCAACCCTGATGTTCACCCCCATTCCATGAGTAAAAAGCTTAGATGTACAGTATATAAGAATGGGGTGGCATTAGGTTTGACAAAGCCTTAGCACACCCTGTTCCTATTGCCACCTGCAAGAGTGGGTTAGGTGTTTGGGTTGGAAACTCTAATGCCACATTGTCCCACATTTGTCACTTTAACCCTAACTAGTGCAATAATTATGTTTTTTCAATGAATTGCATTACTTTTTGCAATAGTATAGTGTAATCATAAACTTATTTGCCTATGATTGTAGGGTGGGGGTTGTCTCTAAATACCAGGAAAATGCATGAAATAGCGGAGGCCTGGATGGGCAGTTAGGGATACCAGTAGGCATTAGGCAAATTAATAATTATGTGTTATTGGACTGTGATGGGAGCATGCCACTAGACACCAGGGAATTGTATGACTGTTATGAGGACAGCAAGCAGAGGGTGGGGTGCCAGAAGGCACCAGGAAATCCATCATTACAGGCATGGGAATTGGAGGTGGGATTGCCACTAAAATCATGGAAATGTATAAGCGTCAAATTACAATTTTCACACAAGTGGTTAATGAGCATGCTCAAGCCACATTTTAAAATGAAATAACTTCTGAATGGATTCATATTTTTCACCAAAACAGATGAAGGCACATCTGGGGACAAAGCCCTTTCTACCTTTAAAATTTCAGACAAAATTCCAATCCATCTGGCCACAAGTCAGAGACAAAAATAGCAACAAATCACTGTTCAGCTGACATTGTTTGTATCAATAGAATATGAAAAAACAAGTGAGTCATGAAAAAGGAATTAAAACAGAAAAGAAACACCATTGGGATCATATTTCCAATAGCTAACTGCAGAATCCACCTAACAGGTCCTGCTGACCAGCACACATGTGTTAGTCTCCCATGATGAACATTTATGTGTGTTTTTATGTAAAAACATAAAAAGAAGTTGAGCATCCGAAAAATCTCACAAAGAAGGTTCCCATATCAATCAATCAATCAATCAATCTTTATTTATCCAGGCAAAACACCATTAAGACAACTCATTTACAAGGTGGACCTTAGTCAGGTGATGGTACAAATACAAGACAAGAATAGGAAATATGATACAAGGCACACAAGGCAAGAGTTACAGAGCTGCAATTAGGTTACAGACTACACATGCTATACATTAGAACATAAGAGGCTACATATGTACAATATATAAATAATACACAATAAAAATATACAATTTCTACAGTGGATAAGATTGAATGAAATGGTAGTTTAATTGACTGAAGGAGTACCATAAGTGATTAATTTTTGAAATAGTTGCAAGATTCCTTAAAGCCCTTGCAAGAAAATTTTAAAGAGGGTATTTTCACTGGTAGTATCATTTTAGGGTTTTGCATGTTATTCCAGAGGACAGGAGAGAGTGACTTATGGCTGCTGTGTCAAAATGTGTTTTAACTTTAGGAATAATCAGGAAGGTATAAGAAAGGCTTCATAGTGGGTAGGTCCCTGCCAGGCAGAGAGAAGACAGTCAGAGATGTATTTAGGAAGCTTACTGGAGATGGCTTTAAGTGTCCAGAGGATTGCATTTTTGGCATCTGTAACTAAAGAGCTCCATCCTACCATAGAAAAAGGTGCAGTGATGAGTGAAGTATGGCGCATCAGTAATGAATCTGATAGCCCGATGGTAAGGGTGTCAAGTTTCCATAAAGCTGTACTTGGTCCATGTCCATATAGGATATCAGCATAGTCCAGAGTGGTAAGAATGTAATTTGCACTAGTCAGATTTTGGTCTCCTGTAAGTACATGTTTTATTCAGAAGAATATACCTAGCTTCTGTCTTAATTTTTAATTAGGTTCTGATATGTTCTGAAAATGATAGCTTATCATCAACCCATCCCTCAAGTATTTAAAGTCTGACACAAATTCCAAGGGCTCACCTTAAAGCATCCAAATAAGAGGTGTGTCCTTGCTTTTGTTAGTGGTTACAGAGGAGCAAGAGCATAGCCTTAGTTGTTTTAGCGTTTAACAACATTTTCAAATGCAGTAGGTTTTCCTGCAAATGGTTAAATTCAAGCTGGAGGTCTTTGTAAGCCAGTTCCAGTGTAGGCCTGTCTAGATACAGCACAGTATCATCAGCAAATAGATGAATCCTAGGGTCCCTGATTCCATCGTCTAAATTATTACTATAGATGGCAAACAGCAAAGGTCCCAAAATGGACCCTTGAGGTATTCCTCTTTGTACACTTTTCAGCGTGAAGAGATTGCCCTCCACTTTGACTTGTTGACAGTGATTGGTTAGGTAGTTAGAAAACCACTTAGTAGCCAGAGGGTCTACTCCAATGATATGTATGGTGGTCAGGAGCAGGCCATGGTCCACCGTATCAAAGGCTTTAGCTAAGATCAAGGAATAGGGAGCATACATACTTTTTGTCATCTAATGCCATCTGCCAGTCTTTGGAGACCTTAGCAAGTGTAAGATTGTACTGTGGTGAGGTCTAAACCAGATTGTACTGTTTTAAGAAGATTGTGATTCTCAAGGTGTTGCCTGAGTTGTGAGTTCACTACTTTTTCCAATAGTTTGGACAAGATAGGAAGTAAGGAAATTGCGATAATTGTTTAGGTCACTGGTATCACCAGACTTAAAGAGTGGGATGACCTGTGCTGTTTTCCATATTGCTGGGAGAGAACCTTGAGTAAGGGACAAACTAAATAGATGAGTAATTGGGGCAGCAAAGTATAATATCCTAGCTTTAGATAGTAAGGCTCTATATGATCCACACCAGGGTTTTCCTTGTCAAAGGCCAAAGGAGATCCTCAACTTGCTTCACAGTGAGAGGTGGAAGGTGAAAGCTGGTTTGGGATTTATTAAGCTAGGGTTCAGCCATTCAGGTTTCTGAACACATAGCTCCGCTCAGAGATTATTGACTCGAGGAATCGAAAGCTAATCCTGCTGTGGTGAAATGGTTGTTAAGAAGTTCTAGAATTGATTGTTTATTGGTGGTGGAATCACTACCCACAGTGATTTTTGAGAAAGAGAGTGTGCTGAGAGTAGCCTTTGAGGTCCTTTACGCTCTCTGAATTATGCTGTGTTATTTGAAGCAGTATCAATTTCTGCTTGAATATGAAATACCATAGGAAATACTATGTGAAACATGAAAAACTCACAAAGAAATATTCCATATAAAATACCATATGAAATACCATACAAAACATTATTCAGCTCTTCTGAAGTTGTTACTGATTATGCTCAGAACCGAATTTCTAAAATGTAATAACTTTGAATAGATTAACATTTTTTCACCAAACCAGTGAAAGGCACTTCTGGGAATCAAGTCTTTTCCACCCTGAAAACTTAATTCCACAATTCCAAACCATCTGAGTGCTATGATCAGGATTTAAATATAAATGATTTTCAGGACATTTGCCACCCAGGGATAAACAACATTTGGGGTGCTGAAGTGGGGACTTGGTACTCTATATCTGGTTCTCTAAAACAATAACTTTTGAGCAGATATTGTTTGAAAAGACAAATGAACTGGTTCTTTTTAACTAAAATTGAAGGAGAATAGCTGATATTGTAAATACAGTATGTATGTCCCTCCAAAGTGTTTACATTACTTTACAATATCACTATGGGATAACATGATTATAAACTTGGAAAATGCTCCATTGGAATATAGACTGTCAGAAATAATAAGGGTAGGGGTTTCAGTGATGTCAGGTACCTTAATGGCTGCTTGAACTCATAGCTTTGTTCCTTACTGATCGATAAACCCCATAGCTTGTGCAAATATATCATCAAAACATTTAAAACCTGTGAGTAAGTATTTTAATCATTCAGCCAGAGGATGGATCATCACCAACTGGTATCAAGATGGGTAGATAGCAAGGGATTCACAAGAACCCTGCTGACTGACAAATCATGAGTTTTGAATTCTTTAGCTTTGATGAAGCCTCACATTAATCACCTCAGAAGGCACTGAAGAAGCTTGACCTAATACCTCAAACTCAAGAACACTGAGACAGTACATCTGCTACCTGAAATAGTGACCTGTAACATTAATTTTGTCAGTGCCTAGTAAACTCTGTGTGGAGAGGGAAGGTGGAGAGATTGGGAGTGTGCTGACATGCTTTTACATGACTCTCTGATGAATAAATGTATGGATGTTGAGGATTTTATTTGAAGGGAGATGGGGTGGACCTGGGAGACTGAGTTGTGCACCATGTCTTCTAGTATGGAGTGACATGTGGAACTTGGGGTGGAGGCAGCACTTGGGTGCAGTGATGGTCACAACATGGCATAAATTCCTTTATACACTCTTGGCCTGGGGCTGGGACCAGGAACAGTATCCAGAAATGCTGTATGAAAAATTGCTGCTTACCAAAGTGCCCAGCATGCTATGTGTAGCCCAGAATAAATATAATATTATCCTATCCAGATGCCCACATCTTGTAGGAAGTAGGATGCACAGGCAGGATTGAATCATATAGACAACAGCTTGAGGCAGTTGCATGAGACACCTAGATGCCCCTCCCCAATGTTTATGCCTCAGTTCAATGCATTTACTGTGATTAGATCAGCACATGGCTAGAGAAGGAGCTGATCAACATGGGATCAGTAATAAGGTGGCTTTAACTCTAAAATGTCACTTGATTAATCATACCTGGATCCCTTTGACCTGTTCAGGCCATCTTCCTGGGTGTTATCAATTTTGCATGCCCTATGGGTTAGTTGGCTACTACTTCCTCTTTCTGGCTAGTGGTTTCCTTAACATATGCTTTGGACAGATAGCCTGAGCACACCTAAGGGAATTACCCTCTTAATGACAATTTCAACATGTTTGCTGTCTTTGATGTTAGTCACTGAAATGCAGGTGCATGACCCACCTACCAGAATTCTGCTTACTGCATGCTTGCTTACGCTCCCCTCAGGAAATTATGTTTTGACCCCCATGTGGTAAATGCCTCCTGGATCTGCACACTGGGTATCTGGATCTGTTCTTATTGGATTGTTTTGTTTCATTATATTGGCTATAGTGATTGCATGCGAGGCTCAGGTTGGACATTGCAGCCAATAGGATGTATTGGATGTGAAGGGTGATATTCTTCCATTTTTCCTGCATCCTTTACAGGAATGGTAATGTTTGATCCTTTGTTTCACCTTCCACTTGATGCCATGATCTGATTCCTCTTAAGAAACTGGCATGCTCTACCTGACTAAGACTTTCAGAGGTGGCTATGGAATGGTCAGAACTTAATATTGCCTCACTGTTCTGATATCATTCCCAAAAACACTCCTTTATGACTTTTAGTGAATATAATGGATAGAAAAATGTGATACCTATTTATGAGACTCTAACTCTTTAAAATCCTTTCTACTTGTATCATCTCCCCCATTTCTGCACAACACCCTCTTTCAGTTCTATAAAGTTACATAAATGACTTTTTGGTCACTCTATAAGTGCACTGCATGTCCTCCTCATTGATCCCAGCAGGAATATGCACTCTATTCTAGTTAATTAACTCTTTTGGGGAAGCCATCTTTCCCATTTGACCATCCCATAAAGCTGAAGCAAACGTGTAAAATTACCTGCAGGATTACTTTTATTATCACCTAATGAAAAGTCCTACCTCATTTTTAAACTCTTAACCCCATCTCATTCAGATGCACTGCAAACAAGTCAAATCTGAGGACCCCATTCTTCCAACTTTCTCCAGTTGGATAGAACTAATTCTACAATTAATATTACTCATAAATATCACACATTAATGCTGCCCTGACTTCCAGCTAGTCCATATTAAGCTTTGACATGTCACACATGACAAACTCTGAGTGTCTTTTCAAAGGGCATTGACGCAAAGAAACTAATTTTCTTCTCCTTTCAAACCTCCCCAAGTGCTGAATGATGGAGTTTCAAAAGAGCTAATGGAGCATATTTAGAGGATTGTATGACACTTTAGAGAATGATTTAATCTTATTGTGAACATTATTAATGAATGGCAACCCAATTCCACATAATATCTGAGAATGCTTAGAACAATGTAAAAGGAGCCTGACCACCAGCTTTAGCAAATCTCTTTCAGGGTTTCTTTAAATCTGTAAGAAGTCTTGAGTTTGGCATTGGACAGATAGTCCAAGCTTATGACAGTCCTTGTTCTTTGTTACCTTTGCATTGCCAAATATACCACTGTATGTTCCTCATCCATACCAACATTAATCCTCACAAAATGTGTGTGTGTGTGTATGCAGTATGTAGTGTGTGTGTGTGTGTGTGTGTGTTTAAAGTTGCACAGGAAAGCACACAAACATGTAACACTTGGTTTGGGGTTATTTTGTTGCACCCACATTTACTATCTTGCATTTTCATTTCATGTACCAGTCTCTTCATAAAGTTTCAAATAGTTTGTAACTGTAAGGAGGAACTTGCAGATACATGAAAATCTATTTAAAAAGGCATATACAGTAACTGAAAAATTTATAAAAGTCCCTATCAACCAATTGTGTAGATCACAAGGGAATTCGTTTCAGGTAAGGCCATTATCAGTGTACTTATCCTAAAATCTAATTAGTAAATATGATGTTTGATAAGGTAAACTAAATGTCTGCTTCCTATTAAAACATATCCTGATCTCTTGTGTTCATGTTTTGTTACAATTCTAGCACCAATCATATTACATTGAGCTGAATTTTATTAATTTCTTGCTTATTAACTCTCTCTTCGCTATGCAATCCCACAACAGCCTCAAAAGAAGTTTACATCCTTGTTATTAAGTCAGTGGCAGTATTTATGCTGCACATTAATTAGTACATTACTTGAATCCATTAACATATTTCATTTGAGCTCAACACAAAATTTATAGTCTCCTTTTAAAAGCTTGTGCCTCCTTTGGACCTGTTTAAATCATGAAAGAGTGCACAAAGTCTGATAGCACTTTTTCTTTCACCTTGCCTTAATTCCCATCTCTTTGCTCTCATTCAATTAGTGCAGTGAATTAAGTGGTTTATAATCTCATAGTCAGCTATTGAAAGAAACAAGTCAAACACTTTGCAACAGAGTCTGGTCTCCTTTGTCACACTATGGTACCTACATATTACACTGTGCTATGAATAACAGGGAAGAATAAAGCACTAATTTCCTCATCAAATGATGCTTTATCTGCTGCTTTGCTCAACAACACCATTCTGAAAGAAAAGAAATGCAATAAAACTTAGCATAACAAAATGAAACCTATGTAATACCTTAGGTTTAAATTGATATAGAACCATTGCGGTTCAAAACCAATGTTTGAAAACAGACTCCAATGATCTGCTAATGCTGCCTTCCAGATGAAGAAATTTAAATCTGAAATTTGAAGCTTGCACAGATGAGTTAATTTATTAAACTGTCAAAAGAATTTGTTGAGAATGCTGCAATTAAGAAATATTTAGCACACAATCAGAGGGGTTGGGGTACCAACAGACACCAGGAAAAGATAAAAAAATACTGGTCTAGCAATTGGAGCAGGGGTGCCACTAGACACCAAGGAAAAAGGAAAACATTACTGGGGTGGTGATTGGAGGGGGATACCACTAGACACCAGAGAAAGACAAGAGTATTATGGGGTTGGTGATCAGATCGAGGGGATGCCAGCAAACACCAAGGAAAAAGAGGGAGTTATGTGCTTTGTAAAAATTCCTATATTATCCTGTAGGAATCTGCAAAATGTTATGTTTGTGGTGTTAAATAGCCCCTTCATATTTTTTTGGGGTATGTGTTATTCTAATCAGTACTCATTAGGACCTCTAGTTTGATATAAAGATTGTCCCTTAAGTGTAAATATTACGATTTATGGCTTACTGAAGTGTAAATCTGTAAAATAAAAATAAAAAATAAAAAAGGCCAGCATTGTTTTCCATATGATGGGAGCCATTGCACATGAACAAAAACTGCTATACAAAACAAGTGGAAGCTAATAAAAAAAAAGAATGTAAAAATAAAAAGGCACATTTAGGTGTCATTTTTACCAACATTACATGCCAAATCCACCTTACAAGCTCCAGATGAGCAAGATGTTGTTATTTTTGTGGTTTTATTTTTTATGGAAAACAAGATAGTGGCATATGAAAAGGGATTTTTCTCACAAAAAAGACTCACCCATATTGAAAAGGATCCTTTTTGTATGACCCAATTTTTTTTGTTCCTTGCAGATATACCAAAAGTGTCTGCAGAGCATGCTCAGAACCAACATTTTTAAAATTAATAGCTTTGTAACAGATTAATATTTTTCACCAGACTAGCAATAGGCACACACTTTCTATCCTGAAAATTTCAGATCATATTTCTAAGCCATCTGGGCGCTAGAGGCAGACAAGAGATAGCAACCCCCCAAAAAACTTTTTCACTATCCAGATCTCAAAATTTGTGCATCCAATCTGAACAAAATTTGGCATGTCAAGAGATCTACACTCACAAGACTACACATGCAAACTTTTGTGTGAATCCATTAAATGATTGCAAAGTTACTAAAGCAGCAGTGCTTGTTGGTGCCTGTGAAAGATTGCTCACCTCTTGAAGTTTGGTCAATGTTGTTTTGGCGGCATCCTCATTTTATGTGTGAATAAGTTTTTTTACATTTATTTCCACCACAAATGTCCCTCCTGTGCACTACCTTGCCTGGTCTGCCATTATCAACTCCATAAACCGGAGAGGGCACTCAAGGCCACAAAGTTCGTTTTATTTTCATATCTGCAAATCAGGCAGCTCGCTCTCCACCCACTTAGATGTCAGTCACCTAGGAGAGTGCACTCATGTCTTGTGGTCGGAGATAAGGCTTTAAAAATTAACTCACGTTCATCCAGTCAAAATTCAGAGTATGTTTCAGAATGTGTTTTGACTGAAAGTATCTGATTGGTGAAGGTTGAAAGTTTAACTTATGTTTGTGTCACATTTTGTCAGCACAGCACATGAGAGGGTTCAGTAGAAGTGCTGCATGATCCACCCATGACATCAAGTTTGTCATGTCAGTACAGTAAATATTTACATTAGAGGACTGTAATGTGTGTTGATATTTCTTGTTTTGTGTCACATCATGACAGCGAGGGGTTTCAGAGTGGTCAGAATAACTGCTGCATGATCCACAAATGATACAAGGACTGTAATGTCACTACTGTAAATATTTACACTGAAGGACTGTAATGAGTGTTCAAATTTCTTTTGTGTGGTACATCTAAATTACTTAGTATGGAGCGTTTGCTTTTGTGAAATAAAATGCAAACACATCTGGTGCATTTTGGATTCCTTTTCATTTTCATTGACTTTGTTTTCTTTGTGTGTGTGTGTGGTGGGGGAGGGTTGATCTGCATGCTGCTAACGATCTGTGAAGTTCATAAATTCATATGCCTGCACTACACACCTTTTAGTGCATACCTCACAAATTTTCACTGAATTAGTATATCCTGGCTACCCATTTGTTTCTGCTAGTGCTATTTTTTTTAAACACTGAATGACTGTAATGAGTGCTGACATCCCTTTGTATGGGACATGTAAACTACTTAGTATGGTGTGTTTTTTGTGAAATAAAGTACAAACACCTCCAATGCTTATTCATTTTGTGATCTACGGTTTCTTGGTGGGGTGGTGTTGGGGAGGTTCGATCTGCATGCTGCTTATGAGCTGTGAAGGGCATAATTCGTATGCCTGCACTACATACAGTTGTGGTGCATATGGTATCCAGTGTGGATAGTGACTGAATATGAGGAACCATCAAATGGTGACTCATACTCAGTGCACAATCTCATGGGCTACCCTGCAAGGGTAGCAACCAGTGCAAAGATGAGTGTAGGGAGGGTGACTGAAATGAGAATATTGGCGAGGAGAGGGAGAGATGGGGAGAGGGTTTATGAGGGGGTAGTGCACCTGCTGCAGCCGAGCTAGCTGTGTGATGTGGAGAGGGTGGCTAGCTGTGGAACAACAGGTACTGGGATTGGGGCTGGGTCTGGGAAAACTTTTGCCCCTGGCTGCCACTGAGGTCTTTTTTTTTTTAAGCAGGAATCTGAAGTGTCGCCCCCAACATAATCCCCTCCGGAGTTGACATAACTTTAGCAGGGTGTGCGGGGCATCAAGCCCCTCACATAAACATTCAGATCCCTTGCCAGATGTCTGTTTGCCGGCATGTTATATCACCAATGTCCTTTTCTGCGATCTACATTAGCCATAATAGTGATTGCTGTTTTGTGATCACTATTATAACATGGAACTGGTGCATATCTCATACTTTTTCACTGAATCATTATCCCATGGTTGCCCATCTGTTCCTATTAGTGTTTTACCTGCCCATTACATTTTTTGTTACTTACATTTATTTAGATATGTAACTATTTCATAGTCTGTCATGGGAATCTGTGGATTGTGCAGTGTGACTAATTCAGTCTCATAAGGTGGGGTGATGTGCACAATATTTAGTATGTTGTGGTTCTCATTATTACACCAGGTCTGTGCCACTGCCTCTTACAGATCTGCATGAGCTTTGAACAACAGTTAATCTGGTAGGCGACACCTCATATAGAAAAATGTTGTCATGCACCCTTCTAATAACTCCAGTCTTGTATAAATGTAAGTGCATCATGCAGGAATGGTTTATGTATCATGTTATCTGAAACTGGTTCATCTCTTCCATCTACTGAAATGTGATCTACTCCCTTTGCAAATTGAATGTTCACCCTTGTTTTTATCAAGTAAATGGGGAGTAAGGTGAGAAAAAATGATTGTAGATGCAGTAGGTATTGACTTTCCTAAGGTCACTTTTAAGTGTTGAACACTTTGCCTCCTTCACACCCATGACTACACCACTTGAAATGGCATAACTGAGGCATTCACTTGTGTTTGTAAAGCTGCCGCTCCTGAAGACATAGACAATTGTCTTTGTTTGGTATGATTTTGAATATAAAATTATATTAATCCATACTGTCTGGTGATCACTGGACCCCATCTTGTCAACCATCTTAATATATTCAATTCTGTCCCTGTTTGTGAGTAACTGGTCCATCACTGCTTCCTCATGAATTGGACCCCTTTTAGTTGCCTATTGAACATCCACTGTTGAGTGCCTGGAACATACATGTTCATAGAAATATAACAAGGAAAATAGAAATTGATGGCAGATAAGGACCACTAGGCCCATCCAGTCTGCCCATGTACCATATCTGTATTAGCGACCAGTGACCTTACTTTGGCACCATCTCTAGCCTCTTCTTCCCACCTCTAGGGTTCCTTATGCCTATCCCATGCATTTTTGGGTCTCCCTACTGTGCTTGCTCCACTGCCTCAAGGGGAGATATTCCATGCATTTGCCACCCTCTACAAAGGAAAAATTCTCACATTCTCCCATATCCTGCCTCCTCCATTCTCACAATGTGTTCCCTACTTCTTGTATAGCTCCTATACAGAAATATGTTAGCAACTTGCACATAGCTTATGCCCTTATGGTACATGAAGTTTACTTTCATATCTCCCCATTCCCAACTATTTTCCAGTGTATACACATTGAGGTATTTTAATCTCTCTTCATATGTTTTCTGGTGCAAGCCTGCAATATCATAGTCACCTTCTCTGAACTGCCACCACCCTGTCTTTGTCTGTACAAAGATCGACCTCCAGAACTGTAAGCAGAAATCCAGATATGGCCTCACCAGTGTTTTGTACAATGGTATCAACATCTCCTTTCATCTGCTAGTGATACCCTTCCTATGCACCCCATCATGCCACTTGCCCTCCCACAGCCTTTGTACTGTGTGTGGCTACTTTGAGGTCATCTGAAATGATCATCCTATATCCCTTTCTTCTCTGGTTGCCATCAGCAACTGTCAGCATCACTACCCCATCCTGTGACTCTAAGCAAGGTGTTTGCACCTCATGTGTATGATGGTATACTTCGTCATTTTGAATCTTTGTTGCCATACTTTCAACCATTTTTGCAACTTTTCTAGGTCCCACCTCATTTCCTCCACCACATCCTGAGTGTCTCACCCTGATAGTGATCTTGGAGTCATCTGTAAAAGGCTTACCTTCCTTCCAGCCCATCAGCAACATCCCCAGTGATGACATTAAAAAATGCTGTCCCAAGGACTGATCCCTGAGGTGCCCAACTGGTCACCACTTTCCTTGGATTGGTTCCCAACTACCACCATCCTCTGCTTTCTGTTTCTCAACCTGTTTCTAACCCAGTTCACCACTTATTGACCCACACTCAGGCCATCCAACTTGTTTACCAGTCTTAGATGTGAAACAGTGTCGAAGACCTTGTTGAAATTGAGGCAGCAACAGCCACTGCTCTCCCGATCCACTCCCTTTGTCACCTAGTCAAAGTAATCTATCAGATTTGTTTGTTTTGACCTCCTGATATGAATCCATTGTGCCTCTGTACTTTTGCTTCATTTGAATTTCAAGTGTTCAAAATTCTTACCTTACTCAGCACCTCCATAATATTGCACATTGTTGATGTGAGCCTGAGTGACCTATGGTTTCCAGCCCTCCGTCTTGTTTATTTTTCTGTAAATAGGGACCACATTCCTCCATCCCCAGTCCTCTGGAAACACCTCCATATTGAGTGACTCACTATTTCTTGAATTTTATCCTGTAAATGGATTGATGTTCACTTTCCTCCCTCCTCTGTTTCTGGTGCATAGTTTTGATCCCTGTCCTACCCTTCTCCAGTGAATACTGAACAGAAGCATTTATTCAGTATTGATGCTTTTCCTGATATTTTACCACACACTCCCTTCATCCCCTCTGTGCCTTACAATTCCACCCACGCCTTTCATTCATTCACTAATGTATACAGATATTTGTGCCAACTTTCTTTACCATCTATGCTAATTGTTCCTCTGTTTGTTCTTATGTGTTCTATCTATTTTCCTTGATTCCTTCTGACTATTTAGGTATGCCACTCTATCCTCGTCTGTCTGTGTATCCTTATATTTTCTGAAAGACAACTTTTTGGCCCTCACTTTCTCTGCCACATTCTTTGGAAATCCACAGTGTTTTTTCTTCCCTTGCCATTATTTCTGTGCCTAATGCACTTGGTTGTCACCTCCATTATTGCTCCTTACAGATATACTCACTGCTTCTCAACTACCCCTTGCATTCATCCTTGCCATAGCTTATTTGCCACATATCCCCATCCTATCAGAGTCTGCATTCCTGAAATTCAAGACCTTCACCTTTGTGTGGCTTGACTGGCACTGTACCAACATTAAACCATAATGTGTGGTGATTGCTGGATCCTAGGTGATCATCTACCCAGACTTCTGTAATTCTGACTCCATTTGGTCAGTAGTAGGTCCACAAGTGCCCTGATCCTGGTGTGTTCTATCACTAACTGCCCGAGGTCTGCCACCTGCAGGGGTTCCAGAATGTCTCAGCTCCTGGCTGAAGCAGAATTCTGGATGGTCCAACCATGTCTGGCATATTAAAATCACACAACAGTAGTACCACCATTTTTGCTGCCATCCAATGTATTTCTTCCTCCAGTGCCCTATCAACCTCCTCTCCATGTGCAGGAGACCTGTAGCTCATACCTGCATAAATTGCTGTGCCATTGCCTGAATCGAGGGTGGCCCACAGTGTGTGACCTCCACCTGTCTACCCTGTTCTGCAGTTGATTTTATACCTTACTTGATGAAAAGGGCCTCCCTATCTTTTTAACACTCCCTATCCCTCTGGAATAGAGCTTAACCTGGTTCACTTGCCTCCCAGTTGTGGTTTCCAGAGTACCATGTCTTGATTATAGCCACTATGTCCAGGTTAGCCTCTGTCATCAAGGTCACCAGGTCTGGGGCTTTATTTCCAAGACTGTAGGTATCTGTATACATGGCCTTCTATGTTTCAATGCCTGACCCCAATTCTATTTCCACTTTTGTCCTTTTGTCTTCCACTTTCTTATTTTTCTGTCTCTCTCTTCCTCTGACATACCCCTTATAATGAGTTCAGGTATACATTCCAATGCCTTATCTTCCTGATCTTCCTGCTGACTGCTTGCATCTCCGGTTCCATCAGTCCACCCCCCACCTTGTATAGCTTACATGCTTGCAAAGGAAGTATTGAAACCATTTATTGAGGTCCACAATCCTTTTCCTGACTGGATGAAGACCATCAACACTGTGCAAGCCTACGTCACTTTAGGTGGTTCCCCAGTCACAATGAAGCCCAAATCCTTTTCTTTCACCAACACTCCACCAAAGTGTTGAGTCTTTGGCAAGGATTCTCAAATCCACAACTGATTCATTGCTGTCCTGAACCAGAATCACATCATCCAAGAATATTACATTTTAAATGGCTTCTACTAGTATCTTAACCATTCCTTCCTTCCTTCCACCCCACACACCTCATGCTGTAGATCTGAATATTGCTTTAGTGCAATTAATGTTTCCATTCTCTGACTGCAGGGTGACCACTGTGCTTTTGCCCCTCCTTATATTGTAGGTTTAGGTGAACAAGGTTGCTCTGGATGTTGAACAAAACAGAAACCAATATGTGAGGTTGGGTAACAGGGCAGAGCATTATGAGAGGATAGTCATGAAATGGTGGAGAGTGTTGTAATATTGAGAGAGAGAGAGAGAGAGAGAGAGAGAGAGAGAGTCAATACTGAAGAGATTTCAATGGGAAAACAGAAATACAAGAAAAGCAACAGGTTGATGGAGTGTATGCCAGGTATGACAGCAGGGAGGGTGGGGGCAATTATACTTGAACTGTATGATGTGGCACCAAAGAAAGCCTCCCATCTGTGGTCCATCACAGCTCCAATGATCTGGCAGGGCATGAATCAAAGATGGCAGCGAAGGTTAACAGAGCTATGACAGCTCTGCAGTGGTGGGAAAATCATTATCATTCTCTGTGGTACAGCCAGTCCCAATGGTTAGTACTGTCAGAACACAGAGGGTAGATGAACTCAGCTCATGACTGGGGATGGTGTGATGCAATTAGAGCAGTTAACTATGAGTATGTTTATGGGGGATAAGTGATGCCATCAGTACCACTTGCATAATATTTTAATTCTAGTCTCTGACAAGATCTGAGGCAGCATGGATTCACTGGAGACAGGTCAGGTAAATCTAATGTTATAAGTCTCTTTAACTGGTCAACCAGTGAAGAACACGAGAGGGAGCAGTGGATGCAGCTTACATAGACTTCGGTAAGACTTCATATATGGTTCCACATAGTAGACTAAACATGCAGGTCAGCATACAGTGGCACTAATAGTGTTAATTTGAATGTGAGATAGGTAATGTATGCTGAAATTCTACAGAGTAGAGAGGTAAATAGTGAAATTAATCCGAGTAAGAGGATGATTATCAAAGTGACACTATGATTAGTAGCTTGCTAATTCATCATTGACATTTTTAATAGGCGTTGAAGAGTGACACAATGGAAGGTAAAACATTTTGTGGCTGATGATGCTCAAAAAGTATGATATATACAGTGGACACTTAAAGGGTGAGGAAAAATAGATATAGATATAGGTAAGCATGAGCAGTGATACAGAAAGTGATAACTATGTTTCAAAATGCATATTTGTGCACTTGTGGTGGAAACCATGGTCAGAGTTCAAAATGCATTGGGAGGAGGGAAGGGATGAGGGGTAATGGCAACAACCAATCCAGAAAGTGATGTCGATGTCATCATATCTGATGACCTAGTAGTGACAAAATAGAGTGACAAGGCAGTGTGGACAGCCAGTGGGATACCAGGTTGCACAGGAATAGAAAGAAGGGGTTGGTGTTGTTTCAGTATCAATCTATGGCAGGTCCCCAAATAGAGTGTTGTGCCAAGTTGTGTAGTCCTCATCACCAAAAGGACAGACTGAGATGAGACACTCCAGACAATGCACAAACAAGATTGTGCAGAATCTGCATCAAATTCAATATAAGTAATTACTGAAAGACCTCACTATTTATGGACTGCAGGCAGGAGGAGGTAGAGTGTATATGACATAGACTTTCTACTACCTCAGTAGTATAACTAAAGTTCAAGACAGGAAGATTTTCCCAGAGAAAATGATGGGCAGGAAAAGGGTCATGCAATGAAGCTGGATTGGGGTAGAAGCAGGTGAATTTTAAAGAAACACTTCCTTACTGAAAGGGTGGTGAAAACCTACAACATTCTACATGAGAACAATGTCAGAAAGGATTGTAGCACAAATGCAGGATGCCCTCAAAATTTTATGCACAACCTATGAGGAAATTTAAGTATGTATGTGCTGAAGTTGTTAGAAGCGAATGAGACATCTCTTCATTTCTATGCTTTCCATAACGGTGATCAGTAGTATTATGAAACTGCAGGTCCACACCATTGACATTGCATGAATCTGCTTCACACGCATACTAGGTAATTGAGGCAACTAACAATGAATGAGGGTAAAACAAATGTGACTGATTCAATTATACAAAAAATCAGAAAAAAACACAACCAACCCCAACTCCCACCCTCCCAATGTAAGCAACAATGCAGGAATGACAATAAAATTACTGTTTTATCATACCTCAAAAATATTTTGTCTGCATTTAGGTGAGGGGGATGAAAAGACAGAACAATTAACCTCAAAAGATGTATCTAAGAGACAAAGCCAGGCTGTGTCATTATTTACAATCTTTGTATGGCACATATAAGACTTAATTTCTCATTGTCTATCTGCTCATAAGCAGGAACTGATAAAATGAAAGTGCCAGCCTTCCTGAGAATTGGTACAGCTTATTCCAGAGTGACAGAAAAGAAAGAAAATGTCTGAGCCCACTTGACAGTGAAGCATGGCTCAAGAGATCAAGCTGTCAGTCAAGAGTGGCACAAATAATGACCACTTGGTAATTGAGAAAATAACAGCCAATGTACATGGTGCACAGAAGTACCTTTATTAGAGTCAGAACAGTTCAGAACATAGATAGGTAATCAAATCACACATGATACATCTTCCACAGGGAAAACATTATATTAATTTGGTGATTTGAATACTGAGGGCACACAACCTACACCTAATCAATAGTATAGACTGCATTTGCACTGTGCAATCATGAAGATCACATCATACATAAAGAAATAAATATAGTAAAACTAAAAAAAATCCATTATGTCACAGGGCATGTCTGAAGATTGTGCACAACATATAGATTGTTACATTGCTAAAGCTATTCACTCAACAGCCACGATTTATACGGTTATGTAACACAATGAATTCCTTTGAGAAAACATGAGACAATTGCATATTTAAGGCCACAGTTTGTATAGTACACTGCTACATATTCATTTGTGAAGGTCGGACTGTTTTCTGTCATTGAGCTGCACAATAACAGTTTGAAGCAAAATGGGTAATTATTGCAGTGGGGATGGACAGGGCATGGATTGCTGTAATGTTTAAATGAGCAGAAAAAAGTGAGATGCAGCTCCATGCTTTTGGAGAAGTTCATCAGGTATTGAGATTTGCAAAGAGAGGAGGATAACAAATGTGAAAGTGCAGTGAACCTTCTAACAGTCGACTGGTGCAGGACTTATTTAATACTGAATCAACAACATGAAAAATGCATTGGGGTCCTTAGGGCAAATGCTAAATAGAAAAGTAAAAAGCATAGCTGCAAAACGTGGTTGTAATTCACAAATGTTTATTGCAATAGCATTGTAGACAACACAATGGTGATAAAAAAAAAATCAGACCCTGGTCAAATCCATCAGGTGATTCAGGACTTCTGACCACAGTTGTCTCTAAAACACCTGTGGGTCCACGGCAGTTCAATTAGCCCATTTAAATACCTACAGAATATGAAAAAACACATTTATTTATTTAGTTTTTGATAACCAGATGAGTGCACTAGATACAGAAGTGACTAGCTTCACACTTGACCTGGGAGGTTACAACATAGCAAAGACAACAGGTACAAGGCAAGACAATGTCAGAATACAACACATAGGAATACAGGAGAAATTGAAAACAAACAATTTGGCAAATACAATAACAAGGAACCGTAGGATAGTAGACATACCAAAAGTGCAGTAAGTGCCCATGATCACAGCTAAAATATTAGACAATTCAAAGTGCAGAAGTGTCAAAGATTACAATTATAGCATCGACTACATTACACAATCACTACTGTAGCTACAATATATTCTAATAGACAGGAACAAGGAAGCAGAGGTTGGTACATTAGGACATAGCATGGGGAGAGACAGAGAGAGATGGGAGATGGGAAGAAGGCAGGGTAGAAAGATGGTGGGAAGCATGTAGAAGAAGGGTAAATAATTACAAGAGAAACCATGCAGCAGTAGAATGTAGAGTACCATGATCTAGGGTGGGTTGAAACAGGTGCACTGGGTACAAAGAAAATTAAATTATTCCATGCATAATTGCTAAATACTATTGCAAGCTTTGCATCACACTAAATAATTAATGCAGTCTTAATAGCAAGGCAGAACAACTTCCAGCTGTCAGTCAGATGTCAGCGATGAGCACATTTAAACATCATAGAATGGTTGCAGCTGCTCTACCGCATGGCTGATGAAAACATCTAGATTTTGTGACTTGAGTTACAAATTCAAAATAAAAGAAAATTACAGTGTGGAGGAAAAACAAATCATGCGAAATATGGCCAGATCAAAATTGGAATGCCAGATCTTCACAGACATGCCAAAACTAATTGAGGCCAGTATGTTGCCTCACTAACAAATACTGCTGCTTTAAAGAAATAAAAATTTGGTTTGGGGTTTAAAATTGAAACCCTAATCAACCCTAAATATAGTGACACAACTGCACCACTATTATAGGGACATGGTCATGCCTCTATAGCTAGGGGTTGAGTAGCATGTTTAATGTTAAACCACACATTTTGCACTTTAATAGCTTTGAACTGATATATGGATTTGCACAAAATTTGGCATGCATTGTCCCATAGGGTAGACTTCTTGAAGTGTCAAGTTCAATTTCAGTTGGATGTGCAGATTCTTAGATCCAGATAGTACAAAAACTTTAAAGATCCCCACAATTTGCAGTTTTTTCTCCTTGCCTTGCTCAGATGGTATGGAATTTTGGACTGATGTTGTTATGCTAGAAACAGCTTGGGCAACACAACCTCCATGCATTTGTTTGGTGAAAAATATTAATCTGTTGCAAAAGTTATTCCGTTTTAAATCCCCATTATTTTTAAAGGGAAGATCACTCTCAGGATGGAGGTATAAAGTTTGACAGGATTTGGCCACACAAAAAACAAAGCTAAATGGGCCTGCTTATCTAGATTATGATATTCATTTTTCATAATAAGGGCCAGAAATACGTTATGTGGGCAGTGAAAATCCCAGGTGCCCCATTAAGTGAGAGCAGCCTTCACCTGCATTTTCTGTATGACAACAGCAGGCTTTCTTGACTTCTCCAGCTGCAGCTGGAACTCATGCTGCTGGTTGCAGTGGGAGCTGTTAGCTGGCAGTTAAATGAGTCCATGGTGTCTCCTTTTTTATCCACACAAAGTTGAAAACTGAAAGCCGGTCTTTACACAGCACAAAGCAAACTGAAGGTCGGTCCTTACCCAGCACAAAACCAAAAGAATGGCAATAGTGTGAAACAGCAAAGCAGAACAGCAGGGCTTTCCAACTGCTCAACAACATGGAGTACATACATAAAAATACACCAGGCTGTAGTTGGCCTCAGCACACTGGAGAATGGGGCAAAACTGCTTTTATTGGATGTCTAACTACACACAATTTAAACTTTTGTTGCCAATGCTTTGGATTTATAAGTCTTCAGTAATCTTTCATTCAAAAAGTAATGTTTCGGACTACACTATCTCCGTTCACAAGTTGAGAGAGAGGCTACTCCTGGAATTTCTGCCTAACCATTACCAGCAGCCGTGAAGCTTTTAATTACATTTAACTCTGAATGTCCAATATTCAATCAGCATAAAAAGAAAAGTTCATTTGGTGTGCTTCTTGGAATATTTCTTTATTTTTCAGTTGAGGCTTGTATATTAGTTAACTAGTCATACTTCAGAGCAATGTGGTCTCCATTCACAAACTGGAGAAGAGGCTACTCCCAAAATCCCCACCTGACCATTACCAGCAGATGAGGCTTTTGATTACTCTTACTTTGACTGTCCACTACTTCAAGCATCATCAATAACCCTTCTTTCATCATACTTAGAGAAAGGCTGTGATAACCCAGATCACTAAACCACTGAGTAGAAAAGAACAGTCTTATCCCATGGCTTGTATGTTGCTAAAGCCAAATCAGCCATTATTCAACAACTAAACTTCAATTTCTCAGTACACCTTACCAAGAAAGATGTCTGAGTCAGCATATTTTAAAAGTTTCTAATTTGTTACTCAGCTTCACAACAGATAAGCATGGGGCTTCAGTTTGTCATGTGACTGATATAAATCATTCTTCAAACAAGTCAATTCATATGAAATCTAAATGTGCACTTCATTTGAGTACTGCTGTATTCTGCATAGAATTGATGAAACCAATTTCACTCCAATATATTCATGCAAAAAAAAAATTAAGCTGTGGCAGTGGCATTCTATTCAGACAGCTGCAGTGGTGCATTCCTAAAGGTATAATGGACAGCATGGTGAACTTTTGGTGGACCCTTCATCCTTGCATGGTGATGTTTCTGATGGACCCCTTCATCTTTGCCTGCTAAGATTTTAAGTGGAACACTTCATCCTATGAACATACAAATGTACATATTTGCCAGCAAAACAGGCCATAATGGTCTATAAAGTATGCTCGAGTGTGCAGCTCTAATTAGTTCCTGGAGATACCCCTTCCTACTTCCCCATAGGCAACTATTGCTTCACTAGTACCCTACCTCCCCTGAAACTAGACACTGTATCACCACAACCATTTCCTCTGGCAACTTGTTTCACCCCAACACCACTCTTTCAGTAAAGGGCCTCCTCATTTCCTTCTTAAATCTATCCCATACTAGCTTCGGACTGTGCTCCTTGTTGTATCCTGCTTCCTTAAGTTAACAATGCCCTCAATCTTACCCTGTTTATTCCCTAAGGTACTTGACAGTCTCTATCATATCCCCCATCCTCCAGGGAGTACATGTTTAGCTCCCTCAGCCTCTATTCACATGTTTTGTCCCCGATACCCTGGATAATCCTGGTTCCCCTCCCTAGACCCTCTCCAGTGGCTTGATCCTTCTTCATATACAGGCATCAGAATTTCACTCAGTATTCCAGATCAGCCTCACTGGTGACCTGTACTGTGACAGAATGACTTCCTCCCTTCTAGAGGTTATTCCCCTACTGATGCAGCCTAGCTTTTGTTTTTGCTTTGGCTTCTGACTTGTGGTACTGTGCTGAGTATTTCATGTATCCTCTGACTATCACCCCAAGGTTCTTTTCCCTTCTTTGAGCCTGCCACCTGTACCCCCTAGTCAATAGCTGGCCTCTGGGCTTCTATCACCCAGGTGCATGACCTTGCATTTCTTGGCATTGAAACCCAACCAAGAGATGCCCAACCATTCTCCAGCCTAGCAAGATCCTCCCTTAATTCTTGTCTCCCTCCACTGTCTCCACCTTCCCACAGAGCTTGTATCATCCACAAAGAGGCAGATCTTGCTTTTGACCCTCCGCTATGGCTCCAATAAAGATGTTGGAAAAGCGCAAGTCCACTGCACTGAGCCTGTGAGACCCCGCTGGTTACAGGCCGAGGTTTGGATAGTTCCCACCACCACCACTCTCCGATTCCTATCCTGCAGCTAGTTCTTGACCCATCTCAACAATTTGTCCTCTATTCCCAGGTCCTTCAGTTTGCTGATCAGCCATCTGTGTTGCACTGAATTGAACACCTTGCTGAATTCCAATTATAGGATGTCATCTGCCTGTTCCCTATCCAACGACCTTGTAACCCAGTTGGAGAAGTCAATTATGTTGGTTTGACAAGATGTCTCCCAGACAAACCATGTTATCCTGGAGACCATTTTTCTCAAGGAAGGCCACTAGTCTTTCATTTAGGATGGTCACCATTATCTTCCCCACTATGGAGGTAAAGCTAACCTGTAGTTACCTGGCTCATCCCTAGGACCACTCTCGTGGAGTGGAACCATGTGATCTGTTCTCCAGTCCTGTGGAGCACACCCCTCCTCCAGCAAGGTGTTAAACAGGTCCATCAGCTGAGCTGCTAGAACCCCTGGCAAGTCCCTCAGGGCCCTGGGGTGTAAACCATTTGATCCTGGTGCTTTGACCACCACAGTTCACTTACCCCTTAAGACCCTGTCCACCCCAATCTCGTCTTCATAGTCCACCTCCTGGGCTCCCCCTTTCCTCCCCTGTGATATAGGCCCTTCCCTTCCTCAGTGAAGACAGAGCAAAAGTATTCATTTAAAGTCTCCACTTGATATTCCCCTTTTCTGCCCATCTTTATCTTTACAATCCCATCCCTTCTGCTTCTTTTCTCCTAATGTATCAGAAGAAATCCTTCTCCCTTTCTTAATCCCTGTGCTAATCTTAGCTCTTTAAATGTCTTGACTGCTAAGACCACTCTCCCTGCCTCCTGGGATTTCTCTATATAGCCTCTCTGTCCTTCTCCTTCAGGGTGTGCTTGTAGTTCAGGAACGCCTCCACTTCACTTTCACCTTATCAGGCACCCTCCTGCTAAACTATCTGGGTCACGGACACCTTTTATGAATCTTCATGCAGGTATCGATGAGTTGTATTAATCCCTTCTTGATGATGGCCCACTTCTGCTCAGGATCAATCTGCAGCTTGAGCTTTGCCATGTGCTCCTTCATCATGATACCCATTTCAGTGAAGTATGCCTTCGTTAAATCCACCACTCTCATTTTTGTCTTATCTGCATCCTTCCCCATGTTAATGTAAAACCACACTGTGCGGTGGTCACTGCCTGCAAGGGGATCCCTCACTTCTACTCCCTGGACATGCTCCCCATTTGACAGCACCAGGTCTAGTATGGCCCCTTCCATCAGGTGACAAACCAAAGTTCTCACACTTACCCATTGTGAAGCAGAGCCTCAAGTTATAAACTTAAAAAATATACTGACTGAGACATCTTCCTTGATAAGGTGCACTTTAGAAATTGAAGTTGAGTTGTCAAATGAATGGCTATATTGGCTTTACAACATACAATCATGGGATAAGACTGTCCTTTTCTAATCAGTGGTTTGGTGATCTGAGCTATCACAGCCTTTCTCTAATAAGTATAATGAAGAGGGTTCTTGATGACACTTGAAGTGCTGGACAGTCAAAGTAGGGTAATCAAAGCCCCATGGCAGCTAGTAATGGTCAGGTGGGGATGTGGGGAGTAGCCTCCCTCACCCCAGTTTGTGAAAGAGACAATGTTACTCTGAAGTATGACTTTTTGCATAAGATATAAACCTCCACTGAAAAAAAATAGGAGTATTCCAGAAGCACACTGAAAGAACTTTTTTCAATCATGATTGGAATGTTGAACAATCAGAGTTACAAGTAATTAAAAGCTTCATGGATGTTGATACTAGTTAATCAGGGATTCTGGGAGTAGCCTTTCCCTCCCCAACTTGTGAACAGAGATGTAGCTCTGAAGCATGACTTTTGAATGAAAGACATGTGAAAGACATGAAAGACTTATAAATCCAAAACATTGCTACTAAAAGTTTAAATATTGTGTGTTTAGACATCCAAGGAAAGCAGTTTTGTCCCATTCTCTCCAGTGTGCTATATAGACATAACCTGAAAATACAAAGAGTCTCTCTGCTTGCAAAAATAAAAGAAATCTAACTTGTATTTCCATGGAGCCTTACTTCTGATTATATATGCACACTGCCTGATGGAGCTTTGTAATACTGACACCTTGTTAGCACTTCTCACTTTGTCCCCAGATGCCCACCAAGAAATGTGGGTGCTCAGTTTAGCAATGAATTTACTTATTCTTCTGCTTTTGTTCATATTATGCTTACATTCATTGTTATGCATATCTCTCTGATTAACATTTTACAACATCCTTCATTCTATCCCATTTCATCACATAATCATTCTTGTCCATTTTTGTCCAATTTTCCAATATTATTTCAATATTATTCCTTCTATTTCTTATCCTCTTCTCCCCTCAGATGTACATCATGGGGGTCCTCTCCTCTTATCCTCCTCTGTTCAAAGGGGTACTAGTGTCGCTCTGACTCCTACTTCCTGCTGATCTTCTTATCTCCTATTTTCTTATGTACTATTTTCTATGTCCCACCACCCCTTTTTCCATCCTCTCCTCCCTCTCACTTGCGATGGATTGTGGACTTCCTCCCAAAAAGCCAAGGGAGGAGGTCTAACTTAACCTTCTCTGCAGGCCTAGCATGTTGGCAATCTCCTCATTACACTGTGCCAAACCGAGACTGGGAGGTGTACCCCATCACCCCGTAGTATTCATCTCTTTCTCCCACTACTGCCCCATGCACCACCAAACCTCCGAGCTCTCTAATAGCCTTCCTCCTCTGGCATTCTTACACTTCCTAGCCCTGTCCAAAGCCTTGTGGTTATCCACATGTCTCCACACTCTTCGTTGAACAATGTCCGACCACACTAGGGCCACCTCTGGTCATCATTCCCTAATTTTTCAACATCCTCTTTTATCTGATAAAGATGTCCAACCAAGGTCTGGTCCGGGTCATTGTCTCCCAGGTGGATCATGCTTAATTCTAGGTGGCTGTGTTCCACCTTAACTCCTTGAGTGCTGGAAGTAGCTGAGAACATTTCATGCCTTTCATGCCTCTCCAGGTCAACTGGATGATGCTGAGGTCCAGATACAGCTGCTTCCCAGGGCCTCCTGGATGCCCACTTTTCTGCCCAATGGAAAAGGAGTGGCCGCATATCCGAGCCTCCAACCTTCATGTTCTTCCTGCTGAAAATCATAAACACCAAGTTACTGTCTGTCTTTCTTTGCGGCCTGTCCCCCTCCCCCGCTTCTTCTTAAAAAAAAAAAAGAAAAAGGGATACCCTCCAACCCCACTCTCTGCCTCTCTTGTTTGTTTCTTCTTAGATAACTTACCCAACCTGCTACTGGAAAGAAATAAAAGACCTCATTAGTACTTGGGCAAAGTGTTGTGAACATATCTTTTACAGCAGAAGATCACCTCCCTTTTCTTTGATATCACCTGGTTTGTTTCCCCTGGCTGCCATCTCAGAGGCTGCCCCAATCTGGAATGAATGGGAGTAGTACCATGTTGGGTTTTCCTCCAAGAAGTCCAGCTCTTCTTTAACACTGCCACCACCTGAAACCTGTCACCGAGGACCTGTCCCCATGCAAGAGTATTAATGGGTTCCCATCCCACTGCTGCCCAGCTGTGTATGTGTGCAGGGCTCCCACCGGACAGATGGTGGCATTCCTGTGGTGCCGCAGCATGACCCTGTTCATCCTGGCAGCCTGGCAGCCTGATCGGTCTTAGACCATCTTACCAGAACTGAAATCCTGTCCTCCAGCCATACCATGTCCTCCCAATGCAACCCTGAAGACTTGTTTGCCTTGCCATGCCCTACCACCTCACTGACTCTGAAGGCCCTTCTACCCATGGCTGTGGAAACTGCCTTGAACAGGACTGTCTCACTACTACACCTGCATACCTGGTGCAGCACCCCACTAACCACTCAAACAGGCCCTCTGTCAGTGGCTTTCTATTGTCCTGGGCCCTCCTAGCCTTCTTCAGCCAGCTCTGCATCATGCACTGAATGAGGTTACTCTTTGTGGGGTCCTCCATCCCTTTAGCTCACACAGCTGGTTTATTGCCACCAAGTGTACCCCATCGTGGCGTGTACCAGCTTATTTCTCCACCCTGTCACTATGAATTGTGCGACTTGATCCTCTGTCACCCCCCACTTACCTGGCAGCCAGATTGTGCCCAGAACACTTGAAAGGCCCTCCTTGAGGTTTCATAAACCTTTAGGGTCCTGGGGACCAGGAGTTGTGAAACAAATGTTCAGTTCCTCAATCCAATCCTCACACATAATCTGGAACTGCCGTCTACCTGGGTTTGCTCCTGGGGTGATGGCTCAGATCTTGTCCATCTGCAGGTAGAGAGGCAGTCAGCTATCACGTTGTCCACACCATCTACATGTTTAACCCTAAATGGCATATTCAATGTAACCCAGCAGAACCAGCTGTCTTAGGACCCACATAACTCTCACTGACATTGTCAGGCAACTTTTTAAAACATCCACTACTGCCCTATTGTCACTCCAAAAGTACTTTCTGATTCCTCAGCCTCTCTCCCCAGACTTCCGTACCAACCCAAATTGGGAATATCTCTAAGAAATTGATATCCCTCAACAGGTTGTTCTGGACCCAGTTGCTGGGATATGCCATAGCAAACCACTGTCCCCAAAGTATGCTACAATGCCTATGCCCGTGGCGCATCAGTGTATAGTTGCAGGTCTGTGCTAAGACCCACTCATCCTGCCATTGTAGTGGCTTAGAAAAGGATCCCATCTTCCTAGTCCTCCCTGATACCTTTACTAATGTCTAACCAGTGGGCGCGGCAAGATCCCCTGTGTTGCCTCTCCAAGTGCTGTGTAAATGTGTGACCTGGCGCTATTGCCCTCTACCTGTACTTCTCTTGAAATGCCCATTGCAACCAGTTACTGAACAGTTAGAATGTCGCACAAGCAATGGAGCAACCCATGGGCATAAGCTTTGTCAAAATAGTAATGCTCCCTTATCAAAACCCCAAAAGTCCCAGTCTTCTGGCCACACCAGAAGTAGGTGGAAAGCCGCTTATGTCTGTCTTCACCAGCCATGCCCCTTGCATCACCCTAATCAGCCTGACAGCCTCCTCTAACATAACGTATGTCACCTTGCTCCTCCTCACTGATGTGATCATTCATCGAATCCTCATCTGGGTAGGACAGGTGGTATATCACCAGAATTCCCCGTGTTTGTTTTGGCGCCAGACCTAGAGTGATCTCCTTAGTTGGGGCAGGGGTAGGTGTCAAATGAGCCCTCCACCATGCCAGCTGCTATTTCCTTCTGGATTTTCTGCTCTAGTAACTTTTTCCTCCTTAACTGACTTCAAATTTTGCCTTTGTCTCATTTCAGGCCCTTTAAACTGCAGACTGAATCAAGTCCCAGAAACCTGTTAATAGTATGGCTGCTGCTTCTTTGTCAGGGTATGTCGAGCCAGTCTTGCATCAAATCACCTTAATGAGGGTTTTGCCAGGTGGAAAGCTCCTGTCACCCCAGCTAATTATCCGGCTGTCGACTGTAGTGGTATTGGCCCCTACCCTAACCCGCCCCACCCTGGGTCCCCTCTCACACTGCTGGCCTCGGAACCCGGCATTGGTTCCCCCAAAGGACTGGTTATAAGAGTTATCCTGGCTAGCCACACCTTTGTCCCAGCTATTCTTGTACCTGGAGGCTGGTGGGTGCCCGCATCTGGCATGCCAGTACCCGGCATTTGGGCCAGGGAAAATGTCCAGTTAGTAACCCCAACAGCATTTGCCGCTGCCCGCCTTTTTGTCCTCTTCCTTCAGCCCAGTAGCCCCGTACATCTCTAATTTCAAGTCAATCTGTCGGGTGTCCAGTTTCATGCCTTGGAAATGTGCCATCCTCTTTCTGAACTTTGTGTCATATTTACTACTATACTCTTCTTTTATATGCATTCTTTATAATTAGAGAATACATCAACAGGGGGTAGCCAACTCTGGCTTCTTTTTAATAACTATGGCTGCATAATATGTAAACCCGTGGACCAGTTGTCCTACATTTTTCCATTCATAGACTTCTCAGCTTCCCCTTTCCACCTAACCATTACCAGCAGCCGTGAAGCGGCCATGTCTTTTTCAGAGCTCTCTTTCTCTTTGTACTTATCCATGTTATCTCACGTTGGCCAGAGCAAATATGCCTACAGACTTGCCTTCCAAATTTCTCTTTGGTGGCTATGGGTACATGGTCCCCGATCTAACCACGGTGCTCCATTCTCAACCCTTTAACCCTTCTCCCCATTGCCCCCACCACCATCTGCATGGGCGCCTCCCTTTTCTTTGTTCCTCAGCTCCCCACTGTTTTTTTTAATCGGCCTAAGCCATTATCCCCATAGCTTTCAGCATTTGTTCTACATATTCTTTCACATTGCTTTCCAATGTGACCTCATTAATACCTGTTTGGGAGCCTGGCCGGGGGCTGAGGCCCACAGGCAGAGTTGGCTGATGCCAACCAGCACTTGCAGGGTAATCAGCTGTGTCACTGGTGTAGGAGGAACTGGTTGTACTGGTTGTACTGGCCCTTCAGGCTCAGGGCATCGAACAGGAACAGGAGGCGGGCACTGGGGCAGGAGGAGGTACTATGCAGACTGACTCTGGGGTGGTTCTGAGTGCCTTGCTCCAGGTGGTGCCCTTGGTGCCTCTTTATCCTTCTTCCTTCCTGCTACTTGCCTCCTTTCTGCTTCTTACCCTTGCTCAGGCTGGGAGGGTCCACAGCCTTCAGCAGTAGGTTTGCATGGTTACCAGTTCCATCACCACATTTGTAACACTCTTCCTTGGTGGGCTTGCTCTTCCTGAGGGCCATAGATGTTTTGTAGACATGAAAATACATAAATGTAAGACTATGCCTAAGTTCAGTGGCCAAGCAGCCAGCCACTCCCACTTCCTGAGCTATATAGCAGCAGTTCCTCTCTAAGCCTCTCTGTGAAGCATTTTTCTTTGCAGCCGGAGGCTATGTTGGTTTGTCCTCTGAGTTGGCTGGGGCCTACCCCACCCCAGCCTGCTGTTTATGTGTGTCTCTGCTGGACTTGATGTTTGTTTTCTTGCTTCTGGTTTGTATTCCTCTGGCTGTGTGCTTCCCTGTGTGTTTTGTTTCTTTTTGGGGTCTTTCCCTGTTCTGTTTTGCTGTGTTTTGGTTTAGTCTTTTGAGGCTTTTATTTTCTAAACTCTTAGCATACTGCTTCTACAGAGCTCATACTGCTGGCCTTCAGTTGCAACTCTCAAATTACTTGCACTGCTACTGCGAACCTACTCAGAGCTCATGCTACTGCTTTCAGTTACCTACAATTGCAGCCACTGCTGTTTACTTTAATTACTATTGTACCCAGTGCCTGTGTTTTAACACTGTGCTCACCACCTCAAACTACTGTAATGCAACTGCATTCATTACCTATGTATTTCAGCTCAACCATAGCTTCTCCTTTATTTGCACTTACAACTCAGTGTACTCATTTGTTTACCACTGCTGTGCAGGTCTACTTGCTTCCTGTTGCTACATTGTTTACACCATTCCTATTGTACCTTGTTTACTCTGAGGCTGGCTGAAGCTCCTGCTGAGGCTATTAAATTAGCTTTTATATCTGCATGTGGTTCTTGACCTTTCATCGCTTCCTTGTTTGTCCTATGGCAGGGACTGGGAGGTGTTTTGGGGGGTCGTGGCCTATGTGGTTAATTAATTCTATTCTAAATCCTGTCTTCACCATCGAAAATCCTCAGAGTTTGTCACCTTGATTTGGCTATTCATGTCTGTCTGGCTTGCCCCTAATTCAGTGATGTTTACTTGCTATACGAGTTGTTATGCAGGTCAACCTATTACTTCTACTGCTTGCTGATCTATCAGGTCCACACTTGCCACAGTCATTGCTCCTTGCTTACACAAACCATTGCTTCATGCCTGCTGCCATCCCCTCGGCTTCCAGCCTGGGATTCTGCTGTTCTCAATATGCATTTGACCTTGCAAGGTCTCAGCACTCAATGCTCATTCAGTCTAAGCCGCCATGCTCATTCAGCTCACCTGCTTTCAGCTCTCAGTCAATTCTGGGGCATGCCAGCCATTCTATTCTGGTGCAGGGTTCCTGCAGCCGATGGTCTCACTCTGCATTTAGTCCGCATCACCGATCGTGTCCAGCAGGGGTGGGATCCTTCTCACCTGGCCCATAGCTGGAAATGTCCTTACTTGGCTTTTGCTGCCTGCTACACAACAGCAGCTCCTGGTGTAGAATTTAAGACAAGTGGTGAAGGATAGTTACAATGCTCTCCTTTGGCTCTAGGGTTCCACTACAACAGTTGGCTATTAGCTTTTAGTGGTTTCCCTGGCAAGGCACCTTTACATCCTCCCCACAACTGCCTCTCTGATTCACCTGGTTTGATTTAGGTGGGTAGGCCAGGTGAGTGCCTCAACAGTTGTTGCTCTCCTCCTGTGCCTTGGATGCACTTATTGTTGCATTTCTCTTGCAATCTTCCACGACGTTCCTGCTACAGGGTTTGGAGTGAGAGCCTCCTCCAAATTGAAATATTTTCACCTCCTTTTAATTGGGTTTTCCGGAATTACAGCTGCAGAGCCATCGCTAAAATATATTTCCCCAAGCCTACAGAGGGAAGGCGAGCCTAGGCCTTGGATCCCCAGGAGATTTCTCCTCATGGGGGGTCTCTCCTCCATTGCCTCAAGTCATCACTCTTAGTTAGCATAGTTGTTTTCCTAGTCTCTTTAGGCAGGTTCGGTTGTTGGATGGAGGTGGAGGATGTCCTGCCATTCCTCTCTCCTTAAGGGATCCCTCTCAATGCAAGTCATCAATACCATGCTAGGCAAACCTGGGCTGTTACTACAACAACTGAGCATGTCATTGAACTATCAAACTGCCTATGCTTCTCTACTACTAATTACAGTTTACTGCTTCCACCTCACTGTTACTGCTTGCATTATTGCTTCATGTTGCCTCCTTTTTGAGGGATGATACTACATTTGGGGGGATTCTAAGGTACCTTTAGCCATGGAAATGTCCTGTGGCACCTCTGGGGTGGAACCCTCTCCGAGATCCTAGCTGTTGTACCCCTACAGGGTGGTAATTCCTCTGGAATAGAGTGCGAATGGTCAAAACCAAACTAACACAGTTGCACAAGCATAACACTATACTGGCTGCGTGGGTCAGTGAAATGTAAGGCTATGCCTAAAGTTCAGTGGCCAAGCAGCCAGACTACCTCACTTCCTAAGCTATATAAGCAGCAGTTCCTCTAACCCTCTTTGTGAAGCATTTTTCCTTTGCCCCACCATCCTCCCCTCCTTCTCCAGTGGCAGCACTCTCTCCTTGGGGGGGTCCTAAGAGTACTGCTTAGCCACAGGAAATGTCCCGTGGCACATCTAGGGGTGGAACCCTCTCTGAGAGTTCCTTGACGTCGTGACCTCTCACAGGGTGGCAATTTCCTCTGGAATAGAGGCTGCAGGGCTGGAAACCAAACTAACACAGTTGCACAAGTATAATGCTATACTGGCTGTGTGGGTCAGTGAACAATAACCATTAACCTCAGTATGCTCTTACCAGTCACATCCTCACATTGGGTGGGCCTGTTTTTCCCAGCTGCTATACATTCCTCCACCTCCCCAAAGGGGCATGCCCCTTCCTCAATAGATCCTCTAAGCTTTTTTTGTTTAGGTATATACATATATATTTTGCAAACTGGCCAGCCGCCCCAACTAATCCACTTGCCCTGTTTTAGGACCCACTCGCTTTTTCTTGGGGCTGATTTCTATGGCATTGATTGCATCTGCCCTCCTCTCTAGACCACTTTTTATTTATTACTATTATATTTTTTTAAATCCTTTGTTATTTTCTTACTGAAATGTCCCTTCCATAGGTGGAGGTGGAGTAAGGTGTGAGTGAACTCTTAACCCTCTGTCTCTCTTAGAAAATGACCTGGTATACATATTTTATTCATATCTAACTGTTTTTATATCCCCCACATCCCCTTAGCTAGCCGCCTTTCACTGTGGCCCACCTGTTGCCCCTGTCTGGTCACAGGGCTCCCTGTGGCCTCATTCTGGTGGGCGACACCCTCCTTGTGTCATTCATTATATGCATGTTGTTGTCCTTTTATTTATTCTGTTTTGTATAACCCTCCCATTTCCTTTTAGTACTCCCTTGCCCTCTGTTTCCTTTTGGAGACTTCCTGCCTCCTTTAGTCATCTTAAGTTCACTAAGCCACATGGTAATGATGTCAGATGCTATCACCACGCAGTCCTCTCATGCACCCCTTTTTAGGTCTGATCAGCTCCCCATTAGGCCAGGCTTTGGCCTGTATCTAAACCACCCCATTACAGCCTCTGTTTTGCTGCTGCTACTGTCTCCTTGTTTTGTACCAAATGCCCCTTTTTTTGCAAACCAATGGTGTCCCTTTCTTTTTCTGAGGCCCATCCCCATCCTGTTCATGTGGCGATGGCAACCGTTGCCACCACTACAGGCCCAACCTAATATTCACGCCATTTTCTCTGCACTACTTCTCACCAAACAAGCCTGCTTCAGGTCCTCTTTCTCCCCTCAGCCACCACGGTGGTCTACTCATGTCCCCTGCTGCCTACCTCACATTGTGGGAATGCTTGCGCTTGAGATGATCAATCGCTGTAACACCGTCCCTGTTGTAGACTTTCCCACAAGGCCCAAATCACCATCCTTCCTACCAAATGCCAAGGCGTGGCCAGAAAACAACCCACCTCCATCCAGTCAATATTTCAACAAGCCACTGCCCTTCTGCGACAACAAAACATGCTGGTTCAAACTAAGCAATGGCTAAACATTTTGCTAGCACAAAAATCTTCCCCTAGCCATCTTGGACTTCTGCAGCACACAGACTAGTACATATCTACTCGTTAGCATATTTCTGGCACCATATAAACCCCAATGCTCCAACCATCTGTCCTTCCCCACCAACTCCTTTTCCCTGCCAACATAAGGCTGCTTCTTGCATTTGACTTTTTTAAACTTACCTTTGTTTTGCAGATCATTAATACTCGTGTAGCTACAATCTCTGTCCTTCTAATATTTGAAATTAAATTCTTATAACAATACTTACTCTAAATTACAAACCAGCTCTTCTAGTTAACTCAAAATACCTAGCTATAAACAGCCCATTGGCTCAATAATAATCAGAATAATTGCCAACTGACATGCTTCCTCAGAAAAATCTCTCAGAGCAAAATTGTGAGCACCCTGGACTTGTGCTTGCCCTTAAGTACCCCTGTTGTGCACTCCTCTCTCTCTTCCTCTCCACCAATCCTTACTTCCCACCTCACTCCAGCCCTAACATCATAGCTCCTCCCCTTTCATGATCTCACCAAGCCCTCCCCTTTCTTTTCCAGGCTTCAGCCTCCCACACCTTTTGTTAGGGCCTGTGGACAATGGGTCTGCCCCTTAAAGAGGGCACCGTCTTTATCTCATGCTGTCTCATGCTGTTTTCCACTGCTTCAATTACACATGCTTGACTACTAGAATCAAATTCACTGAACTTTTAGTTTTTGCTGATTGTAGTTCTTTGCAAAACATTGGGACATGAGAGTGTCAACAAAAGTTGTTTACGTCAATATTCACTTGGTGCTTTGCTCTGATATATAGTGGTGAAATGAATATACAAATGAAATGAGAATACAGGAATTGCTATAATTATTACAGATTTCTCCAAGGATCTCAGATTTAATCAATAAATGAATGAATGAACAGTAATCAAGACATAAGAAAAAGTGAACATTGTACATGGTACTTAACTTTGATCAAATGTGGATATTACATAAGAAGATCTAATTATCTGGTAGCCCTCCATAACCCCTTTCCCGGAAAGAAAACACTGACACAAGTCTTGGAGGAAATGGCCGCAGCCATGTGTTTATTAAATGACATTCCAGATTAAACAGCAGCGGTACATCCAGGAGGATCAACTACACATGGTTGTATTGACCAAGGCTGCACAGCCACCATCCAGCAGGCACCGTTTTCCTTGTAATATAATGTACCTGCTGCAGGCAGACCATGACCCCTCCTCTTGGTCCAGGTACTTGGGTCCACTCCATACTGACCAGAGGGTGTCATGAGCCCTTCAGAAGAACACAGCTCATTACTGCCCCTTTACCACTGTTCCATCTCCTAGTGATCCTTACAAGACACTGCCATGACTGTGACATACTGGCATTCACAATACCCTGTCTATTTATTCTTGACTGTTTAGAGTCTCTCGCTTCTGCCCCGTTTAACACCCTTTTGGAGGAGGTGAAGAACCCTTGGAAACATAGAAACACAGACTTTGATGGCAGATAAGGACCACTTGGCTCACCCAGTCTGCCCATTTCCCTACCTATTGGATAAGTTGCAGATCCTAGTTAACCAACAGCCTACTTCTTATTAACCCCAATCAGAAGTGCCTTATGTCTGTCCCATGCATTCTTGAATTCCCCACTGTTTTTGACCCCACAACCTCGTCAGGGAGGCCATTCCCATGCATCCATCACCCTCTGTGAAAAGATGCTTCCTCACATTGCCCCTAAAGACATCCCCCTCTATCTTCAAATTGTGCCCTTGTTCTTATACATCTCTTTTCTAAAAGATGCTACCATCTTGGACTTTATTGATTGCCTTGGCGGTACCTGAAAGTTTTGTCATGTGCCCTTTCCTCTTTTCCTTGAGGTATACACTACATGATTAAGCTCCTTTAGTCTCTTTTTCTTATGGCTTCTGGTGCAGATCCTGCACCATTTTAGTTGCCCTCCTCTGAACTGCCCATCCTGTTTATTTCCTTGTGGAGATGGGGTCTCCCAGAACTACTGCGGTATTCAGATGGGTTCTTACCAACTGTTTGTACAGAGTGATTACAACTTCCTGTTTTCTACTGGTGATGCCTCTCCCTATACATCCCAGTATCCCCCAGCCCTCTTTACTGCCATCTCACATTGCTTGCTTACCTTTTGGTCATCTGATATGACTACCCCAGGTATCTTTCCATTTTGTTGTTGTTAGTACCCCCATTGTGTACTCTTCCCTGGGTTTTGTTTCCCAGGTGCATTACTTTGCACTTCTTTGCATTGAATTTAATCTGCCATACTTCTGATCATTCCTCCAACCTTGACAAATCCCTTCTCATCCTTTTCCACCCCTGTATGTTAACCTCGTTGCAGATTTTTGTGTTGTTCGCAAAGAGGCATACTTTTCCTTCTAGTCCTCTGCAATGCCACTTATAAAGACATTAAAAGGACCGGTCTCAGTACTGAACCCTGTGGTACCCTACTAGTAACTCCACTTTCTTCAGAGTGGACTCCATTTATTATTACCTCTGTGTCCTATTGTCCAGTCAGGTTTTAGTAAGGCTACCCCTGGGACTCACTCCCAGACTGGCTAACTTGTTTATTAATCTTTTATGTGGGATTGTGTCAAATGCCTTGCTAAAGACCAGGTAGGCAATATCCACAGCCCCTCCCTGGTCTATTACTTCAGCCACACAGTCAAAGAAATCTATTAGATTTGTCTGACATGACCGTCACACGTGAATCCATGCTTCCTTGGGTCCTATGCCCCAATGACCTCCAAGTACTCAACAATTCTTTTCTTCAGAGTGATGCCATCATTTTCCTATCACCGAGGTCAAACCAACAGGTCTAAAGTTTCCTGCATCTGCTTTCCTCTCACTTTTGTGAAGGGGAATCACATCTGCCCTCCTTCAGTCCTCGTGTACCACACCATTCTCCCATGATTCATTAAAAGGGTAGTCAGTGATGTCACTAGTTTGCCCTTAGTTCTTTTAGAATTCTGTGGTGAATCCCATCCGGTCTCACTGTTTTATCCACCTTCAGTTTCAGGAGTTCTTTTATGAGTGCAGGTGGGTGGGTAAACCTTGCAGGGCAAGAAGAGAAAGAGGAGGGACTGATGGCTATTGTCCCAATAAATTCCTTTTTCTCCTCCTCCCCCAACAGGATGTGACCCTCCTCCCTAATGGGAGGCCCTGGTGGTCCCATGCCCAATCCCTGGATCTAACTATTTCCCTCAGGATCACTTCTATCTTCCCCCTTCCCTCCTCCTTCCCTGGTCCAGGGAGGATGACCCAGATAAACTATGGCAGCTGCCATCTGTTGCAGCTCTGCATTAACTGACAGCCCTCCATACCCCTTTCCTCAGAAAGAGAACACTGACACAAGTCTTGGAGGAAATGGCCACAGCCATGTGTTTATTGAATGACATTCCAGATTAAAGAGCAGTGAGTGCATCCAGGAGGATCAACTATCCATAGTCATATTGGCCTAAGCTGCATGAGCCGTACTCCCCATGAGGCATAATTTTCCTTGCAATATAATGTGCCTGCTATAGGCGGAGAACATGACCCCCTCCCCCAGGTCTGGGTACTCAGATCCACCTCCATGCTGACCAGAGGGTGTCACTAGCCCTTCAGAAGAACTTGGATCATTACCACCCCTTTACCACTGTTTCTCTCTCTTAGTGATCTTTCTGAGATGCCACAGGATGGACAACGTTTGACCCCCCAAGCCTCCTGCTCACCAGCTCCTCCAAGACCTCTCCAGTGCCCCTAATCACCACTTCAGTCCCTGCTCTGCCAAATGCCCCATCTCAGCTACCATGATTTGACCAGAGGCCTGAATCTGACCATGTTTTGCCATGGTCCCCCCTACCTACCTGCATCACTGCCCTCATCTCCCACTGATCCAAATGGAGGCTCTGTTGAGAGGGCCACCTCTTCCTCCATTCGGTTAACCTAATCTCTGGATCAATCAGGATCAGATGATGATGGTGTCGGCCAGCACTCCTAATAGTTCAATGATAGGTCTTCATAGCTAGCAACCAATCCACCATCTTCTGGCTTCTCAGATCTTCCCCTCCAAGATGTACCACCAAAATCTCTGGGATATCAATGGATCGGAACCCTCAGATGACCTTTTCTTCCAGGGCAAACTCTCTTCCTTGGCCACCACTCTAGCTGCTGCTTGCTGATGAAGGGCTGACCACAGATCCATATCAAACCAAAACTCCTGGAACCCTGGAAGAAACAAAAGCTGTTATGGCAGATGGGAACACATACCTCAAGAATGCCTGAGACCTCCAGTGCCCCAGGGCCTGGATTTGCATCTGCCCACCCCAGGCTCCTGGCATTCATCTCTGCCCCAATCCTAAATGAGTGTGTCCAAAATTCCCTAGGGTTCAGCCCCATCTCCTTCTTGGCCCTAGCCAGGACTACTCTGAACTGATAGGCCATGATGGGCCTGCCATCTATGTGTTGAAAGAATGATCCCTCCTTTTCTTGGGGTTTTCAGCCACATAGGATCGCACCTTTACTTAACCTTCTAGGACATACTGACAATGCCTCTACCAGGCACCAATGGCCCTTCCACTCCTGGTCTGTTTTGCTTCTCCTAAGCCTCACACATGTGTCCCTCCTGGTTGTTATAATATCCCTAACTCCAACCTGAGTACTTTTATTTATTTATTTAGAAAGTCAGATTTACAATCTTTGAGTCGTGGACTCATTTACAAAGGCACCTTCATAGCAGGGAGGATAGACATCGTTACAGCATGAGGTACAACAGTGGTAACATACAGCTCCAGTACAAAAACATTAAGAACACATTTATAATGGTGGTTTACAAATTAGGTTGTGTACAGTAAGTTACAATCATTTAAAATATTACAATAATAGTAGGTAAAGCCCTGGACGTACCAGAGAGAATTACCTAGGAAGAAGAGGTTGGGGGGAGAAATGGGGTGGGAAGGGGAGATAGCAGTCCAAAGGATGTTGTCAAGGCTGTGTCAGACAGGGGTACCCACCATTGAATTAATTTGATGCAACTTTGTGAATTGGTTGTAGTGCCTTGAATGAGGTCCAGCAAACTTTGAGGAAGGCCGCCCAAATGTTCTCCAGGATTGCCAGAGTGATGGGCTTTCATGTCCTGGTGAGAAGCCAATGACTTCCCCACCTTTCCAACAGCTTTCACACCTTGAAATCCTTTGTGTTGTCAGTGACTCCCAAGGCCCTGGAGAACAAAGACAAGCCACTGAGTCACCTGCCCATGACCCCCAGCGAGTCCTTGTTTTACCTAGACAGCATGATGTATGTGTACAACTGCTCCACTGGAATGGGCCAATCCTCCAGTCAACCTTTCTGAGTATGAACCCCAAGTAGTGTTCCACCCCTACAGTATACTTCCCTTATCCTCAGTGCAATGGAATTACCTATGCATTTCCAAGTCGGGATGTCACTACCTCCACAAGAAAGGGGTACTATCTGTGGCTGCTGCTCCACTGCTGAGTCAGATCCTGAAAGCATTGCCACTGTGAATGAGATAAAACATCAGCGATTCCATTGTTAACCCCGGAATGTGTAAGGCCTTAAATGTGATGTTCGCAGCAAGCATTTTAAATGAAGATTCACATCAAGTCCCCAGCAGATCTTTCGGGCCCAGCTGCCTGTTGATGATGATTACTACCCCATGTTATCTGACCGAACAGTATCTTATGGCCCCTCAGTTGAGGGCCCCATAAGCACACTGCTACCACTATGGGGAAAAATTTCCAGCAGTGTAATGTTAGTGTGTAAACCCACCTCCACCCATTTGGGGGCCAGCTCCTCACATGCCATTATCCCTGAAAGTATGCGCCATACCCCAGGCCCCCCACTGCATCAGTGAAGAGTTGGGGTGGTTGGTCCCTTATGCTGGCTCCGCCACAGGCCACCCCATAGAAGTGACTCCAGGAAGACTCTCCACACCTGCAGATCTTCACAGAATCCCTCCATGACTTGCATCCTGTGGTGAGGTGTAGAGCCCCATTTGCCCAGCTTGGCCATGCAGGTTTAAGAATGTGAGACCCATCAGGATGACCCAACATGCAAAACTGAGGTGTTCCACCAACTGTTGCAACTGCTGCAAGGTCATTTTCTGGTCCCCAACATGGAATCCACCATACTCTTGAGCTCAGTAACCTTGCCCTGGGAGCAAGAGATAGAGCCAGTTGATGGTGTCAATTTCAATCCCCAAAAGATCAAGACACTCATAGGGGACTCAACCTTCCCAGCGCCAAAGGCACTTCCAAAGTCCTGACAGATTTCCATGGAAATGGCCAACGTGTCCTTGCACACTGCCGTCCCCACTGGTCCAATGAACAAGAAGTCACTGAGGTAGTGGACCACTGCCTGATTCCCTGATTACTGCTGTGTGACACAGTGCAGAAAGCTACTGAATTTCTCAAATACTGTGCATGCCACCAGGCACCCCATAGGCATTCAATTGTCCACGTAGTACTGCTCCTCGAATTTCATGCCCAGCAGTTCCCTGTCTGCAGGGTGAATGGGCAGCAACCTGAATGCTGACTCTATGTCTGCTTTAGCTATGAGTGCTAGGGGACCTGCCCTGTGCACTACCTCAACCACCCTATCGAACAATTCATATTGCACCACCATATATCACAGGTCAATCTGGTCATTCACAAAGTCATCTTCTGGGTAAGATAGATGATTTATCATTCTGAATTACCCTGGTGCTTTCTTTGGTACCAAACCAATTCCCTAAATGATGGCCATAGCCAAGCACTAAATGCCCTGCTAACTCTCCCCAGCTGCCTTTCCTCTCCAGTTTATCCCAAACTACCTGTGGGTGATCCCATGCAGATTTCAGATTCTGCCTTCTTGCCCCACCCCGGACCATTGTATTAGATCCTGAAAGGCACTGTGAAACCTTCCTCCAGCAGGTTGACGACCCCCTGTCCGGGTACTGGTAAACCATGGGCTAATCCTGTCCACCCTTACTGAGGTGGGCAAGTTTGTAGCTCTGTGGCTTCCTTGGTATCTTGCTCACTCCCTTAAATCCTCCTCTCAGGAGTGCATGGAGGTGCACTGAATGAAGGGGTGTGGTTTTCCGATACCTAGCAGATGTGCGAAGTGGCCTGACACCCAATTGCACTTTGATTGATTGTAGGCACAGCATGCCTCCATTAGAGCTGTGTACCCAATCTGTTTTCTGTGGCAGGCCAGCCACAATGGCAGGCCACTGTCGGTGCACAACACCCCCATGCATGACTCTCATCAGAAGGGTCACATCCACCATTCCCCACCCCAGAATGCTGTCCTCCTGATGCCTCCTCCAAACTCCTCATCAGACTCCAGCCATGCCATGCCCCTTCCTATGGTGCATGAGTATGATCCTGTTTTGTAGGTATACAACCCCAGACCTTGGTCCTTGTCCATCTGCAGGATAGTACCAATGTAGACTGGGAAGGCAGCCATCCAGTTTTCAAAGTTGCGGCACCTTTGGCAGTTTCTTTTCTGAATCCTCCACCTTCTCCTTCATCTTTCCTCCCATTCAACTAGCCTATTCAACAGGGAAACATGTCCATGTACTCCCTGTTCCTGATTTGCTGTCTAATCTTATCCATGAGGTAGGACCCCAGTTGCTTGTCTAACCCCACATAGGAGCTCGGCTGGGGAGAGGGGCCTCAGTGGAGGCTGGAATAGGAACCCAACTGCCCCAGCAGCCAAATCCTTCCTGCAGCCTTCTCCACCACTGTCACCATCAGATCCAACAGTTTCTCTACTTGTCTCCCACCCCACCTGCTCCTGACCACCCTAAGAGGTGTTCCTGGGGTCCACTCACCCCAGGGTGGCCTGCTACCTGTGGGCTGCATCTATCACCTTCCTAGCCCTCTCCTCAGGCTCAACATACTCCTGGTCTCTGCCCCCAGGGCCGTGTTGAGCACCTGATGCACATCACCATCAAGCAGGTGTCTTACCTCATCTCCTTGCTTACCTCCCCAGGTGTCCTGGGTACCTTGGCCAGAGGCACTCACATGGCCCCTTGCTGGCCACTTCTTTGATGGTGTCCCCAGCTGCTGACATTGACAGGCATTTCAGTACCTCCAGGCAGGCTTCCCGACATACTGCACCCTTCTTCCGCACAACTCCCACAGCTATGACTCCAGGTGCTCTGTGGCCTTTGCTGAGGTCTTCCTCTGGTGAACCAACATGTTACCTGAAACACACTGAAAGCCCCCATCCCCAGAGCCACCTGAACTCAGGTGACAATAGGGAGATGAATTCTTCCAATCATTCTACATCCAACCATCTCTCTGTGAGGGCTACCCCCCCACCTGTCACATGCCCCCATGTCTCCAGAAATCCCTGGTGCCTGACCTCAATGCCCAGCCATCCATGGCCTGGGTACCAATGGCAGGGATGGGGAGCTTGCCCATGCCTGGCCTGCTCTTGTTGACTGTATTCCTGCCATTTATTATATTTTCTGATATTATTCTTTCCTTTTATATACATATTTTTAAACTTGATGCTGTGCTGCCCTGAATAGCAGTGACTCCTTGGATCCATCTGTCAGTGGGGAAGGTGAAAAATCCCCTTATCCCATTTGTGTTGATGGGGTCCAAACCGGGGCATCTGCTCAGCCTAGGACTTGCTGTCCCTAATCCTCCCTGGCTGATGGTTCCATGCCATCTCCTGCTGGTGAATCACCCTTGCTTCCCATTGATCCCCTTTCCTGTTCCCCTTTTGGCATACTCTATATTTTTTGTTTGTTTTTAAATTCTTTCTAAGCACCTGCCATGCTCCATCTGCAAGATGGCCAGCAGGAATTCCTCAAGCTGTGGGCCACTTCGCAGCACTGTGCCATCCACAGGATGGCTACTGAGAGTCTCACAAGACCTGCAGCCAATCTGCATATGGCCACTCTCAAGAGCCACCCGGTGCCAGCAAAGTTAAAATACAGGAGCTCTGTTGTCCTTGTCGTGCAGCCAGTGCCCCACTATAGCATCCCAGGAGACCAGTGTTGACCACCCCAACTGGCCAATAATGGCCTGTGCCCTCTGTGGCCAGTCAGCTGTGTACTCCCAAATTGTGACCCACCCACCCTTTGCGCTGTTGCACAAGCACTCCTTAAGTGCATCACTGAGGGACAAGGAAAGCAGAACTGACCTGACCCCATACGCCCCTCTCAGGAACTGCCTGCCCTGCCAAAGACAGTAAGTGGCATGAGACCACCCGCTGCAACGCTGTATGGGCACATGGACTGCAGAATGCCAAAAGGCCCTGAATTCAGCCTCCACCCTGTAGTCTGCCAGATAGCTCTGCTTGTCCTAGTCTCTCTCGGAACTACTAGGAAGCAGCACAAAGGGACCAAACTCTGCCACACTCACAGGTATCCAAACTGTCTAGCAAATGGATTGATATTTTGACCAGGAAAGGTTACTACTTTTTGGCTGGCAACACATATCCTGATCCTTGCAGGGCAAGAGGAGAAAGAGGAGAGACTGCTGGCTATCATCCAAATAAATTCTTCCTTCTCCTCCCCAAAGGATGTGATCCTCCCAGTAGAGGCCTTGGTGGTCCCATGTCCAATCCCTGACCAAACGATGTCCTCGGACCACCTCTATCTCCCCTTTCCTCCTCCTTCCCAGGTCCAGGGAGGATGGCCACAGATAAACTATAGCTGCTGCCATCTGTTGTAGCCTTCTGCAGTCTGAAATAAACTTGATTGTTTATTTAAAGGAACATTAACCAAGGAATATTGAAAGAAAATTCCCTTTGCATTGAATACTGAGCTGTGGTCAGATATGGATGTTATATTTTTAACAAATCTGATTCTTTATAGGCATAGAAAGTCATGAATATTTTTTCTTAAAGGGCCATACTAAGAAACCAGGAGAATTTGGGGCTTTGTGTGATATCCTTTTTCATGAAAATATGTAAACTTTAATAATAACAAAAGAGCATTTGAAACTGTAAGTGGGACATGCATTTGTATTTTCCTGAATGGATGTAGCTATTAATAAGTGTTCAGTGTGAACATCTTAAAGTGACTTACAACTTGCAAGATGCTGGTATCATTACAGGTGTGGGGAGGTGAGAAGTACCTGTGTTGTTGTTTCTATATCTAAATACTACTTTGCGTAGCTTTACTAACATTTCGTAGTTTTATCTGTGACTTGTATTCAAGGGTAGCTTGTACTGAAGTTGGCATGTTTTGCAAAATCACATTTTAAGTGTTAAAATATAATATTAACATCCTGGATTTGGTCAAGTTTATCATTACTGGTCTACTTAATATTAAATTAAGTAAAAGAAACATCAATGAAGATAATAATTTTGTTAAAAACTGCAATAATGATCCTATTTCCAGAGATAAAATCACAAAGCCCTGCCCACAGTGTTTTAATCTGACATGCATTCAACCCTGACTAGAAGCTGCAGCTCATATTTGATGGAATATTTTATTAAAGTATTAATTTTGACCTGCTGCTTGTTATTGAGGGTGGCTTTTAATCAAGGATGGCTTCTGTTTGATGAAATACAGTATTTTGCTATTTTTTCAGTTAACTGAGCATGTGCAAACAATAAATCATTAATGACTTCAGCATGAATTAACATTTTTTTCACCAAACCACCAAAAGTACTTGTAGCTTCATAGCATCTAAAAAAACTGTAAGTTTCAAATGTAACACTTCTTACATTTTTGTTAGCTATATTTTGGGTGAATAAATGATGTGCGAACAAATATTAATAACTACAAAATGAATTATTTTTCACCAACATGAAAAGACCTATTCCTACATAAGATCTAAAAACCTCTAAGTTTCTTAACAATTTGCAGTTTAGCAAAAGTTTTGCAGGAAATGGGCAAAATACATAAATTCAACAGTTTATAAACACAAAGAAGACAAACAGATGCCTATAACACTAAGACTGCCGAGTTATAAGTGTTTAAAAATGGATTTTTTAAAGAATACCTAGCACAGTCCTAATAAGTATGCCCATATTTCAACACCAACACAGCCAACTATATCCCTGTTGGCAAAATCGACACTTTGCTTACAGGTCGCTGTGTTGGTGTGCATGAGACAGAGGCACACTCTCCTGGTCCTGCATCCCTGCCCCAAATCATTTTCGACTGGAGTTGAGAATCTATAATGGGGTGGGGGACAACGAAGCCCCTGATAGAAAAAAGGACCAGCAGACACACTGGAATCATGTAAACCAAAACTTGTGGTCTGCATGATTCCAGTCATTGAGATGCCTGTCAACAAAAAGTTGTTTGACCAGCATCTTAGAGACATCCTAATATATAGGCACATATATGTATTATAGGGACACAGTCATGCTCCTATAGTAAGGGTTGAGTAGCATGTTTAATGTTAAACCTCAAATTTTGCACTTTAATAACTTGCAACCAATCAAGGATTTGCACAAAATTTTACATGCACTGTCCTGTGGGTTAGATCTTTTGACATGGTAAGTTTCATTTTGGTTGATGTGCAGGTTCTCAAATGCAGATGCAAAAACCTTAAAAGTCACCACTCTTTGCAGTTTTTTTTTCTCATCGCCTTACACCCAGATGGTGGAATTTGTTGTGACCTTTTATGCTAGAAAGAGCTTGCATAAAGAACTGCCATGCATTTGGAGATACAATACAGTAAAATAAGGATACTATTATACTATCTCAAAAGGAAGGACATAAGTTGCAAAACCTTTCTTAATGCTCCAGCTTGGGTCAAAGCAACAAAAATACTCCTTCAGATTGGAAGAGCCTACCCTCCTATTTTGCTCAACAGCCCTTTACTGTCCAGCCCTCCCCTCATCAAGTTTAAACCCCACCACCTAGATATATAATCCCTAGCTTATTTTAATAACCTACTTCCCCATCTTACTTAAGTGTAGTCTATCCTAATCTTCTGCTATCTTTCAGAGTACTCTTGATTGCTAGCAAGATTTCTGAAAATGTAACAGTGCAGTTCTCAGCTAGGCATAACCTTGCCAGTTCCTGTATTTGGCCTGCACTTCTTTACACTGTTCTTAATCTCCACCACATCATTAGTGCCAACTTTAGCGCAATATGGGGCACCCCTCCATGCTTTCTTATGAACAAATGCACAAGGTACCCCACCTTAAACACCACCATCCCTGGCATACATTCCACACATATAGAGCTCCCTTTGCTCCATTTGCTTACCCCAATCTGATTCCTCTAATGATGGAGTCCCACAAAACCAGGACCCTCTTTCTCTTCCTCCATGCCTTGTCTACTTTTATCCACTGTCTTTTCCTGCTTGTCAACCTCACCCCACCTCTCCCCTTCACATACCTCTCAACCTGGCAGGTCCAAAATCAGGGACACCCACCTAGAAAATCAGGGACAGAAGACCAAAATCAGGGACACCATTTTTTGACAGCGTGGCGGCAGGCACCTGCCTCGCGCTCATACGTGTGAACTGCATATTAGTCAAAATACTGAAGAATAACTTAACACATATGCAAGCATGTATATTAACTTTATTGAACAGTGAAGCCTCTTTACAAATTTAAAATATAATTTCATAGAACTGTAATCTAGCACACATCTGTATGTATTGCATTATTGCTAGCAGTACCAAAAAGACTACTTTCATACCTTTAAACACCTACACCTATCCTTGACCTCACCCGTAAATATAAAAAAGCACACCAAATTCTATAGCTTCAATCAGTTGATCAGTCTATAATGTATACACATAGAGCCATGCACAGACACATGTATATTATTTACATTATTGCACAAACTGTAAAAAAAAAACACTTTTATTCCTTCACAGTCCCATCCAGCCCATAACCATTTCAGCCGAGGTTCACACCATAGTATGTCATCAGAGTCCAAAACTTATTGTACTCCATACACATCCCTAATGGGTAAACTTTAGTGTCATTTTGAGGTGCCATGTTCTCGGTTATAGAAGTGTGTTGCCTTCTTAGCTGCTTCAAGGACATCCTTGGAGTGCTGCACATCAAAACATTCTCTGTCTTCATTAAACTTTATGGCAAGTAAGGAATTTAGAGTTTTGTGTTTAAAGAATGTCTGAGTTCTGTTTTCACCTTCCTTACCATGCTGAAAGCAAACTCTGGTTCTGCATTTGAGGTGGTAAGCACAGCACTGTCTCCATTAACCATCTAAACATTGGTATGTTTTGTTCAGACATGCCAGTGAGTTGGAAAAGAACCTTCCCCAGTATTTTAGAGCAGAGGCATTTGTGACAAATGTTGGCTGTCCTCCTGAAATGTTTCAGCAAACTGATATATGCCAAACTCATCTAGGAGCTGGTCACATTCAGTTGATGTAATGCAATGACCAGCTGCCTTCCCAAGTCCACAACAACCATCCCTGACATCTTCAGCTTTAAAGCTGGATTGAGTAGAGGGACACACTTTTCAAGAGCTTGCAGTTCAGTGGAAATTTGGCAGCATTTTTCTCAGAAATGCTGTGTAGAAAGCTCTTGCCTTCCTGTATATGTTGGTTTCAGCTGCTGTTCCAGCAATAGTATCCTCATTTTCTTTGATGAAATCTTCCACTTCTGGTCCAACCTGAGTTTTCTGAAGAGGGATGAAATTCTCTGCCTTATCGAGAAATGTAGTTTTGCATTCATTAAATAAACTGACTGCTGCTTCGGAAGGCAGTCTGCTAGAATACAACTGAACAATTTTGCTTATTTCCCATGAAGAATCATTAGCTGACTCTCCCTGCTCTGTAGCTTTTTGTTAAATTGGCATGGGGCCCCATTGCATATTTTAAGAAAAGAAAGCCATCCTCATTTCCTGACTGCTTAATCGCTCTGCTGTAGTTGAGACTTTTGCACCTCGGGGCTCACATGACAAAATAGGACAGCAGAGCTGGCCACATGTCCACCATTTGCTGCACAACTTTGCTCAAGCTGAGCCATCTTGTAGGCACATGTTTGATAATTTTCAAGGCTCAATGTCCACAAACAAACTGAACTCCTTTAACTGCTGTTGCCTCTGGGAACTTGAAGAAAGATGGCAGTAAATGTCTGAAATTAACTCTTCAACCGGTGATGAAATTGCTTTAACAGCGGATTTGTGTAAAGGTCTGCCAGATGGCAAAGACATCCCATGTTTATAATATTTGGGCACCTGTTTCAGCCTAGAAAGCAGAGAATTAGCTTTCCCAATCATAGCAGAAGCTATGATTGGGATGAGAATACAGTCAGATTGGTCAGTGGGATATGGAAGTGCTCTAAGGTTTTCATCAAAATGTCAAACATTGCCTGCCCAGTTCCAGATACACAAGAAGACATGTCCAGAAGCAATGACATTTGTTTCCAACTTCATGTCATGAAAGCTCACCAGAATAACCAATAACTTTTCATCCCCATGTCTGTGCTTTTGGTCGACATACAAGCAGAATGGAAGCTGGCGACACTGGGCAGCTGCATCCTTCTGATACTTTACTCAAGTACTTCCCGTGCAATGCATGCAGATTTGGTTGATCCATAGGTTACTTTTTAACCACTCTTGGTCTGTGCAGTGCTTCCTCATAAATTTCAAGATGTGGTCAGCACAGGAAAAGAGAGATTTTGTTCTGCCAAAAGATTGACAAAGGCCACCTCAGCCTCCACAACCTTTGTGGAACTTTGAGCTTGAAAAAGTGGCTCAGCTTCTTCCCAGAAGCATGTTTCACATTCTGCTGGTGCTTGTGTGATGGTTTGTGGTGCTGTATATCATTCCTTCCTCCATGGCTCACACTGATGTCAGATGCACACACTTTGCAGAATGCATACAGGAGCCCTTTTCTGCTGGCTGCTACCCATTCAAATGTAGTCTTCCATGCAGTCTGAACACAGCATTTCTCTTTGACTTCTTGGTTGGGGTCATGTTACCTCCACTGCAGATGTCATCCTCGGAGAAAGTGTTGTCATCATGGTCCATTTTCTAATAAAATTGCAACAAAGACAAAATGCAGAACAAGTTAACCTCAGGTGCAGGACCTCTCTTTAAATGAGAGAAATCTCCTGCTGGCAACTGCAGGCTGAATCAGCTCTCCAGAGTCCACCTTTATGTTTTCCAGCTCTGATACATTATCCAGGCTGATTCTTAAACTGTTGTGCTGTCCCATAGCTTCTTCCATTATGTGCACATAAAGACTTGCTAATGGATCAAGTGTGGTCTGTGCCTTTCTCAGTTGTACAGCTGTACCAGATGCATACAAACAATGAGCTGCTAATAAGTATGGAGTTCTCTTTATCTGTCCAACAGCTTATGCTAAGTAAATTAAGAAGTTAATGTTGCCTGAATGACACATTCACAGTACTTACAAACCCTCCCATGCTTGCTGACTAAGGCTTATGCAGCACAATGGTTTATCTAGCTTACATTTTATATTAAACTGTGTGGCATGCCATGCCATGCCATGCCAGTACCACTACTACTGACTAACCCCCCCACACACACACAGTACACACACCACACACACACACACACAAAGATAATGTGGTTCCAGGAGAGAGCAAAACAGAGTCAGATTCCTGCCTGCAGCAGTACTTTCCCCAAGCACAAATTATATGACAATATCTTTTGTCTTTTAAACAGTGCCCACAGGGAGGGCTTTGGCCTTGCGACACTGCTTCTTACCAATGCTCCCCTAAGACCACTGGGTTCAGTCAGCTCAGACTAGGCAGCAATCCTTTCACCCAAGCATACACATAATACCTTTCAAGTGTCCTGGATTGTCCATAAAGTCCCAGTCAGACTCCAGCTCTACAATTATCTGTCAGACTCCACAGATCTACAATTATTAAGTAGCAAAAGGAAAAAAGGGGGGGCTTTGTGATTGTCTGCCTGAAGAATGAGGAGGTTGTTTACTGCTGGTCAGACAAAATGACAAGACAGACAAGTGCTGCTCAAGTGCTCAGTCAGTGCTTGTGGCTGCCCAGTCTCAACACTCCACTGCACTGTTGCTGCTCCTCGGTCCAGTCTTCTACACTTCCTCTGCAGTCATTTCAAGCCAGGAGGAGCCATGTGGTGGTGAATAGATGCTGGATTTGCTGGCTGCTGCTCTTTTACAGTTTACTTTTCACTGGTACATCAGTGATACAGCTCTTTATGGGGTGATCTGTTGTAGCAGCAGTCCAGCAGCCGGCCTGGCTTCCTCTAGTAACTGCAGCCCACATGGCGCAGGCCAGGCTCTGCTTGACAGACATGCAATGGGCACCTTGAGTGGTGTACTGGCTAGCATCTCTCTGCCTCATCTCAATTTTCTCTTCTGTGCTCTGGAACTCCGGAGGGCTTCTTTGATAGTTTGATTCTCCAGTCTCAGACCCAAGGAAAGACACAAAATTTGAGGTCCGTGGGTGCCTTCATTCTGACTGAGTTGCACTGACTGACACAAAGAGCAGTACTGTCTACATAAATCTTTAAAATACAGTAAAGAGTCCTTGGCAGACAACTAGGAGTATTCTTTGATAGCAGCACAAGAGAGCATGTACTGACTGAGTACTAGTGTTTGTACAAAAGAAAATAAAAGTCCCAATAACATCTACAGAAATTCCTTCAATAATTGTGCAAGCCAGTCACATCACCCAACACTATCGCTATCTTTGATAAACATCTTGGGAACCTACTTAACACCAAAAGACTGCAATGCATGCATGCAATATAAAAATATAACCAGCAACGTCGAGAACTGAGGAGGGTAGACTGACTGACTGACTGATATACAAGAGACACTGAGGACCAGAACTCCACTGGCACTGATGTAATAAATGAACTAGAACTGGCATGACAGAAATAAAATGCAGCTTGTATTTAAATACAGTGACAGTAATGTCCCCACATTAATTTGGCAGATTTCCTGCAACTCCACAGGAATTTTTCTGTCACTGAGCATGCCACTGACTTAAGTGAACTGTTGACCGCAGTATTGAACTCCATAAAATATTAGTATTTAGAATACCACCACAAAGCACAAGTTACAACTGGGAGTAGACACAGACAGTACACCCAAAAATCAAGTTAAGCTCCCATCTAATGTGCTCCAATTTAGAAAAAAAAAATCCACCAACCTGATAGATGATGATTAAGGGTCAAATGAGCTCAGATCTGGCTGGCTGCGCTGGCTAGCTGACTTAATTTCTGAGTGACCTACCCGAAGATAATAGTACCTCTAAACTCAGAAAAATGACCCTCCATCACAGTGCCTCCGAAAACTTGGTGACCCCCCACCATAGTACCTCGGAAAGTCTGTAAACTTGTGAAAACAGACCCCACACACACACAGTACCTCAGTAATGAGAAGTGCAGTGCATCCGCAGTGCTCAGAAACATTCATGAAACTAGCAGGCAGGATTTGTCACCACACCACCACCAGCACTTCTAGTTCTAGCACCACAGCCACCACTGACCAGAGGATGTGCTGTGTAACCTAACCATCACAGATTGCTGAAGTACTGATTCTGAGAGGATAATATTTCTGGTTCTTGCTGTTAGGATAACAGAGAGAGATGGAGTTGATGAACAAAGGATCTTACCCTGTCTCACACTCACCTCACTGTACAGTACCTATGTATCTTGAATTGAAACAATAAACCTGTAAACCCTTTACTCAGTAGCTATTAGTTACTTCACATGGTTTCAGCAATCTGATTCAGATCTGCTATTGCTTTTAAAAATACTGAGCACAGTGAGCAGTCATTTTCTTAAACACCTGGAGACCAAAGTTTGATGCTGACTGAGATATTTAAGCTATTATTTAAGGCAATGGCTTTTCACATGCAGTTCTGAATGCTCTTACCTCCAGTGGGGCATTTGGTTTTCTGAGACAACAGGAGCAAACTGAACAGAATATTGCTCAGCAAGCAGTCAATTTTAGCTGTGCTGGAGCTGGTCATGCTGGAGGCTGAGAGATTAGCCCGTGATACAGTAGATGCAGGGGACTGACTACACTACACTTCACTTCTTTTAAAAGCAGTTCAAAATACAGTCTTTTTGCATTTCGATTCCCCTGATATTTGAGGTGTGCATCATCGGAGAACTGATAGCAGGTGTCAATTAGGAAAGAAAAGCTATCCGTTAACTGCAGCATAGGCAGGCTGGCAGCAGCCATCTCATTCCCAATTTCCCATCCCATCCCCGTGTGCTCTTCCTATAAACACTGTGTGACCGTGGCACTTTGCAATTTCTCTCTGCCTACCGCTACTCTACTGATGAACTAGCAATCTGACAGCAGCCACTGCCTTGACTGAGAGTTGTGCAGCTGTTCTTTTGAGCTACTAAATGGCAGCTAACAGACTGATGCTGAAAATCAACTGGTAGGGAATGTGTAGCGTAGGTCTTTATAATAATACTGGAATCAGTCTTATGCTTACCTCAAAAGGTCCCCTTCGGTTCATTAGATGGACTATCTGGACTCTGGAGTGGACTGGAAGATCGGGTCTCGAGTCGAGTCGGGAAGTCAAGTTCGAGTCTCGGTCTCGTCTGGGTGGTAGGCAGCTGCCGCAGCAGGGTCCTTAGGGATAGATGCAGGAAGGATTGGTTGGAGGAATAAAGCAGATGGCAGGCACGGCACTTCTTCTCGGAGTCGTCTCGCCGTCAGTCACTCTTCAAAAGAAAAACTGACTTGCTGGTGCTGCTGCTAATTTCTCGCTCTGGCTTTCAGATTCAGAACTTGGAAGGTTCTCTCTCTTCTCTTCTGCTTCGGCATGAGTGTGCTAAGTGTTGCCGGAGAGCTGCTTTAAGCAGCACTTGCGGACCTGGTGGGGAGGACATGGGAATCGGGGCTGGGGGACTCAAAATCATGTCTGAGTTGGGCAGGGGTGCCAGAACAGCAAAGAACCCTGAATACAGCCCATGATTGGTGGACTAGTCACCTCGTCACCACATGTGACATATACAGGCCCGGTGGTGCAACACTAAAAGCAGACTCAGGGAAACAGTCGGTCAGTCGGCTTGGGGACGGCGTGGCTGGGAAGGAGTCGCCGTTCTCGGGACAATGGCGGGGGATGCGGGACGGCCGAATGGTCACCTCAAAACCTGGACTTCACGGACAATCTGGGACACTTGAGAGATATGCCCTGCAAGTACCCTTTGCATGCTTACTCCTACGCTACCTGCCCCATTCCCTCCCAGAGTATGATCTGCAACCCCAGACCTTACAAATTCCTTCCCATCATCTACGGATTCCCTGGGTCTGTACTCAATGCTGCTCCTATCTCCTAATTTCTCTTAATCTCAGCCCTTCCATCTTCAGCTGTTTTTTCAGGTGCCCTACTCACCCCTCGGACCTACTTCTCCATCTCTCTCCTTCCCTTGCAATATCTGTCTTCCCTTTTCATGGCTCCCTTTGTCAATTCTTTTTAGGGGTACAGTGGGTGTAGCCCTGCAGACCTATTGCTTTCAGAAAAGCACTTCAGCCTATACTCAAACATTCCTTGAATGCACATGATGAAGTGACAAAGTCACTTCCTGCAGTCGATCTCTGGAACAGTCCGAGGTACTACTATTTTGTTTTATTTTCTGCCCATGACCGCTGAACTATATAAACCCCTCATCCCACCCTCCTCTCAGCACCCACTGCCCACACCTCCCCAGAAGATAATGGTGACACTGGGGTGCCCAGTTCCCCAGTGTCTCGATGCAACTCCTTACTGCCCCAGCCTCCCTTGTCCACTACTGCACATGAGTAAGAAATTTATCTGGTTTCTCCAGTTGCTGCAGTTTTCTGGCAGTGCTTGGGACATTTTTACACTGTTTAGTGTTTAGAATGCAGTCTAAAAATTGTCTACTGGATTTAGGAATCTACCTCATCCTTCCTAACTTTTTCTTTTGGGTTGAAACTGTTTTCAACTATACCCTACAATATAAGCTGTATGGTAGCCTGCTTGTTCTCGATCTGGAGCCCATTGCTAGTCTGCAGCATAGGCATAAATGCATTAAACAGAGCATTCATAGGATCTGCGTGGCTCCTTTAATTTGCAATGTCTACATTTATGGTTAAAAGAACAAAATCTTTGCTTTGGCAATTGCTTTAACTGGCATTTGCACTTTCATTTTAATGTGATTTCTGTATCCTGGCAAGACAATATCTGCTTCCTATATTGTTAAATTGTACACTGTGCAAAACTTAAACATAGCATAGTAATAAGCGTTCCCAAATGCCGATGTCTGTCAGCACTATCCACACAGTAATGTACCATCAATCAAGAATACCTACTGCTCTGAGTTGCTTCCCTGCTGCCTCAGAAAAGTTGGGGTGGTGCCTTTCTTTGCTTGCTTACACAAGTATGATTAGGCATTAGCATAGGAAGGAAAGGAAAGATTGATGGGATTTTGTGCTAGTTGGTCTGACGTGGTTATGAAATTAATATTTTCTCCCATCTATTTCTTTTTATACAGTTTGTTTCTTTTGTGAAGAGTACAGAGTGCAACCATGGAAGACAAGAGAGGGAGTGCAGTACTAATATCCTGCATCTGGTTTGTACTTTTAAAACAAAGATAGTCCAGGCATTAATACTAGTTGTGAAAGATAAATAAATCCTTAAAATGCATAAGGACAAACTGCAGAGTTCGATAGAGGAGCAGCGTATAGTTTAATTTGCTACCTGCAGTCAGCTGCTCCACTCTGTTCCCTTTTATTGCACTTCAGGCACTGTTAGGGTTCATGTATCATAGTGGCTCTCTCCTTACTACTCCCCAGTGGCAAAAGTGTTTTTTCCTTTTATTGATCTGTAAAAGGGGCCTTGAAGCTTTTTAAAATCTATGAGTACTTTTCTTCAGTGTTACAGGCACTGACAGTGAAAAGAAATAGAGAGAGAGAGACTACACCCTTTTGCAATGAATTTCAGCAGCTCTCTCTTCCCCACCACACTCCGGTGGCATACAGTAGCTTAATATCGGGTTTAGCAGCATCTTAAAAGAAAAAAATTGATCTTAAAGCTGTCATCACTTTTCTTGCAGGTTAAAGTAAAAGAGCTGCTCTGGTCTTGTGAAGCAGCAGTCGCTGGCCCACTCTCATATATAACATTTCAGAAGACCAGCTGCAGTGTGAGCTTGAGAGACAGTTCAAAGTATAAGCACAATGAAAATTAAACAGAATGGAAAGTTTTAATTTATTTTGTATGACTTAAATGTTTTCTTTTTATTAAAATGTTCCCATCAGCAGTGTCTTTTCTATCAGACTCCTATTAAAGTATTTTAAAGAAACAGAGGAAAAAAACCACAGCGGTCTACCAGTTTTCTAAATACAGTTTTGAGATCTAAGGTAGACATGCTGAAGGAGAAACAAAGGCTAGCTCCTGGTGCTTTTCTTTCCTCAAGCAAAAGTAATGATTTTCCTCTATTTTGCAAGTGAATTTGCTCAGGAAGGAACATCTTTCTTATCAGAGCAATATGTGTTCCAGTACACTGTGCCTAACTACATGTTTCCCTAGTTTTGTTTATTAATGATGATGATAATAATAATAATAATAATAATAATAATGATAATAATAAAACTTATCTAAGCAACACAAGGGTTCTTTATTATTCTACACCCTAGTTGACAACTCATTAGTATTTTGCTTTCTAACTTTTTTTAATTCAGTGACTGAAGTCAACCATTAAGGGCAACTCTCTGGCTGAAAATAAAGTAAAAAAAAGAATTACAATTACCCATTCAATGTGCCTAGTGATTGGTCGAACTAAATTCAGCTATTTAACCAATACTACTTGAGTTGCAGTGCAACACACTGACTTCAAGGTTGCCAGGGAGCATGTCATTTTCCAAAGAAAGGGCAGACAAACCTTTCTATCAAACTGTTAAACACATTAAAATCCAGAAAATCTGGCATGTATACTAGACTTTTATAGCTAATCTGATTAAAATAAGTTTCTTTCAGGGTTTCCCTGTTTTTTTTTAAACATTCAAAGCCTTGTCAGAAATGTTGCTATTACTATTACTGTGTTGAAGCACAGTAATGTTAACTCAGTTGTGGGCTCATGGTCTGGATACACACATTTAATGGGCACCAAATAAAGCAAAATTAGTCTGGAAATCTATTAATTCTTTGTATAAAGGAGCTTTCCTTAACCGGTGCCTTGCATCTCATCTTTAATGCTAAATATCAGTATCGCTGTATAACCGTGCAGCACTTACATCACTATGAAAATAAACACTACACTAAATTACTTAAATAATGATAGTTCATATGTAAATATTGCATAATTTCAGCCAAAGGAAAAATGGCTGTTTTAAATTAATTTGAGCAGATGTCACCAATGCAAATATTTTGTTCAATAAAACATATTTGCATGGCTCTTATTCTTCTGACAGTTGAGCTCTTTCTTTTATTAATGACACTGAGGGTGCCCAATCCCCAGTGTCTCGATTCTAACTCCTCACTCCCCTTCCCTCGTCCACTATCTGACATGTGCAAATAAGTTGGAGCAGTCTACTCTGTTGTCATGTCAAGTAGGGTGACCCTGCATCACCAACAGGATCAGCTCACCTCACCACTGGTAAAACAATACAAGTCCCTGATGCTCTGCTCCCAGAGGATTAAGACTCCAGTCAGGCCCACCTTGTCCAGCATTTCAAATTTTCTCACTGAGAGAGAGACAGAGAGAGAGACTGGGACATGTAATTCAAAATGCATAGAGTGATTGCCCTCTGTGCCTCTCTTCTCCATCTGTGAGAAAGCTGAAAGTGCCACATACCTTATCAGCCAGATTCCCACATTCCCTCTCCTCCTGTCCGCTGCACAGTAAGTGCCTGTAGTGTGTCCTGAAGCTCTGGGGATGCATAGCCTCTGCCCTCTCTATGGGCCCATCGCAAAGCAGACTCCCTTAGGAATGGGGTGCATATCTGCTCTGCTGTCCTTTGTAGCCAGGGTCTCATGGAGTGCTGAGGGAAACACATCCAGATTCATGGACACCACCACATGTGAGTGCCTCTTATAATGAGCATCCTGCCTGAAAGGCACTCCATGGCTTTTTCCCAATCTTCCGCACATGTGGACAGGCTGGAAACATTCTGAGGACTGGACCCTTAACCGCATGAAGATACTATGATTACCATATTTACAAGAAGATATTTTCATTTAATTTTTCTCCCAGATTTGTTATTTTTAACCAAAGCGAACTGGGCACATCCTTTCGTAGCTACAACTGACATAAAACAATGAAACAGCAATAACATTTAGGGCAATTATAAATATCAGCAAGCACATTTAAAATTATATAACTTACTTAGAAAGCTACCCATGAATAATTAAGCCATTTACTGTGAACCATGATTTACAATTTATGACATTATGAAAGTGCTCATATATTTTTACCCCGTGAACAGCTGCCCTTTAACATTGGAACTAGCATCAGGATGAGATTCCAAGTGCAGACCCACCAATGTTCTGTGATGGAGCACACATAACAGTTGAAATGTTGAAGGGCTGATAAATTTAAAGATGCTTCTATTACTGGGCATTCAGTACTGGATTTGCTGTTATTGCTAAGGTGCCAGGAGAAGAGAGGCCCTGGGACACATTCAATAGCTCCCTAATGACTACAAAGCATTAAGGGTGACCTGGGCAATGAATGGAAAGCTATATAAATGGGAAAACAAAGGGTGAACAAGTGAAAGAGACAATAAGGTGGAAAAGCCACCAGCTTCACCTTATCAAATGCCTGTGAGTAAGGCATTTGTTATGCATTTGTTACAGTGACGCTGTTAGCTATTTGAATCTGGATCTCACTCATTCATCCTTTCTTTTTCCTTTAATAGCTTGCTCTATAATGGAAATAGTTCAAATGTGGAAGAGCAGTGGAATTGAAGGACTCTACTTTCAGTCACGGAATTGCTGTTATTAAGTGCCATGAGAAGAGATTTGATCAGCATTTGTCTGCAGTGTTCCAGGGTTCAGTTTCCACAAATAATTGCAAAACAACAACACTAATTACTGTGTCTGCCAACATTAAGTGTGGTTTCATGCATCACAATCCAGTTTTCATTCTCAAAGATTTCAAATACTTACTGTTTCACTGAGTTTATTCACAGCTGCAAGAAAACACAGCACCAGCACCTGCATCCAGATCACAGCAGCAATTCATATTTATCATTTGCACAGATGCAAGAAATTTGTCCGACAGTAACCAGCATTCTTTCTGTTTTAACTTTTAACTAAATTAAAATATTCTCTGACCCAGGGGCCAGTTGTACAAACTTTCCTAAAATTGTGTGAAATTGATGTTAATAAATTAAGAGCTGCATCTGCCTGAACTACTTACCTAAACTGTTGTAGGGAGGAAAGTATGGCACTGACAAACTTGAGGGGCAGTATACGCAACAGTTAAACCTACTGGTTGGGGATAAGAGAGTGGTGTTGAAGTGTGAAGACAACAGACTGTGTAAATGAAATCAAAAGACAAATGACTGATATAACAGCCTACAGGAAGCTAATAATTAGTTTTACACCACGTTTCTCCAGTTCTCTGTGACAGTGCATGATTCTAAAGTATCATTTTGAATACTTTTGTAATTAAAATAGGGACAATGGGGCTGACATTACATTATATCAGCTCAGGAAAGGGACGAAGCTGACTGGCTATTTCAATCACCCTCATATAAACTGGAAGTAAGCTAATAGACAGAATGGCCACAGCTTTATGGGTATGACATTGACATCAGGGTTCAATCAATTAGTTTATAAACTAACATGAGGAGAGAATATCTTGGATCTGCTGTTAACCAATAGAGAAAATATGATCAGCAAAATAAAAATACGTGAGAGCCTGGGAAACAGTGATAAAATATTATAGAGTTTATAATTAGAAGGAGACACCATGGAGAACAAGAGGTACAACTACAGTCAAAAACTATGAGGGCTGATTTCAAGAGAATCATACATCAACTGGCAATATGGGATTGGGAGAAGGAATTTGATGGATGGATGTGAATACTATGTGAAAGTTGCTGAAAAATATACTCTAGAGTTGGAGAATTTGTATGTACCAGTAAAGAAAATATATAATAAGAGGGAAGAATCCAATTTGGTGTACCAAAAAATAGACTAAGTACCCACAAGAAGAAGGCATACGATAAAATGAAAGCAGACAACTCATCAATAAATACAGAAAATGATAAGAACAATTTAAGATTACTAAAAGGGTAGTAAGGGAAGAAAGAGGGAAAATACAATTTAATTTAGTAAAAGAGGCTTCTAAGTGGAAGCCCACCCTCTCCCTCATATGGAAATAGCGACTATCACTGCACCTCATCTATATAGCACTGCTCCCGATCTGTAGAGCTTACCCAGGAAATGTTAACTGCTAAAAAGCTACTATGTCTACCTCTTAAATGTAACTGCTGAAAACTACTATGTATTATGTTCCTCGCGTCTAGTGAAATGTACCTGTGTATGCTACCCCATGTATTATTCCATGTAATTCTCCGGTGCGCCCTAGAAAAGGACGCCGAGGTAGCGGGCTTACCGGTTATCAAAATTTAATAAATAAATAAAATAAATAAATAAATAGGAAAGACCAGAATAAGAGTTTTTTTTTTTGCCTACATAAATGCCCAGAATAAAGGAAACAATCAAATGGGTCCCATTATAGTAGAAGGTAGAGAAACATGATCCAAAAGAAATGGCTGAGAGATTTAACAAATATTTCAGTACAATTTATGAAGAAAAGGACACACGTAGGATCCACATAAAGGAAAAGATCTCTGAAAACTTAGACCTAAGAGTTAAGGAAGCTGAAGTAAAGGATCTGATAAATAAGTTAAATACAAATAAATCATCTGGACCTGACCGGATAAACCCCATGCTCAGTAAACAGAGGGCCAACATTTTACAATATCCTCTTGCTAGGATAATAAATGAGTCCTTGAACACTGGGTAGTGCCAGAAGATTGGAGGCAGGTGACAGTGATCCTTTATATAAAAGGAGGAAGTTGGAAGTTGGAAGTATCCAACTACAGGCCAGTAAGCCTGACTTCCATTTTGGGAAACTGACAGAAACATTGTTAAAACATAAAATAGAAGAAAATCTTAGGAAGCCAGGGTGGAAGATATTAACAACACAGCTTCAGAAAAATAGGGTCTGCAATACAAATTTATTATGCTTTTATGAATATGTTTAGCAAAAAGGTGAATAACAACACTCCTATGGACATAGTCTAGCTAGACTTCATGAAAGCATTTGATAAAGCACCACACAGTTGTTTAATTAAAAATACAAAATATTGGTATAGATAGTAGATAATTGTATGGATCCAAAACTGGCTTAAGCAGAGAACTCAGAAAGTTAGAATATTGGGAGAATATTCTGAGCCTGTGGGGTGAACAGGTACCACAGGGCTCAGTCTTGGGTACAGTACTATTTCTACTCTATATAAGTGATTTACATCAGAACATTAAGAACAAGGTAATAAAGTTCATGGATGATATTAAATTAGGAGGACCAGTAGCAAATGAGGAATAACGAGCATCTATGATTAGGGATATGAAGGAAATAGAAAACTGAGCAAATGGGAACAGAATGCCACTGAGTGTTGATAAGTGTGCAATAATGCATTTGGGTAATCATAATACGCTACAACCTTATATACTAAATGGGAAAGAACTAAGGACAGTGAACTGGAAAGGGACTGTGGAGTATGGGTGGATAACAAGTTAAACTTTAAGGACCATAGAAATGGTATAATTGGGAAGTCTAATTATGATAAAAATATTAAATGAACTTTCATGAATAAAAGAATAACATGCATGCCGCTCTGAATAAAACATATGTAAGACCCCACTTGGACTATGCATCACAACTCTGGAGTCCATATAATAAGAATGAATCAGACAGAATGGAATGGGTGCAAGGCAGTTTACAAAATCTGTGAGACTCTTAAATCAGAAAGTTATCATCACGAGATTACAGAAAACAGGATGGTTTTCTTTAAAACAGAGAAAACTCAGGGGATTTATTGACCTTTTATAAATTTATGAATGATGAAGGATTAATGAAGGAGATGGGAATTATTGTTCAGGATGAATCTTCTGATCTTGGGGACATAAAAACAGGTTAAAATAGAAACAGCAAGAAATAATAATAGACATTTTTCATTTTTGTATAAGACAGGAAGAATGTGGAATAAATTCCTGAAAAATAGTGGAAATAAGTTCAGTGGATAGTTTAAAAAAAAACAACTAGATAACTGGACTCAGGCTAACAGCAATATATAGGCCCACTATTGTGGGGAATGGTATAAATGAGCGGTAGCCTTCTTCCATATTCTATGACCTAGTATGAGAACCTAGTATATTAGAAACTCACTGATAACAATAGTATATTTTGCTAACAAGCTCATGCCACCAACATCACACTATAAAACTACCCCAAAGGACAATTTATCCATGTATGCAGAAACTGTACCACTGAGTCTGGAGTTTAACAATATGCCACAGAACTTGACAGATTTATGTAAGGTGGATATAGCTTGAATGACATTCAGGATGCCAGACTTCATGCTACAGCCATGCAGAGGGATTTGGCAAGAGAGTGGTTCTAGGGATGATTTCTGCATGATTGCATTTGTCTGTGGGGCTTATTTTTTTACTTGCAAACACTGGGGATGGGCTGACAGTGTTGAAGGAACATGGGGTCACTCAACACCTGGGTTAGTATCCATGCTGGGAGTTTTACTTCAAAGGTTGGAGGCAAAAACTGCCTCAATTAAAACTGTAAATATGACAATGTTGTTGCATGTGAGATAGAGACATTGACTTACAGCATCAGTACCTTGCAGAAGTGCAATAACAATGCTGTTGTAACTGGCACTCATCTGTCTCCCACAATGTGATTTAACATGCACATGCACTTTATGGAAAAGCCATCGAAAATAGAATTGCAAATGCAAAACTGCCAGCACGAAAACAGCCATCTCTTTTTCACTTTATATTTTATCACTGTAAAACTATAAAAAAGATTCTTTCAGGACAGGCTTTAACAAACCTAAACATTTCAGGTTTCAAAGATTTACCAGTTTTCTGTTCACAAAAGTAACAATTTTGCTATTTTGAACCCCAATCTAACTTTAAAATAGTGAAACAGATTTTTATAGAATTTTGCAGGTTCTGAGACCCTGCTAGCTAGGGTGAGAATGCCTGCTGACCATCAGGTCAAAAGACAGCAGTCATAAATGGCTGATCCTCAAGGCATAACCTAGAAATGCCTACAATGTTGCAAAGTACTGTAACTGTGAACTTAACACATTTCTTTTAAAAACAGAGTGACCAGTCTACTTATTTGTGAATTAAGGTGGATAAAAATGATTTGACACACGGACACCTATAATACAAAACTTGCTAGGGAGACACATCCCTGATTACAATGGGCCTGATTCTAGAAAGGCCAGATATGACATGCAGATGTACACCAATGTGCAAAGTAAGGCAAAGCAGTTACGCATGTGTGATACACGGAATTCTAGAACACTCCGAACATATGCCACTCAAGCTGCAAGTACGACATGCGTAATATAAGTCAGTACAAAGCACAACAGTGGTATAGACAATGCCAGACAAGCATGTCACAAAATAAGTAAGCAGAATGCAATCAGAGCGGGCCAGCCACTGGAAGAGCGAGGAGGAAATGCAATTTCAGCCATGATGAGGTGGACATACTGGTTCAAGAAATAGAAAAGAAACCAGGATTGCTGCTGAGCAGTGGAGGTGAAACAGCCAAAAGAGCCAGTAGAAAGGCAGCCTGGGACAGAGTGGCCAGGAAGGTTAATGCAGTGACCCTCAGAGGAGGACCATACGCTACCTCCAGAAGAAATACAGTGATCTGAAGAGGCTAGTAAAGCAGAAGCTTGCCCATAACCATCGTAGTGCCCAGGCCACCAGGGAGAACCAAGCCAACAGCGGACACTGACATCCATAGAGCGGAGGCTAGCTGCAATGCTAAGCAAGAACAGCATCAGTGGAGATACCAACCTGGACACCTTCAGGCTGCAGAGTGGCACAGATATGTGGACATCTGAGCAACAGAAAATACATGCCCAAAGAGTATACATACCCGACAAGCCAGGCAGCATGTAAAATCAGCTAAGCGGTACCACACAGCAGCAACCCATGTGGAAGGCAAATTTGCACTGGCACACACAGGCTAGGGGTGGGAGATGGTAGACAGTACTGTAGCACACTCTGGAACATCACACATGCATGCCACAGGGGGTGAAGGTAAATAGGACTGTTGCACTACATGAGCTACACAAGCTGGCAATTGGGGTGGAGGGTAGTGTTACTGTAATGAGGTGTAAAACACACACCAGCCGTGGGGTGATGCATGCTGTCCATTACCACCTGTTGGAATGGCACATGATGCACATGGGGTGGTGTGTGAACACCTGTGTGTGTGTGTGTGTGTGTGTGTGTGTGTGATTGTGCTGGGAGGTGATATGGGACACGTACTAGAAGAGCCACATGCCCGCTATAGTAGACTGCATGTCGTGGTCACACACAATGATCCATAGTGGCATGTGAGGGGCATGCATGTGCCCCTCACACACACACACACACACACACACACACACACACACACGCACACACTGGCCATTGTATTTGGAATGGGTGGGAACACATGCACAGGCATCAGTAGCAGACACGTGTACTGTGCAGGATTCCAGGGACAGATGCACTGCAGGGACCACTGTGTGAGGCAGGGTAGGGTGCAAGCCAAGTTTGTGGGGCAAACACTGATTGCATGTCCACCCAACAGGGATCGCTACAGTACATGGGACCAGCGGGGCCAGTGGTGTTGGACTGAGCAGCCAACAGCAGCCCATCAGTGGTGCCATGGAGACAGGAAGCCAGCAGCCTGGCAAAAGGCACCTCCACACCAGCAACACTGGAACAGGGAACAAGCAGCTCAACAACAGCAACACCCAGCAGAGAACAAGCAATACCTCACCAGCAACACGTGAGCATGCAACAGGAAGCTCCATACCTGTGACACCAGTGCAGGCCACAACAGACAGCTCACACAAGGGTCACCAGCAGAAGCTGCTGCCAAGGAACAGACCAACAGCAGTTCCAGGATGGAGGCCGAGGATGGTGCAGCAGAAGAGGAGGGAGGGAGGCCTGTACACAGCACAGGGCAGTGCTGGATAGTGCTGTGGGTGCCAGTGACACCAGCCATGCAACCAGTGCTGGTGACAATACCCTTGGGGTGCACAGTGTGGGTTGGAATGCGACAGCAGGCAGTCAGGGAATGGTGGCAGGGGACAGAGCCCTAGAAAATACACAGACTTACAGGGTCAGCTGGATGATGCAGTCAGGTAGCTGCAGGATCAGTTGTCACCACCAGCATATATTGGTGACTACTGCCAGTCAGTGTTGGTGGTTTAGGGGATATGAGACAGGAACTGGTTGCAATCAGAGGCCCTACAGGAGCACCATCAAAGGCAGACAGCCACCTGACAGCAATCAGCACAGCCATACAGGACAGCAGCAGAGAATTCAGCAGTACTTTGAGACCATGGTGCAGGCTATCCATGGCCCGCCACTGTACACAGGGCACATGGAGTCCATGGTGCATTGCACCCAGGTCATGGAGCGCATGATGGTACAACTGCAAGCCCACAATGAGGCCATGATCAATACGCTGCTGGTGATAGCAGAGGCAATGCATGTGCAGCACCTCCCATGCAACAGTGGTTGCCAACACACTCAGTGCCACCAGTATGCCCCAGATCCCATGCACAGCACCAATTGACCACAGAGTGTCACACCACCTGCAGTGGCAGGGCATGACACAGCATACACAACACTCACACAGTGAGGCCACTCTGGGTGATAGTACCATCCACGTATAGAATGTGATCCCAACAGGCGGAACCACCCACAGCCATTTCCAGCACAGACAACCAACCATGCAACACCCACAGGCAGTGCCACAACCACCACTACAGTTGCAATCCCTGTACTGGCACAGCAGAACATCCCAGTAGTGGCTACGGTAACACATGCTGCATGGACTGACAGTCCAGGCCATCAGGGTGTGAACCATGGCAGGGGTGATGTCACAACATCAATGCCCACAGTGACACAGCAACACAAATGGGGCAGAACAAGGAGGAAAGGAGCCAAGGTGGGGATGGGCACTGGGCAACAGGAGAGTGTTCCAAGTGCAACACAGCAAGGAAAGAAAGCCAGCATAGCACAGATGACAGTGTGCAAGGGGATCAGACTGCACAGGGTGCTGGAGTTTGCACATGCAGCAGGGCTATGTAGCAAACAGAACAGTAGCAGAGGACAGTATAGTGTGAAGCCATGTGGGTGGGTGATCGCAGCAAAAGCTGACTATTGGCAATGTGTCATGTGTAGCTGGCAATACAACAGTATGGACATATATGCACATTGTACTACTACAGTGGATTGGGTGGTGGTGTGCACTGCATAACAGTGTGTGTGTGTGTGTGTGTGTGTCTGTGTGTGTGTGTGTGTGTGTGGGGAAGTACAGTACTCAACAATGTGTCACCTCTGCCAATGTGGTGACACTGTTGTAAATAAATTACTACAGACAAAACAGTGGTGAAGTCATTGTCAGTGTCAGCCATACTACTGGTAATAGCGACTGCAATGCCCTGCAACTAAGGCATCCCTGTATTTGGGTCTGCAGTACGTCATGGGGTGGAAGACTGTAGTGGCATAGTCCATCAATGGTGCAGGACATCATGGGACAATGTATGTGTACCATGCCATAGAAGCACATATGCACAAACATGTCTGTCGGGCATACACACAGGTGATGGTAGGGAGGGTGTTGTGTGTCCCAGGGTTATATCACTGACCATTGGCAATGGTGGGTACAGCACTGTGCGTGCAATTCTGGGACATTCCATGCATGTGTGTGGGTTCCTTGTGGGACACATGAGTGTCTGGGTGCAACTGTTGGGCATGACATGCACCATGGGTGCACCATACATATACAGAACAGTGTTCATCGTTATGCCACGAGACATGACATGCATGTGTGTGTCAGCACCCTTGTGGGAGGGTGTACTGCTGTGTACCAGTATGTTTCTGCAGCCAGGTTAGACCCTGCAGACTGCCACTGGGTGGGCATCTGTGAATGTGCACATGTGGTCTGGTATGTGAATACACATCGTGCAGGCATGGCCAAATAGTGCATATGGTGCAACATGTCTGTGGCATATGGATGTATGTGAACAGGCCATAGACAAAACCATATAAGACACTTTACATGGGATGAGGGTGTGGTCCATACAGCAGTATCCAGCACATACACAAGCATGGCATGATGGCAGAGGTGGTTGGATATTGTTATGGGACTGCAGCTACCATTGCAACCATGGATTATAAGGTGGAGACATATTGCTCACACCCGACAGGTCAGGCACACTGTGTGGGGTAAACATTGCTATACCTGCAGCATCTGCATGGCCCAACAGTGGCATAGTGTGCATAGGGCTTGCCTCAGGACAGTCATCATGGGGCACCAGAACATGGCACATGAACAGTGTGCGGGTCACTCTGGATAGCGGTGGTACACCATGCTACTGTAGCTGCCAGGCACTATGCATCAGCCATGGTCATTGGTTGTAGTATACAGTGTAACCACATCATGTGTGCAGCACCAAACAGCATGTCTTTGCTGTAGGCCAGTGTCCTGCAACACTATGGCCATGTGCCAGCTGTGCCACCTGCAAGGTCATCAATGGGTGGTGCCATAAAGCCCACAGCCTATACAATGTCCCATCTCCTTATGTAGCATGATCACATTAAAGAATTTTCTAAAACATGATAAGCTGGTAACAGGGGACAGCTGCCCTGTGTGCTGGACTTTAAATGTTGGAGACTGGATGGTTAAAGAGGAATCCACTAAAACACACTGCAGCAGCATTATGTGCTAGTTATGTCATCAGAAATAAAAGTACCTTTGCAAAAATCAGTATCACTTTCTTGATTTTAGTATATTTTTCCTCATTATTTGTGTTTTCAGTATTTTTATTTTTTATTTTTATTTTATATTCTTTTGGCAGGAGTCCAGTGATAGACAACAAGGAGCCCCATTTCTTCAGAGCATTCACATGACAGTAACATAACTATTGATTAAAACAATTATTGAAGACATGGGTTATTTTATGAAGTGGATATGGATGAAATCAAATTATTCTTATATATAAAAAATGCACCTTTTAGAAACCAAGGCACTACAACGCCTAATTTAAACATCAATAAATAACCAATAAAAAGATGAAAACTAATAATAAATAAAGATGACAGCTTCATTTAAAAATCAGGAAATGCTAGGCTAAAAGGTAGGTTTTCAAAGCCTCCTCCTTAAAACTTTGTTCGGTCAGGCAAGCTCGAACCCGATGAGGTAGAGAATTCCACAGGGTCAGGGCCATAAAACTAAATGCCCTTGCCCCAGATGTCTGCAAATGAATCCTGGGAATCTCTTGCAATCCTTCTTCAGTGGATCAGAGAGGGCAGAGGGACAGTAGGGTGAAGAAGATCTTACAGGTAACCAGGTCCCTGATTGTGTAGGGCCTTATTGGTCAGCAAACTGCAAACTGACCTTGAAGGTGATCCACTACTGAACTGGCAACCAGTGCAGACTGCAGCAGCATTATATGACTGGTCCTACAGGTACCAGTCAATAGCATGGCTGCTGCATTCTGCACCAGCTGCAGGTGGCGGATATAAACCCCGGTAGCCCAGGAAAGGGCATTACAGTAGTCATGGCGGAGGTAACCAACGGTGGACCAAAGTTGGAAGATCATCGGGGAACCAGGTGCTTTACCAGGCAATATTTCTAGATGATAAAGGGGTTTTGATGACTGCTGACACCTGTGATTTATGGGTCAAGCAGTCATCAAACCTAACGCCCAGGTTCTGAACCCGTCTGAAGTAGTCAGCAGGACACCTCCAAGCCAAAGACCTGAGGGTGAACCTGCCAACAAACTCACCTCCCAATGACCTGGGTCCACAACCAACACCTCAGTTTTTCTGGGTATAAATGTAGCCAGCTCACATTCATCCAGTCCTGGATCTCGCAAGACAGCTGTGAAAGACTAAAACAGCATCATACTGGACGGTCACAAAAGACACGTACAGCTGAGTATCATCTGCATAGCAGTGAAAACTCAAGCCGTACTCACCTAATAATCACTCCTAATGGCAGCATCTATACCAAGAACAACATGGGCACCAAGATGGAGCCCTGCCGCACTCAAAGGATAGGGAGAATGGAGTTGAAGAAAGTCTCAGTCACCACACTCTGAGTCCTACCTCGAGGAAAGACTGAAACCATCTGAGGACCATCCCAGAAAGTACACAGATGAACCACAGGGGCTCCAACAGTACACCATGTTCTACGGTGCCAAAGCTGTGGAGAGAACTAGGAGGACCAAGATGGAACGGGTCTTCTGATCTCTCGCTATTAGAAGGTCATTTAGTACCCTGACAAGGACTGTCTCAGTACTATGTATCCTCCTAAATCTGGACTGGAGAGAATCATAGACATTGTGGCTGGTCAAATAGTCATCCAGTTGCTATGCAACCACTTTCTCAATAACTTTACCCACAAAAGGAATGTTAGAGACAGGTCTGTAGTTAGCCAGACAGTCGGGTTCAAAGAGGCTTTTTAAGGAGCGGTCAAACCACAGCCTCCTCAGGGGATCCAGAAAGATCTCCCTCCAAGTACATCCAGACTATCTCGGCAAGGACAGGGCTGATTTAATCCATGCAACCTACCAAAGGTGTGTAGGGCCTGGGCCCAAACTACAATTGATCGGATACAAAGATTGGATGACCATCACAATATCATTGATTGTGGGCCAGCCGAGTCACATCACACAAACTGGGAATCCAACATCTCCTGCCGACCACCGCAACTCTCTCATTAGGGAGGGACAGACGGATCTTGGACCTAATTGTGGCAACATTATCTGCAAAGAATCGAGCAATCTCCTCACATCGTTCTTGTGAAAAAGCAGTTCCAGACTGAAGACAGATTGGATTGCACAATTTGCCACAGTCCAGAAAAGCTGGGCTGGTTGATTCTGCACAGCAGCAATTTCTCTGGACAGGAATTTGCCTTCTTACAGGTAATTGTTGATTGATAAACCACATAGTGGTCCATCAAATTAAGTCTGCCACCTTCCAGGCCAGATTTCCGCCAGCAATTCTATAACCTTCATCCCACTCTCCTCAACTCCCTTAGAGCCTCATCAAACCAAGGAGACCTGGGGCATCGAGAGAGTGAACAGGAACAGGAACAATGGAATCCAGGGCCTCAGTCACCACCTTATTATAGGCAAGTACCAGGTCCCCTGGATCCAAGCATTCACTTGGTATACCCGATAGATATAGCACCACCATCAAGCCATCATGGAAAACACCCTCAAAGGATGGTACTGGACCATCTCCGTATGGGCAGGCCTACTGGGGGCCAGGAAACTGAACCGAACATATGATGGTCAGACCAACTGACTGGTTCCACCACCAAGTTGGATATCTCCATCCCCATAAAGAACAAGAAGTCCAAAGAATGACCACCAATATGGGTCAAGGAGGAAATAACCTGTGTGAAGCCCAGAGAGATCATTAACTGGAGGAAGTCCTGACCAAAATCATGACTTCCCGCAGGAAAACATTCCCATCTCCTGGTGGATGGTAGATGAGAAGGATCCTGCACCCACACCCTCACCCAGTATACATTCAAAGGAGTTGGTGGTCCCTACTGGTACTTCCATCAGGTTTAGTTCTGATCTAAAACAGATGACAACTCCCCACCCCTATGATCCAACCTCAGGCAATGTATCACTGAGTACCAAGCCAGAATTGCTGATGCCAAAATGGGACCAGCATTCTCATCCAGCCAGGTCTCAGTGATGCAAGCCAGACCGATGATCCAACAAGATCCGCTATTATAGCGGTCCTAATTCTACAGACCTGGCATTGCACAACACCGCCTGAGTAGGATGAGTCAATGAAAGACCTTTACCTGCCTGCCATAAGCAGAGCCTCTGGATATGGGAACCAGACAGGGAAACCTCTTTCCTGAACCCATTTCACCCCAGAGCATCTCCTTGTCTCCACTTTCCCAATCCGCCCACCCTTTCTATTCCCCACTAGGCCAGACCAGCCCACACCCTCACACTCCTAACAATCCCCAGAGCCGGGACCTTCTGTATACCTCCATGGATAGCAGGGGACAAGAAAAGGGCAGAGGTCCCTAAGCCTAGAGGGGAAAAATACCTGACCATCATTATACCACCCAAATACATCTTCACCACACTACGCAGCAGCCAAACACAACACTCAAATCAAACTCTTAATCCTTCACACCACTCCCACCATACAATAATCAATAAACCAACACCCCCAACCCCACAATACAAACAGTATATAGTAATATTCTATCACAGAGTAAGAAAGTGTTTTCAGAGAGGAAAAGAGAAGCCGCCAGCTCTCCAAATGAAAAACCTTAACCTCTGAGGAGCTCTCACCCCAGAGAAAATAATAATTGCCTCCCACTCCTGCCTCACACCTAGGCTGGGAAAACAGTCAGCAGTTTAAACAGGTAATTAGTTTAAACAGGGCACTCTCACTGCCCACCAGTTTCAAGACAATAGCAGAGAAAAGAGTCTAACCATCCGTCAAGTGCTGCAAAATGTCCAAATGTCTTAATAGGAAAAAGCTTCCCTTGGCACCGCTGCAACTTCTGGGATCCTAGGAAGGCTCCCTGATCCACCATCCACGCTGCTTAGCCACCTGGCTGTCCTCCGAGGAATAACCACCAGGAGCTTTTGGCTCCAAATAGGCTTCCGGTAGAGCCAGCTCTCCAGCCCATGTCCCCAGAAACCATGGTGCTACCAGATACCACAATGCACACTCTCCAGCGGCCCCAGACCCAGGCACCAAACAGCCAATTACCCACAGCGATTCTTCCCGGGTTCAGGTCAGTGCCACCATTTAACTCACCACATAAGCAGCAGGCCAAAATCCAGGAAGAACTTCCAATAACCTTGTTCGTTGAACTAAAGTACCAACATGATGATTCAGGTCCCAATCCTTGCAAGACCCACTGAAACTCAACACCGCAGTAGCGTTCCAACAGTCATGAGGATCAGCTTGTTTTAGAGCTAGCACGTCTTGGCTTTAGCTGCCGAGTAACCTTTGCTTGACAAAACAAAAACATATAAATGAGAAAGCCAAAAGATTTGAAAGAATCTTACACAAAATTGAGTAGTTGTTAGTCTATGTTTCTTGCAGGCAGTTAGAACATGGGGATGCATTTTTCTAAACCTGACACATCCTGTATTATTGCAGTACTTAATAATGCTGGATTTTAACAAAAGATGGTAAAAAAAACAACTGTATCGAAGCTTATAAAAACGGTTTTGTGCATAGCTGAGATTTCTTGCAGTCAGTCTTTATTTCATTATGTCTGAGCTCCCTGCTACTGCTTCAAACATTGCCCAATGCTACTGCCTGAACCAAGCAGAGGAGTAAAATAAAGGTTTGTGTGCATTCTCTTGCTCCCAGCTCCCTTCAAAACTACCTACAAACACAAATCAATCCTTGTCCCTGGGCTGTCATCCATGTTTGCCCAACACTGATCCCTGTAAAAATGCAAAGAATGCAAAACAATAGCTGTTCCTGCAAATAATGCAAACAAAACACAGACAGATAAATAAACAGAAAGACAGGGATTTATTTTATTTAAAATGTCTTTCCAGTGTTCAGTGTGAAGCACATAGTAAAACAGATAACAACAAAAGCAAAAGAAGTTAAAATACAAATCAGAATGCAAATACATTACAACACCTAATTGTTCTGGAAATTACCATCAAATCTAAAACAAACCTATTAACAACTTGTATACAGCTATTAATGGGTCCTAAAATGTATGTACCCAGGTGCAAAAAATAATTAAATTAATACATAATACTAGCAACAACAAAACAGACTAAACATCTAATCTGGAAAAGCAGAGTGGAGTAATTACAGTTTCATGTTACTTTTGAGGCAATTCACTGTAGGGCAGTACAGATGTCTACTAGAAGTGTTCAAAAGCCTGGAGGCTGCTGCTGCCCCAAATGCACTTTCCCCAGCTGATTTTAAACAGGAGTTCGAAACTTCTAATAACTGCTGAGACAAGGAACACATCTCCCTGTCAGTCAAGTGGGTGATTAAATATTATTGAGGCACTGAGGACTAGACCACCCAGGGCCTCATAAATTACAAGAATAAACTTGAAGAAGAAGCTGATAACTCTAGGTGAAATATTTAGACATAATTTCACTCATATATCACATTAGTTCTGTGTTTCTCCTCAACATTATTATTGAAATTGTTTGCATGATAACAGGATCTGAGCTCCTCAGAGTTTTAGCTACTCTGGTTACTTATTCCCATCTGAGGTCATAATACTCTATATAGATTCCCTGGTAACAAATCATGATGTCACAACAGAGTTTCATTACTTCAAGCACTGAATAAGCTATAGCTGCAGAAAGCATGAAATACAAGCTTGATATCATGAGACATTACGCTTTGAGGTGTCTTATGCACTTCAAACGCCACTTGTCACCTACTGTACTTGGCAACCATGACTCACTGTGCAGTACAGAGAAGGGGTTATACTAGTTTTCTCCAAGAAGAAGTCTCTTATAAGAGTAGGGGTCAATGAGGACGACAGCAGATGGCTGCTAACCTATAGTACAGTATGCATATTGCCTAGCTTTATTTAAAGAATCAAAGGTAGTTGAATAGTACTTCCTTATTTTACATGTACTGTAGGTGTAGTTCTTTAGTACCTGAAGATGTAATCATCAGACACTGACTCAAAATATTTAGCTCACCACACTAGGCCAGAGATTCCAGCCTGAGAAACAGACAGTGACCTCTATTTGCAAAAGTATTGATGGAGCACAAAGTGCAGTGTTCCCCAAAACAGAGGCTGCATAGTCATAAACTTACAAAATTCAATTCCATTTCACCTTTTGGTACCCTGCACCACTTAAGCCTTCTATACAACAGGAAAACAGTTACTGAGATAAATATCAGTAATTCCCCTACCCTAAAATGTTTAACAGTCCAAACCTAATAGTAACCCTCAATATTTATACATTACTCCTAAATCAAATAGGTTCATAATAGGCTATAAGCCAAAGTAACATTTCAGTATACTACTTATATACTTTATATTCTTTGCATAAACAATCACTCTGGAAGTGTTTCATGCCAGTAAGGAAAACAATCATTTAAAATGCAAACATACAGTAATACAATCCTTACTTCAACATTATCATAAAGATGTAACATTGTTTTTAAGTAAAGTGGTTTTACACCACGTCACTTTTAAATAAATTACATAGTGTAAAAGCTGACTTCACTTTCTGAGGTGCAGTTATGATTCTCAATGCTATCAAAAGTACTAAGAGAAATAGTTATTTAAGCTTAGTTTCTTTGATAGTTGTGACAAAATGTATTTTCCAAAGGAAAGAAGTTGGAGTGGGGTGGGGGAATTACAGACGTTTATCTCAGTTTGTTTTCCTGTCCTATAGAAGTGCTTAAGTGTGCAGGGTATCACAGGGTTAAATAGAATAGATTTTATAAGTTTATGGCTATGCAACCTATGTTTTGGAGAACACTGAGGCATGTGGCTAAAGATGTTGAAGCATGTCTAATTAATTGTAAGTATATACATTTAACAGAACAGCACTAAGAACCAGAGAAAATGTCAAAGCCACAAAACTGTTGCCCAGTGAATGAGAAGTGAGAATAAACATTTCTGAAATGGAAATTCATTGGAGTTCATCCTCTTCTATAAGCCACTTGACTGTCTCATTGGCTGATCCAGGCTATTGAAATAATTTTCTACAAGAAAGAGGGCAACCTGAACTTTCATTAGGAATCTTTGTTTTAGCAAGCTATAGCTCCTACACGACTGAATGTCAACCAAGTTCCCCATCAGTACTTCTCATTACAACATCACAGAAGTCATGACAATGAGTTTGAGATGAACAGTCATATCCAAATACCAGTTGTCGCATCACAACTATAGGGCCCTATGCGATGCCAATGTGCCAGAGTAAACTGGGTGCATTGCATTGTTATGAATGCTGTGGAGCAGTGGCGCTTCGTCATTCATGACATGGGCGCGCCAGGGGTAATGTGCACGATCCCCAACCCGCGTAGACAGCAATGTGCTGGGGGTGAGTGGGGGCATTCTAGGGGCATGCCAGCACTATACGGTATGCACAGAGCCTGGGAGTGCTGGCTGCAGACAGGTGCAGAGCAGGGCACTGGTTATGGCAGGGGAACCTGATGTAACTCAATGCACATCCCCACAAACACTGGCCACCGGTTGGCAGGGGACCTGGACTGGGCTTAATATGTTGCCCTGACCACTGGGAAGGACAGATGAAGGGCAGCTGGACAGGTAAGTTTCTGGCAATGGACGGAGCAGTGGCACTGGAATGGGATGGTGCCACATGGGTCAGGGTGCCTGGAAATGGCATGTACAAAGCCGGACCTCGCCTCCCTATGCAAGGGATCCACTAGGGATCATTCTACTGGATGCCTGCCCAGGATGATGACTCCTACCCTGGCCACTCTGCAGAGTCCTGCACACCATGGGGTGGAGCTGCGTGAGTAGCCAGCTTTGTGCATGCCAGTAAGGGCGCGCATCTTTCCATGGGTGTGCAGCTATGTGGGTGGGGTAGGTGACTTTTCATACATACTCATGCAAATTAGTGCATAGTGCTCATACTTTCTCATACTTTGTGTAACCATTAGCTTTATTCCTTGTCATCTAAGAGGGTCAAAAATAAATACATTTTATTACAACACCATGGTTGCTGGATGGACCATGCTGGACCAGATGTGGAACAGGTGTACCACAGTCCACACAATCACACAGCATTCAGCCCCACTGAAAAAGCAAAACAAATGTACTCTCAGCTTTAAATACTTGTAGCCTTTTTACTGAAAAGTGAGCTGTGATAAATACAAAGTTAAAAGCTGAAGATGCAACCTTTATGTGAACAACAGTGCACATTCATTTTTGATGCTCTAGAAACTGCTGTTTTTCTGTTGGTCGGGCTTCACTCACAGAATTGTTCTTAATTGTCATATGGTTCTAGGTTCAGTTCCTTGTATATGAGGAGGGTTTCAGCTGACTCTCTCCCTCCTGCAGTTCACCATGTACAGCTTGCCTGGGCCAATGTACTGTTTTTTTTGTGAGGCTCTGCCCTGAGAGAACATAGCCATGAACATATATATATTTTAAACTTGTTGCAGTTTTCTCAGTGGGTCACTCTGACTCACTGAAATGTATATGAATTTGTGTGTAGTGGCATCCCATTTCAACTCTATTCTGTATGCAAAACTGTGAAAGAGAAGCCTGTCAGTTGACTCCTCCTCCTGCCAAAGCAGTGATATTTATTAACATGACAAATAGTGTTTATTTTGCCTTGAGCAGAGTGGATGTTGTACTACACTATTTGTTCCTAAAGCTTCCAGTTTTATTCAGTCACACACTACCTTTTACCTGCACTACTATAGTTGGTTAGCTTTGTTGCTACTTTATAGCTACTGGCTATAGTATCCCCATAAAGCTGAGCAAATAACTATCCAGTCATGTTTGGAGTTCATCATGGTGAAAGAACTGCAGGTACTGTGTGCACTGAGAGGAAATTTTCAAACTGACCCCGATAGCGCTTTGCATTTTTATAATACAAATAAATTCTCTCCCTCTCCACCTCCTGCCCCACTTTCAACCCCCAACTCACCAGACTTGCCCTTGTTCTAATGAAAAAACAAACTCCTATTCTGCCCTTTGTCTCATACAACCCCAACCCAGCAGACCTACCTTGTGCCTTTGATATACATAATCCTACCTGCTTTGCCCTTTGCCTCACCCCATCCAACCACCAACCCTGTGCCACCTTTAGCTTTAATTTTAATTGCAGAACAAATAATGTACTCATGCATCTCATCTGCACCTTCCTCTTCCTCCACGCGACATCACGGAGACAGTGGAAGAGCTGCAGGTCCTGTGTACATTGACAAGGAAAGTTGCAGTCTCAATATTTTCTGCCCCAACAGCTGCTGTTCAGACTTTATTTGATCATTCTTGCAGTCATACCAGATGGAAGGCGAAACTAGCAGTCATGGTATGTCTCTTGTGACATTATCTTGCTGTGCAGTTCTTTGTTATTTTATTTATTTTTCTTTGTTTTTTACCTTATTCCACCCACTCAAACCTCCTCTTAACTCCCAGCACCCCACAAAACATAATAGCGACACTGGGGTGCCCAATACATTGAATTGTGTGAACTCAGGCTTATAACTTGGTAATTTTCAATTTAACCCTAAAAGTACAACATAGCCATATCTTTACAGCACCTCATGAATGTGACAGCTGTCATTTTCAAATCATGGCCTTCATGTTTCTTTTTTCACATCCTGAAAATTTGGTGTAAAAATACTAAACAACACATTTTCAATTTTTTACCCAAAATTCCTCAGCTGCAGCCCTGTCAGCTATGGCCAGAACTTGTCTGTAGAGGTGAATACCTGTTTCTCACCACAACACCCCTGCAGTGTCACTTTATTTCCCCTTGCCCTACCGAGGATGACATTACCAGCATCCTTGGGTCTATCCCACAATCTCCACACTCTCTTCCTGACCACTTCCTGCTAAATCTTGTTTGATCCGCCCCAAAGAACTCCTTGAGTAGCCAGACCCTCCCCATCCACTTATCCCCTCTTCTAGTTCATTCCTGTGTTGTACATTGACTAGTCTGCTACCTTCCCCAATTTCCACACTATCCCTGCTCACATTAGAGTTTATGAAACTTTCCTCCTGAGCTGCCAGATCACCACCACTTCTCCATCTATGTCCTACTTCCAGTATTTAGTGATTTACCACCCTTCTCAACTCCTAAATCTCCCTTTCCAGGTGAAACACCTTCACACATATAGGGCATGCTCTCCAGGGCATGTCCATATGCACAGCTGTTCTGCATTCACTACATCTCAATATTCTGCTGGGTCCACTACCCACCCCTCCATGTTTTATCCCCATACCTCCCCTCTCTATGCTTTCTTGCCCACTCCAGCCACTCTTTCCTTCCTGTGTTCCTCCTTCCTGGCCTCTCCATCCACCCCTTCCCCATCCTCATACTTTTCTGGTCTCTCCACATCCTTCAAAGGACTGAAAACCCTCAAATTCTCCTAGCTACTGCCTGAGAAGCTTGCTATTCTGATCCAGTTGAGTAATTAACTAACTATCTGGGTCATATACTACTATGAACACTACTATAGAAACTTTGTTAAAACAGATCTCTTTGCAGAAATATACTGTACACTTTTATTTGAAAGCTGATCTCCTGCTTACTCTCCTCCCTGTCTCCACTGCTTTTATTTTATGTCTAGTGCCCTTTAAATTGAGACTTCTGTTACAGTTATTCTATTGCTGTTCTATAATATTATCTTCTACCTGGTGTATCAGTCTTGTTCATGGATACTGCTTAATTTTTTGGGTCCCTGCTTATTCTCACTAATCCCTAGATCCTTTATATTCTTCCTAGTTACCAGCTGTGCTATGACTCATACTGTGTGATGTAACAGGATATGGTGTGGGGTAAACGGGAATAAAGGAAAGTGAGCCTTGGGGTGGGAGGGTGTGATTAGACACTAGCCCTCCTCAAGAAACAATCAGGCCAACAGTGCTCAGAGCACTAGAGCTCTGTATGGTTCACTGAAAGCAACAGTATCTGGTTGTGCCTCAGTTGTTAACTGCTTCGGGGGGGGACAGTTTACAACAACCTCCCAAAATTCTCTGAGTTGCCTGAAGTCACACACAAGTGCTACTGTTTTAACTAATATCTGACTCTACACTGTGTACCCTGCAAAAAGAAAGCAATAAAGAAAGTGAGGCAAGTCTAGCAATAAATCCTAAACACTGTTAACTTAGAGCAGCATGTTCTGTTCCTCTATGGATCCAAAATAAATATTCCAAAAACACCTGAAAATAATTGTTTCACTTACATTCCTTAGCTGTTTTAAAGGTATACAGTACCTCCTATTCTCAAACACCTCTCAGCTCCTGGTCATTACACACAGAAACATCAAGTCATGAAGTTTATCCTTAGTTAAAGTTTTGTATGGGACAAGAAACAGTTTAAGATATCAACATGATCCAGAGAGCAATCATGGCCTCTTTGTTAATATGTGCTGCACTGAAGTTTTGCATTGTCATGCCAACCCTCAACCCTACTCCTATTCATCTATCCTTTTTTTAATATTCTTTATTTGTTGTTGTTTTTATATAGTTTTATATATATATATATATATGACTGCAGGAGTTCATCTATACAGTACTGCTCTTTTGTCTTACAATACATGAAATGTTCTTCGGTTGGCAATTCATGTTTTGACAACATCATTCTGTTATATATCAAATGACACTAGATCAAAATTCATATCTTACAAAAACTGGTCACATTCAATGGCTATATCAGGGAACAAATGTTTCATCCAGAGGTGAGTTATACAGTAGAAACCCATGGCCTCCACTGGAATTCAAACTCTGACATCCTTCCAGCTCTAGAAGCTACTATTCTCTCTAGATAATATATCTCAGTTATTAATGAATGCCAATCAGAGGGGTGGGTACTTCAGGCATTCGCCATAGGCGAGTTATAACCTTATTAGCTGCTGCCAGGTACAGGTATAACTTATTTCTACACTGGTGGAACTTTTCCATCTTCCCCAATATAAAGCAGAATCATCTGATTGGATAAATTAATTTCTGGTCCCACAATATTTTTTATGCTCTTTTCTATATCTAACCAGTATTGGGTAACTTTCAGACAAGTACAAAAATATGTGTTATATTTGCCATTTTTTCCACATTCTCTCCAACAAAGGCCATGTCTCATAGATATAAATGTAGCAATTTTGTCAGGGGCATAAAATATCTACTATGACACTTCCGTATATATTCCAACCAGTATGATGACTGTGATACTTTCATCGAGTGAGGAATAGGTTCCAACCATTTCTCATAAGTTATCTGAGTCCCTAATTCTCTGTTCCATCTTCCTATGATACCCTCAGTGGATTCCTTCCAAAAATCTCATATTGCTTTATATATTTGTCCAATTAGATTAATTTGTTCCTGCCTTCTATAGCATCCCTTAAAAGGACATCAACATGGGTATGAGAGAGGGCAGAGTATTTAATTATTTCTGTATAAATGACTGAATCTGTAAATATCTATAATGATGTGTATGGGGAGTTGATATTTTGCCTGTAGTGTGGCAAAAGGCAGTACTCCATTTACATCCAGATATTGATATAACAAAAGTAGACCTTTTTTCTGCCATTCTTGATGGACCCAAATATCACCTATCTCCAAAGATACACTTTCTGTACCTATTAGTTTAAAATAACCAAAAACTTCAATTAATGTAGTAGGCGCTTAGCTCAAACCAAGCCTTTAACATATAATGGGTTCCAAATGTAAAGTTTGTAACTGTGGCTAAGCATTTTGGGTTACAAATAATAATAGGGATAATGTTTACTAGATCATTTAGAATAAATTCAATAAATTTCCATGGTTTCTTTACCTGAGGATTCTGCCATGTCATCACTATTTTACATTTTACTGCCTTGTGGTAATCTCTAAGGTTTGGAAGATTACAACCCCTTTGCCACTGGTAACTGTAACAGAAACTATCTGACCGTCCTAATACAGCATTTGGTAGCGGCCTCTGGGTCGGTCTATGTCGAGTCCTATACTTAGCTCACTTACCAGGAGACCTTGACTCACCTTGTCACCTTCTACTATAAGGCACTTCAAATAAGTAATAGTGAACAAGAAGATGTACAACATTACACGTGGATAGGTCCCTCCCCTCCGCCTCCCAAGTACCTCGTCAATGGCAACAAATCTGGAAAAGGCTGTATAAGGATATCAGGTGGGATCGGTATAGGCTGCTTCAATTTTATGTGCTGCATGACCTATACTACACCCTGTAAAACTTAGTAAGATGGGGCATCATACATCGGAACTTTGTACCAGATGTGGTTCACAAAGAGGCACACCTTCATATCCTCTGGGAATGTGACAAAGTTACTCCATTTTGGGCTGCCATCAGGTCTAAACTGGATCCTATACTTGGGCTCCAAAATGCTTTTAGTCTGGAAATCTCCATCTTGGGTGACTCAGGCAAACTCTAGTAGGTAATCAGAGGAAACATATGACACTATATCTCTCTCGCTAAGAAAATCATATTGCGCCACTGGTTAGACCAGCAAACCCCTTCGTATGTAGAATGGCATAAAGAAATACTATTTGCTTTGTAAATACTTTATTGCTAATATGTCCAAGCGTAGTAAAAATATCAGAGAGTATGGGCACCTCTACCCCTGTTATCCACTTAGGAGAGCCTTGTTTTGGATCTGGTCTTGATACAGCCTGGAGATGGTTATTGACTTAGTCCTCTAACTCTTCCTTATTGAGTAATGTGACTATTCCTACATCGCCTAGGAAAGGAATTATTCCTTTTATATATTGTAGTGGCGAAATGGGGGTGGGGTGGAAATATAAGGTCTTACTAGTTCTGTGGTTATACTCACCATGCTATTGGAATCAGATACTCTTGTTAGGTAAGGTCAAGTTTATTGAAATTACTTGGTCTTGGTTACAAAGTGAGCAGATGTTATAATCCACAGTCTGTGTACTAATGTAGATGTACAATATCCTGACACATAACACTGGCTGTTTAGTATCTGAACAAGAGATCTGTGTATTGTACAAAAATCTACAGTACTTTGTAATACTACAATAAAGCAAACTATTTAAAAAAAAAGAAACTATCTGACCCTTGGCTGCTGTCTGGCCCATTACAAACCTCAAAAGATTCTAGCCCAGGATGCAAAGTAGAATTGTGATGGACTAATCAGCAAAGTCTGGAAATAATATAATATCTTAGGAAATTAGGTCATCCAAATAGCTTGTATTCGAGCTGAAAAGAGAATATCTGATGTGTCCATTTCCCAACTAAATTCTCATCTCTATCGATAGAGCTCAAATTAAACAGTTCCAAATGTTCCAATTTCTGGGAATATTTACACCCAAATATTTAATCTTATCATTTCTCCATTTCAGAGGATCTGGTTCTTCAGAAACTGAGAGCGTGTGAAATTTAAAGATAATAACTCTTTTTGTATTTTTATTTTGTATCCAGCTATCTCTGAAAACTTATCTATCACTTGTAAGTAGCAGGAATGGACTTTCCAGGTTCTAGGAGTGTTAATAATATGTCATCTGCATATATTGATATAGTGAAATCCCTCCTTCTAAAGGGACCCCTGAATATTAGGATGTTGCCTTATGGCTTCAGCCAATGGCTCAATGTATATAGCAAACAGTAAGGGAAAAGTGGGCAACCCTGCCTAGTTCCCCTTCCCAGCTGTATCATTGAAGATAACTGTCCATTCACTTAACATATGCCTTTGAGAGGTATAGATTCTCTGTATCATGCTAGAGAATTCCTCAGGAAATCCAAACTTGCACAAGGTTTCCCATAAAAGGCTAACTGATGTGATCAAAAACTTTATCTCGTCAAGACTGAGCAACACTGCCTGTATCAGTCTCTGATTTAAGTGGTCCAACAAATAGATCATTCTACGTATATTATCTGTGGTTTCTCTGGCTTGAATGAACCTGGATTGATCTGAATTAATCAAATAGGGTAACAATTCCTCTAGTCTATGTGCCCATATGGACATAAATAACTTGTAATCCATGTTTAATATGAATATTGGCCTATATGAAGTAGTTAAATCTGCTGGATTGCCTTATTTTATTATAGGTGAAATATTAATGTAATCCCTTGATGGAGGAGGGACTGTCCTGTTGAATTTCTAAAAGGCATTTAGTAGTAAAGGAGTCAGTTCCTGTTCATCTATCCTATTGTTTTCAGAAGGAGTGCATGTATATCAGTTACCATGTGAGGAATGGATCATGAAGAGACGTGACTGTGTTTACTGATCATAATATACTGTCACACCTGTTCTTCTTCCTGAGCCTTGATAATGCCATGAAAGTAGCACTTATTGCACTTGAGACTCTTTTACTCACAGGGCTACTCATTTTCTTTACATAGTTACACATAAAAGTCTAGACACCAGAGAAAGATATTGTATGATAGGGCAAATGGGAGAGTGAGTGTGGGGAACACTTGTCACCAGTGAAGTGGTCTAATTATAAAATACAAAGGAGCAGGGATATGGAGGGTGGCCACTGGACACCAGTGAATAGATAAAATACATTGTATGTAGAAGTGGGGATCACTAGCCATCAGGGACAGGGAGTTGTGTCATTTTACAGGGTTTGGGTAATGGGGGTGGATGGGGTGGGACCACTAGCCACCATGGACATAATTACATTTTGGTGGAGAGAGGAGGGTTCAGTGCCTGCCACATTGATATAGTTACTTTGAATAATCTTATTGTTTACATACTTGATACTGCTCCTTTGATTTCACCATCTGGGTTGTGCCATGCAAAGGTACATTTGAATAGGTGCACCACCCGGCAGGTGGTAGAGATCATGGTTAGTGTGCTAATTCCTGGACTGCTCTGCACTATCCTTTTAAATATGGGGCCCAATGTGTACAGCAGGTAATGCACACAGAGTTGGCACAGGGGTAAAAGTAGAATGTGCACAACAGGTAAAACACATACATTTGGTTCAATTGTGACCATAGTATGTGCATAATACAGTAGTTAACACACACGCATGACCATGTACCCATTTAGAACAGGGATCACTACAATATGTGCATAATAGGCAACATGTACTCATAGTCTTGCACAACCTAAGAATAGGTTACAATTATTTCATACACCTTGAAACTGGCAGGTGAAACACTGAAAACAAAGGTAGTGTTTGTCAGTGGTGGGGAGCTTACATGACAGTGGTGCAAACACAGACATGTGTAAGCAAGACTACACTAGAAGTGTGTATTCATTTTACAGAAGTAAAAAAATGTCTCCCTTTATAAAAGTCAGGTAGGATTCTGTCTAAGTATGGTGGTAAATGAACCACTGACCATGCCACTGCTGAAACATACACCTGAGTTCCATTTAAGTCCTGACTTGGGAAAGGCAGGAGGCACCTCCACTGTATGGCTGCCCACCCCAGTGACTCAGTGGGAGGATTGGGTTCTGTTGGAGGTAATATGTGGCCCTTCTAAGTACATTGCTTTGGCCCATGACTACCCACTTGAGGTATGATGTAGAAATATCCCATGTCCGCATCCAAACTGCCAGTTTCATCAAAAAAGATGGGATGGGGTCTTTGGGAGAGGGTTGGTAAGATGTTGTATGCCCCACCACAATATGCAGTTACATCTTCAGAGAACTTCACCACCACTGGGGATCACCCCAACTCCAGCTTGACCTGCACTGAAACAAGGTTGTACTTGTATATGAATGGTAGTCTGAGTTATCATTTTTTTCAGTTGTCACACATATCAGGTGCACTGTGCATCTGTGGTGACAGAACAACAAAATTATACTTTTCTTACTATTTGCGAACTCAATATTGCACCCCAGATCTGTTGCAGTAAGCCCTATGGTGTACACAAGCGCTGGTAGCTGTTTGAATAATTAAAATGAAAAAAAAAGATTTTAGTGAAACTAGACTGACATTTTCTTTACTTTTCTTCAAATTCACTAAAAATGCCACCAACAGCTTAATGTGGTTCAAAGTCAGTTGGCATTCATCTGTATCCTCCTCCCCGGGTTGTGCCTGAAAATAGGCAGAATTTGTATAGTGCACTTACCGGTCAACAAAACTAAATAAATAAAAAAATTAAAATCAATTAAAAATTCATTCCATCACTGAAGCTAACTACATAGTATATCCTGTCCTCCTTGTGATTGGGGGAGTTATGGGAGATTGGATTATGGAAAGAGGGACCACTGGATACCAGGAAAGTAGTTTAATTGTAACATACAAGGGATCAGGAATATTCCCAGGTCATGCCCGAAAATAGTCATTGCTATGGCTAGTGCACCTACCAGTAAACAAAAACTAAATAAAATTTAAAAAATATATGGCTCGGGATGGGGGAACAGGACACCACTGAATTGGTTATATTGTAATGTACAGTATATCAGGAATATGGAGGGCAGACCGCTAGCCAGAAGGGAAGGGACTCATTATTTTATGGTGAATAGTGGTGTGGGTTGGAACCGCTAGCCACCTGGGATGTGATTACATTTTAATAAACAGCAGAACAGGGATTTGGGATGGAGCCGATACCCACATTGTGATTGGACTTACAGATCTTGATATTAATTAGATTTGTTTCTGGTGATTGCAAATTACAACTCCAACAAAAATAAAAAAAATAAAATAAAAAGAGATAAAGAGGGACAGGAAAATGTTAATATTTCATGCAAAACTTCCAAAGGATTTCAGTAGCAACTTGAGAACCAGCCATCTGAGATAGCTGTAATTGTAAATTATTTCATTAATACATTTACTCATTTTTTTCCTTTGAGTCTTCACAGTGGTTTTAATACAAAGACCTTTTATGAAACATGTTTGTATATTTTCACAACAAATTTTCAACATAGTTCTTTTGGGACCCCACTCATGAACAATGTCAGTGCAATTACTCAAATCCAGCTGGAAAGACAATTTACATTCACTTGGCCAAATCACCTGCTCAGGCAGGATTTGAAAATTTTCACCACCCTTGTTCATAAAGTAAGGTGATAAAAAGGACATGTTTGAAATTTTAATTCAAGTTATGTAAAATGCCAAACTTAGTGTATACATTGAAATTTTCCTGTGCTCACTTGTAATTGGTAATTTTAAATATTTTGTCCCCAGATTTTCAAGATAGTCAAATTTTTACACCACTTCATGAATCGACAAGCTGTCAGTTTTCAAATTCTAGCTAAACTATTTTGCACCTATGGTGTGGAATGATGTTGCAGTGGCACGGAATCATGTTTGGGTGGGGATCTGGAAATTTTAGTACCAGGTTCATGAGGTGGGGTAATAAGAAATCTATGGTGACAATTTGGATGCTGTTTTCCTAAACTATAAGTGCAGGGCCTAGTGGGCCTGTGCTTCCACAGACCTGGCAAACTAGGATACAGTTGCACTATCTCAATGATTATGGACTGATGGGAGCCCTGTGCTCCCATAGGCAAATAAGAATACAGTTATATTATCTCAATAAGTAAGGAAATGCATTGCACAAAACATTGTTAATGCACTACTTAGGCTTAAAGCAACAAAAGTAGGGAAATGTGACATTAGGATTACCATTCATAACAGCCCACCCTCACTCTTTCAGGCAGCAACAGCATGGGGAGTGCCTTGGGGTTGTAAACCCTGACAGTCACATAATTCTCATCTACTCTATCCATCTTAGCTTATTTACTTGAATGAAGTGATCATTAGGTTGACAACCCCACAGAACACCCCATGCCTGTTGCTGCCTGCAGCCTGGGGATGGGCTGTTGGGTTGGAAACCCCAATGCCACACTTCCTACTTTTGTTGCTTTAACCCTAACTAGTGCATTAACAATGTTTTCTAATGAACTGTAGGGGCACAGTCACACCCTATAGTTAGGGTTCATTCTTCACATCCATGTTAAACTCAAACGTTTGCACTTTAATAACTTTACTACCATTCAAATGATTCACATGAAATACTGCATGTGCTATCAGGGCCCAAAGATCTCTTGATGTAGCAAGTTTTGTTCCTGTCGGATGTGTAGGTAAGAAATACAGAGTGTCAAAACCATGTAAATTACTATTTTTGTAACATTCTTTGTCATGCTGATGTGCAAAATGGTAGGGAATTTTATTCTGAAATTTTCAGGGTAGAAAGGTCTTCAGTCACAGATGTGAATTTAGAAGAGTTTGTGAAAAAATATTAATCTCTTCAAAAGTTATTACATTTTAATATGTGCCATTATTTTCAATGGAAAATTAGATGTTCACCTGACAAGGATTTTATGTCACAAATAGGGAATCCTTTGTCACAAATAAGTAAACCTTTGTGGCAAATGGGAAATAATTTTTATGCTGCTGCCATCTTGTTTTCAATAAGCAGTGGCAACAAAATTAAATAACTAAAAATAGAGGTCTTTGGTAAGCACCAATGGTTTACCTAATCTGGGCCTGTAGAGTCCGATTCTGGGCTTAGTTTTTCATAACTACTTTGAAATGTTTTTCCTAAGACACCAAAATCTTTTTGTAAATTGCAAAAAGAATCATGAAACAGGATCTTTTTCACATTTTGTGAAAATGGTTTGTTCTTTTTCCGCAAATTGTGAAAATAAAAAGCAGAAAAGGATTCTGAGCAGTGGAAAAGGATTCTTTTCACAAATTGTGAAAGAGGAATCATGAAAATTATTATTTTTTCACATAATTTGAAAGAATGATGCCTGATGTTGTCCCTCATCCTTCCTCGATGTCCAATCACCAACCATCTATAAAAATATGTATTTCTCTGTAGTCTAGTAGTCCCTCCCTCTCTCCTGTTCACCGATCATCATCCCCATCTAAAAATATATTTTATTCCTGGTAGTCTAGTGGTCCTTCCCTCCCTGTTCACTGAACCTCCCCAGTAAAATAATATCTTATTCTCTGGTAGTCTAGGGATCCTACCCTCCCTGAGGATGATCCTGTCCAGTTCATCCTATTGTCATTTCCTGGTAGTCTAGTAGTCCCTCCCCATCCTTGATCCCTCTCCTGTGAACAGATTGTCAGATCCCTAGTGTTCTAGTAGATCTCCCACCCCACCCATTGAGGTAGTCACCACCACCCCATTTCCCCATCCCGACTGCCAGCTGATGACCAGTGCATCCCTACTCTCACCTCTATGGCTGGCTGCCAACTTCAGCTGTGAATGAGCACATACTGTATATTCTTTTCACAAGATGGGATTTGGGATGGGGATTGACCACTTGACTACTAGAGAAATGGTAATAAAATTAAAGGGACATGGCTTGTCCTGGTAGGGGAGTGCCCACTAGACTACCAGAGAATAAGGTATTTTTCTGAGGTGGAGGAGCAGTGAGAGGGGAGGGTTAGGGACCACTAGATTACCAGAGAATATATCTTTTTAAGATTGGGATGGTGATCAGTGAATGAGGCATGGAAAGGGACCACTAGAATCCTAGGGAATAATATATTTGTTTATATGAGGATAGGAATCGGTCAACAGGGGAGGGGTGACAGCTGGACTACCAGGGAAATACATTTTTTTTATTTAGGGACAGTGATCATACATTGGGGAGAGAGGACCCTCAAATTATTAGGCAATTATTTTTACACAACCAGACAGTGATCAAAAATGGTGTTGGAGGAGAGACCGCTAGAGTACCAGGAATTGAGAAACTAAGGCAAATGGCGCTCAATGTATTTCAATGGTTTTCATGTTTGATGCCTAACTTTGCCATTTGTAATGATTCTGACATCAAATTTTCAACATAGCCTTTTGGACACCTCCTCATGAATCATTCTGGTGTCATTTCAGAATCCTGCCCAAAAGATGATTTTGTGGTCAGTTGTCAAAATCACCTTTCAGAACGATTTCAAAATTTTCACTGTACATGAGGCGAGGTCATAAGAAGGGTATGTTGAAAATTTGGGTGAAAATATGTTTAAATGGAAACATTGTGTGCATCTGTTGACATTTCACTACGCTTTACTCTAACTTTTGTAATTTTCGTTAGTTTAGCCCCAAATTTTCAATACAGTCATTTCTTTATATCACATCATGAGTATGACAGTTGTCAGTTTTCAAATCCTGACCAAACTGTGTTTCCTCACCTGTGGCATGGAATGATGTTACGGTGGTGTGGAATAACATTTTGGCAGAGATTTTAAAATTCTCAGTCCAGAATTCACAAACCATGCTGAACAATTTGGTTGCTGTTTTGGCTAAAATTATTCCATGGCAACATGCATGTATGCATCTATGGAGGGATGGGAGGTCAGGCCCAGAGAGAACTGCACTCCTATAGCCAAATGAGGAAATTATTATACTATCTCAAAAGGTAAGGAAATACTTTGCAAAACATTATTACTGCCTCAGCTAGGGTTCTAGTAACAAAGCTGGAAAAAGTGGTGTTAGGGTTTCCACTGTAAGACTCCACCCCACCCTGCACACAGCAAAGGCATAGGGTGTGCATTGGGGTTGTCAACCTAATGCTCACCCATTTTATCAGAAAACAAACTGAGATAGGTACAGTGTAGGAGAATGGGGTGAGCATTGGGGTTGACAACCTAACCCATCCCCATGCCTGTTGCTGCATGCGGGCGGAGGGAGAATGCTTGGTATGAACTCCTAACACCATATTTCCTAACATTTGTCACTGGAACCCTAAGTGAAGCATTCACCAGGGTTTTTGTTTGTAATTATTTTTTATAAATTTCCATATTATACAGTATTCACTGTAATACACAGAGAACTAATAATGACAGCATTTTCCAGTATTTCATGTATATAACAGTACAACAGAACAGCAGTGGAATAGAGCATTGATCATGTAAATAGCATGAAAAGGCCCAACTTAGCAATTAGGAGTCAAGTCCAGTCTGAGAACACTGTAGGAGAGAAAACTCTTCCGTATATTTTGGCAAACAAGATGGACACCAGTATTTCAGACCTCTCAAGGAAATAA